>OY292406.1:11245418-11356339 GCA_958496205.1 Idaea biselata
AAGCGGCACAACAAATAGGAGAAAAAAATTATAATCGTGTCCTTAAGAGATCGTTTATAAAAAGGTTAAGGGCCTGTATAAGGGCAAGAGGAGGACAATTTGAGCATTTGCTGTAACATTATGACATATTAAATCTTAATAAGTGTCCTTTTTTGTACAATACTTGTTTCAACTTTCTCATGTAAGATAGTACCTTCGATGCATTCATAGCACTAGCTTAGTAACTTATGACAAAAAGTTATTAGTATAATACTGTTTTAGAATCCTTATGAAATAGGCAATTTTTTTCAATAGTCGGCCAGACAGGTTTCATACATTTTTTTTACACCACAGATGCTCAAACTTAGCAGAAAGTAAAGTTTATAAAACTAAATCTATCTTTGGGGACATCCTGTAAGTTACTAACTATAGTATTAAAAAAAAAATTAAGGTGATTTTCAAACATCAATATTAGTGAACACATGGCGAAAATAAAAACAATGCTATCGCTTAATCTGTGGACGTGATACCCCGAAACGTGCAAAAAAGTAGACATTTTTCAATTTTTACTAAAAGTGACGTACAGCTCGAACCGTTTGAGATAGAAGGAAAAAAAACGTATTCTGGGCGGTCAACCCTTCCCCGCCAGCCGCCCGTGCCAGGACATCCACTGGTCTCTGGACACCCTGTATATATACCTACATGCAAACAATGTCTCATTGCAATGTCTGTTCTTACATTCTTGGGGGGAATTCCTAGAATTTTGGCCTGAATCGAAGCTACCTAGTATTCTAGCTGAGTGTAAAACAGGCCAAGTGCGAGTCGGCCTCGCGCACGTTGGGTACCTTATCATTACCATGAAAAAAAAAACACATTTGTTGTATGGGAGATTTATTTTTTAAATTCTGTTTTAACTGCCTAGCTATCAAGGTTTTCGAGATTCAGCCTGGCGGCGGCAGATATAGACAGATAGACGGACAGCGGAGTTTTAGTAAAAGTTTTTACTTGGCTGTTATTTTTATTTTATTTTATTTTAATTTTTTATTATTCAAGAAACATACAGCTTATTATATTACAAAAAATAGACTAGATATTACCTTAGCCAAAAACAGAAAGATTTAGGTTTTTCGCGAATATTTTTGTATGTCCAAACATACAAAAATATTCGCGAAAAACCTAAATGTTCTTTATTTTCTTACAGCTATCTTCCAAACCACTCAATTGGGTTAATTAATTAAAATTAGGTTAATGGGGTGCCACGCGCAAAGTTGTTTGCAGAGGCGCTGGCATCGGATGATCTTTTTTTTTCGATGATGGTCCTCCACCAGTGGAAACGCCGAGTTTTTTTTATTCTTTCGGTCTCAGACCGATATGGCCAATTTGGCGCAGAGAGTTGTAAAAAACACATGTTTGACAGTTCTTAATTCAAATCTAAGATTAATCGACCCGCGCCCTCTGCCGGGATAAAAAGTTAGTGTTCCTCCTAATTAAGGTAGGAATCGTTAGATTCGCCTCATGAGTCCAATGATTAGGTAGGTGACAAAAGAAAAACAAAGTGCAACCTACAGACGCCACACTGTAAAAAAATACTAGTAGACAGACTGGGTCAAGTTATTGTTAAATAGGTAATTTCGACATCATGTCTAAGTTGCTCTCATCAGTTTTCTTTTAATATCACTATTTACTATTAATTAATGATTCTTTGGGCACGGAAACTTTAAAAAAAATACGAGGATGCTATGTATTCACCCCCTTACTTATAAACGATCATTAACAGCTGTATAAACTAATGTATCATGTGTCTTTTACTATCATAAGACGTTTCAAAGTTGATAGACAGAGACAAATAATACATAACGTTATCATCGTTTACTATATGTAAGGGGTAAATGTTCGATCATTGATCAGATCAACTATATTAATTTATAAGATGTTTTTCCTTTTCAATATTGGTACAATGTGTGTAAAATTTAGCTGAGCGTACCTTGCCAACAAACTGTTTTGCAGTTTGACAAGAAATCTAATAATAAAATATTGTACTAAACATTTTTATTAAATAAACTAGCAGCTCCCCGCGGCTTCACCCGCATAAGTCCCGATCCCGTGGGAATATCGGGATCAAAAGTAGCCTATAGCCTTCCTCAATAAATGGACTATCCAACCCCGAAATAATTTTTCAAATCGGACCAGTGGTTCCTGAGATTAGCGCGTTCAAACAAACAAACAAAAAAAACAAACAAACTCTTCCGCTTTATAATAGTAATAGATTATAAAAAAAAATAATTATAAAACTGTTAAGAAGCGCCGAGACGCCAACTACTAAGTAAACTGTGACACTATACACAGCATTTAAAACTAGTTCGCTGCCAAATGGCCAACGTCACCGTGCAATATGACGTCAGAAGACGTAAAAATAAATGATATTTGACGTACTGAGACGACGAGTCTCTTAATGTCTGTGTAAGTAGCGTGTGTACCTACAAATAGCGTAGGTAGGTACCATTCAAATAGTTTTTTTTAATTTGTAACTATGATTTTACACATCTTCCTGAAGAAAAAATGTCAAATACTTACAAAGAACGAAACGTCAGGTCGTAGTCTGAAATTAAGAAACGAAGTACCTATAGGTACTATTGAGTTATTTATTATATGTACAAACTAGTAATAGAGGTAATGTCGCATATTCCATGTTCCTTGTACGCGAAGTACAGGGTGCTCCGAGGAGGGGGTATTAAGCCGTAAGGGGGTTGTTCTAGAGGTCTAGGCGAACAACTTTTGTTCTAAAAGTTTTGGAAATTCGAAGTAGTTTTCGAGAATTTTGAGTTTAAAATTTGCATAAAAATCAGCTGTTTTTTAGAGTTTGAGGTCATTGGCCTTAAGGTGCCTTTTATTTAGTTTGGACAACTACAATATAAATAATAATTGCCTTTTTACAAAAACAGCTGTTTTTTTAGTGATACTTACAACTTTAAAATTTTCGAAAAAAAAGTTCGAATTTCCAAAAGTCGTAGAATAAAAGTTGTTCGCCTAGACCTCTAGAACAACCCCCTTTCGGCTTAATAGCCCCTCGTCGAAACACCCTGATATATAAATAGCTTCCATTATTTGACCCGTTTGCCGAAAGTAATTAATCGAAATGATTATCTATAACGCGATCTAGTCTTGTGTCTCATAATAATGATTGACGGAAATCGTGTAAGTTTAAAAAGTGTATAAATAGCTTCGTCCTGCGGTTTCACCCGCGTAAGTCCCGATCGGCCGCGGGTTCACGGTGGATGCAGGCCGCTTTTGACCGAAGCATCTGGAGATCTATGAGGGAGGCTTATGTCCAGCAGTGGACTTCTTACAGCTGAAATGATGATGATGATGATGAAGTCCCGATCCCGTGGGAATATCAGTATCAAAATTAGCCTATGTTACTCCTCAACAATAGAAGAGTGTAGCCAATGTAACTATAGTTAAGTCTCAGAAGCACGTGACACTACAATTTAAAAACAAATGAAACAAAAAATACAGTCCGTTTGTTAACATTAATCAAGAATGTATCAATTGAGCATCTCCATCCACCCACTCACTCACTCAGCTCACTTCATCCAGTTCATCAATTAGGGACAATGAATCTTTTGCACCAAAACAAACATGGTTTACTGACCATTCGCACAGTGCCGGCTTCCGAGATAGGGTAACAACCGAACCCTATTACTGAGATTCCACTGTCTGTCCGTCTGTCACCAGGCTGTATCCCATGAACCGCGATACCTAGACAGTTGAAAATTTCACGGTTTTATTTCGGTACCCGGTATAACAACAAATACAAAAATAAAAATAATTAGGGATCCAATATAATAACGTGAATTTTGTATTTTAAACAACGATATCGCGTTTTTTTACCATAACACCATCGAGTGGCAGGCAACATCAAATGGCATCAATAGTAAAAATAAAATACTAACGTTGCGTTGTCAAGGATTTTTTGTATAAATTATGTGATGGATGATGCACTCCCGGCCGATTTCAGCCACGGCGACTGCAGTCTACTCCATGGAACCCTTCGTGCAATAGTCCCCTCGCAATGGCCGGTTATGGTACGGAACCCTTCATGCGATAGTCCCACTCGCACTTGGCCGGTTTATTTTACTTGAGATAGGCTAGCATTTGACCACACCTCATCTGATTGCAAGCGATGATGAGGTTGACGTCTGCTTGCCTAGAAGATTACAACTTTGGAGTCTTCAAATCTAGAGTGAAGACTCCAACGTTGTAGCAATTAGTTAAGATGCTCGGAAACCGGACATCATGTGTAAGTCCGCTACCAACATGGTTCTAACGACCGCTGCTGACCTGCGACGCTGAAGGTTACTGGTTCGTTTCCCGCTGTAGCACAAATATTTAAATTATTCACAGTAGGTACCGATTTGCTTTGATCTCTATGTTTATTGCGTGGCGTAGGTATGGTCAGACGCGTACCTACCTACTAACGGCCAAATACTTAGGTACTTAATTCAACATTTGAGGGCTACTTTAAAAATTTAGCAGCTTATCTATTCGAAATTAAGTGGTTTGGCAATTTTTAAGTTATATTTGTTACGAGCTAAATTCTAAATTCCTGTCGGGTTCATCGAAAATTGCTAATTATTTCATGACGGAATGTTGTATTGTAGGAATCAATGTCACCTACAATTCTACAATCCATACCTACTTACTCAAAATAATTCAACAATATTCCGTCATGCATAATCATGAAATAATCAACAATTTTCGATGAAACTGACATGGATTTTGAGTTTAGCCCGTAAACCGGGTGTTCCGAGAAGGGTGTATCACGCCAAAAAGGGGTTGTTCTAGAGGTCTAGGCGAAATACTTTTGTTCTACAACTTTTGGATATTCGAGGTAGTTTTTTTGCAAATTTCGAGTTTAAAGTTTACGTGAAAATCAGCTGTTTCTTAAAGTTTAAGGCCATTGACCTTAGGGTGTTATTTTATTTAGTTTGGACCACTACAATCTAAATAAACATGAATTGCCTTTATTTAAAAAAAAAACAGCTGTTTTTTTTAGTTAAACTACTTCAAATTATTCGAAAAACGGTTCGTATTTCCAAAAGTCTTAGAACAAATGTCCGCCTAGACCTCTAGAACAAACCCCTTTCGGCTCAATACCCCCTCCTCGGACACAACCTATTCTAAACCCTCCAACTTAGGGGGCGTCCACAAATTACGTGAGATGTTTAAGGGGGGGAGGGGGTCGAGTCAAATCTCATCTAATCTTACGTTGGTGAGAGGGAGGGTCTCGGCAAATATCACGCAATTTTTTTCTGATTGAAACAAAAAAAAATTATACTATTTTGGTCCATTTAATCCAGATTGTACACACTGAAAAAAAAATTCTGCTACCGGAGCTGTATTTTACTCCTCCGGCTACTAGGTACTGCAATTTTTTTTTTTTTTTTTTTTTTTTTTTACAATAACAATCCAACGCGTTTACGTAAGTAACCCACATTTTGAAAAATCTCACGTGAGATTGGAGGATGGGGGAGGCGGTTGAATAAAATCTCACGACATCTCACCAGGGGGGGAGGGAGGGACAGAAAATTTCAAAAAACACCTCACGTAATTTATGGACGCCCTCTTACCTTGACTAGACCATACTAGACGCACAACTACTAGGTAAACTGCGATAATTATGTAATCAAGCCACGCTCTCCGTATAGTGGTAACTGGCTAGCGTGTACGATATGAGGTCATTTGCTCCCTCAGTCCGTTTGTCAGTCGAGTCTCGTGTGCTATCGTCAGTCATCAGTCGTCAGTCGTCACGGCAACTTGGTCACTGATTCCACGCTGTTATGTGCTATAGGTAGGTAGGTACTATGCCGTCATCCCATTTACATTACTTTGCACTTTGATCAAAGATGTTTACAAAGTATACTTAGTAGGTTAGATATGTTCCATTTAGATATTACTAGCTGACCCGGCAAACGTTGTTTTGCCTTATAAATTATAGATAGTAGCCGATTCTCAGACCTACTGAATACGCATGTGGAGTTTGGTGGAGATCGGTGAAGCCGTTTCGGAGGAGTACGGTAACTAACATTGTGACATGGAAATTTTATATATAAGAAGATAAAGAATGTACCTACTAGTACTAGAAATGAATCATGATATCTCAAACATATTTCGTTGACAATATTGTAACGTCTATCTATTAGACGTAGTATCTGCGAACAGTAGAACTCGCGAGCACAAACTTTATTGCTAGGCTAGGGTACTATTAGCTAGGTAATTTTATGTAGGTACCTATAGCAACTACTTACAACTTTTATGTTACCCATTGTGGAGTTTGTGATGAAAAGGTGTCTAGGATGAAATAGAGAAAACCGCTGTATACTTCTACAATTATTAACTTGAAGCTCTAATGTACTCTAAATAAGATTATTTCGAGTTTAAAGATAGATAGACGCGCGTACTACAGATGTAGTACGCGCGTCAGATCATCTCGAGACGGTTAGATGGAGAAGAGAGTGAGAAAGAGGTCTGCTCACTATCCTCCGTGAAACTCGTACGTTTTTCTGCGAAATGGGTTTGGTCAGCCCATTCGTCGCATCGCATAGCGTAGTTCACGTCTCGTCGGTCTCGTATAGTAAAAGTTTTTGTGATAATGGTACGGAACACTACGTGCGCAAGTCCGACTCGCCCTTGACGGTTTTTATTAAATATAAATTTGTGATGAATTTCTATCCCAGTGTAGTACATAGATATCGTTGAGTCGATAGTAGTTGTGCCTCGTAACAAGTTACTCAATTCTCATATTAATTAGGAGACTTTATACTTGTCTGACACACTACGAATGAATCATTTATTTACTGACGGCCTCGACGGAAACTCAGATAATAAATAGCTGGAAGAGACCTAAAAAATCTTAATAAGTAATAACTATATACTTTTTTTTTATAATTATTTATTTATCTATATTTACATAGGTAGGTACATATAAGAAATATAAAACTAAAGAAACAAAATAATAACTTATATTAAAATAACCCACCCGGCGCAAAGGTACCCATAACGCTGGCAGCATTGCCGCGTTGAATGGCAATAGCTAACCTTTGCACCAGGTACGAGCCGGAGCGAGGGTCACCTGTCCTCTCCCGCAATCTACGACCTAAAATAACACATATAGGTATTTTTTTATACCGATATATCCGCGGAATCGGGACTTACGCGGGTAAAACCGCGCGATGCAGCTTGTATAATATATATCCGTTGTCTAGTAACCATAGTACAAGCGTAGTGCTTAGTTTGGAGGGCTAGATTGCGCTGGGTGTAAGATCGTGAAATATTTATTTACGTATCTTCTAAATTGATCACCTTAAGATCGCGGCGACTGTTACCATTTCCATACAAACTTAATACCAAAATAAATTATGAAAAATTTAGTTTTCTACCTTAATATCGATATTATTCGGGTTAAGATTTTACTTTTATAGGGTCCCCACCGCAAGGTTTTCCAAAATATTCATTCGAAATGAAATAAAACGGAGAAACATTTTTTTCATTGAAAAATGTTTCTCCGTTTTATTTGAATGTGTATAATGTGTACCCATAATATGACTGTATTACGTTACTGCGAATAATGTCACTGCGAAACACGTTACCGCGAAAAGTAACTACCGCGAACGGACAGAACTGCGATGTTGTGGTAGTGCGAATCATTATAACTCCGATAGCGTGACAGTGATAGCGCTAGCAAATTATAGATGTGTTAATGAAGGACATATTTAAGATCCTAGAACGCAAAATTTTAGAGCGTAAAATCAAACAATTAGTAATTACAAGATAACAAAACATTTATTTTAAATTTCAAATCATAGAAGGCTTGCATTGAACTAAGATCAGTTCATCTACAAAGTTTTATTAGTATAATAGTACAATATTTACTGACTAATAGGTACTTTAATATTTAGAGGGACGTTTGTGATTTGATTATATTCTATCGAAAAAAAAACTGTACTGTATCGTGTTTTCACATCATACACGACTATAAATATCTTCAATACTTTAATAAGCATTGTTTTCAAAACTGATGTTTCAAATACATTTTATAATTAACCGTCCGAGAAAAATCAGTTCTGGCCCACTACAGAGGCTTAAGAACGTGGCGACCGACTGTTACCATTTCCATACAAACTTAATACCAAAATAAATTATGAAAAATTTAGTTTTCTACCTTAAAATTATATCCGTATAAGCCGTATCCGTTAAGTATTATATCCGTTGTCTAGTCACCGTAACACAAGCTTAGTCGCTTACCACGGGGCTAGATGGCGCTGTGTGTTGTTCACAGAATTTATTTATTTATTTATTTTATTTAATATCGATATTATTCGGATTAAGATTTTACTTTTAAAGGGTCCCCACCGCAAGGTTTTCCAAAATATTCATTCGAAATAAAATAAAACGGAGAAACATTTTTTTCATTGAAAAATGTTTCTCCGTTTTATTTTAATGTGAAAGAATATTTTATTGAATTTTCGACCTTAATATCGATATTAAGGTAGAAAACTAAATTTTTCATAATTTATTTTGGTATTAAGTTTGTATGGAAATGGTAACAGTCGCCACGTTCTTAAGACGCGTAGGATATTATTAATGCTCTTGAATATGAGTTAAAATAGCATTTTATTTGGGTCAAAAGTCCAATCATTTACGTGAACGCGAAAAATAATCGTATGGCCTTGATTTTGGTGTAAACATCGTAGGTACAGCATTCCAGGGAAACTGTCTCGATTTTGCCACAGCTGTGTTAATTTTTTTTTTCGAAAACTGTTCAATATATTTTACTAACGTTTTAAGGAATTCAACATTAAGAAAATTAAAAATTATAAGAATTCAACACTATGGGAAGTAAAACATGAATTTATATGGATCAAAATTCGAACGTTAGTTGTACGCTCGAGTAACGTTATTGATTTATTCTTATAAAACACAGTTAAAATTAAAAACTAAATTAAAACTAAAACTGATTAAAATAAAACTAAACTAAAAACTAAACTAAATCTAAATCAGCTAAAAACTTGGTGGAGGGAAAAGTGCCCAGAATACTGGCTGCATTGCCCCGTTGTATACAAATACTTATTTTCTGGGCAAAATACAAGCCAGCATTCAACATGAATTTATTATTTTTGGAAGTCAAACCACTGGGTTTTTATACATTTTGAGAATTCAAAACTCTAAAGATTTTAACGTTTTGGGAATTAAACATTTTGGACTTAAAATTCTGAGAAATTCAAAATTTAGTTCTTAAAGAAATTTTTGGTAACTTTGCAAATCAGAAACTTAGATTAAAAATGTAAACAAAAATCCCATACATTTATTTGAAAGTGACAGCTCTTTATATTTACTTTTTCCTTTAAAATTGACACTTGTTTGTTTACATTTTCGATCTAAGTTTCTGAAATAGAGTAGGTAGGTATACAGGGTTAATTTGTGGACGTTGGCGAATTCTCGTTAGTGACTTCAATAAAAATAAAAAAAAAACTTTATTTCGGACAAATAAAAATCCATAATTTGTTAGTAAAACACAATTGAAATACACTAGTTAGTTAGTTAGGGAACGTATACATAAATTATGATAGGTAGCTGCCGTACAGGGAAAATGACAAGCCAGGTGTTTGTCAATGTTTGGTAAAAAAAAAACTAGGGCATTTATGGATGGATATAGGTAGGAAACTAAATTAACAATATCACGAAAAAATTAAAAAAAACCCGGCCAAGTGCGAAACTCGCACACGAAGGGTTCCGTACCACTATCACAATTGGGTACCGAACCCTAAAATCGTTTACCAATTTTAAAATTTGATAGGAAAATGTGACATATTTAGCTTCGATTCTTACTTCCATCATACGAACTCACTACTAAAAAAAATGAAAAAAAAAAACTTTGGCACAAAGACAAACTGAAACTTATAATTAAGAAACTCTTTGGTAAGTGAAGGCAGACTGGTATATTTGACAGATAGGGCAGCCATTTTGAATTTCATGACCTACTCGATTCGATGTTTTTGAAACACGTTTGTTGTATGGGAGCCCCTCTTAAATATTTGTTTTAATTTGTTTTTAGTATTTGTTGTTGTAGCGGCAACCGAAATACATCTTCTGTGAAAATTTCAACCGTCTAGCTTTTACGGTTCATGAGATACAGCCTGGTGACAGACGGACGGACAGACAGACAGACAGACAGCGAAGTCTCAGTAATAGGGTCCCGTTTTTACCCTTTGGGTACGGAACCCTAAAAACAGTGAAAGTACTAAATTGGTGTAGCGACGCTATAGTTAAAGCGTCTGCGCCACGTCAGCGTCTGCGCCATACCGCGCGCGCGTATTCGAACGCGTGCGGTACTCACCTAGATACAAATCATATAAGTACCTACGTACTTATCTGATGTATCCTTAATGTGTTGTAATATGACTGTATTATACTTTAAGTTGTGCAAATAAAGCATTCATCTATCTATCTATCTACGTACCGACCTTTAGCGAAACCTTGCAAAACTTCCAAAACATTATGTTGAACACAACACGAAACCTCGCGACACAATGTAGCCAAGGATAATAGGTACCTACCTCACCGAATGACCCGATAAGACCTAGGACTTAGGTACTAACCCTGAGTTACCCTAAGTCTCATCCGCCCCGGTACCCACCCCCTAAAACCTAATTTCGCTACAAATATGTAATAAGTAGGTAGGTACACAGTAAACCATTAATATCGACAAATTGCAAGTAAAGTCGGCGAGGCAGGTAATAAAGGTTAATAAAATACCATCAAATTAATGAAATTAATCAAGGCTAGGCTTGCGTGACTGATTCTATTGACCAGGGGCGTGCCTAGTAGCTGCCAGTAGGTTGGTCTATAGGTGAGGTGAACCGCGGTTTCACCCGGGGCCCGGGGAACATCGCTTATTATTTGGTATAGTGGTTCTGTGAACAGTAGACCTTGCGAGCACCTTTTTACTTGATTGCGCAACGCAAAGGATGGTTATGTGTTTATCAGTCTAGGTATGTATGTGTGTTTGTTCCTATGTCTCGCTGCAGAGGCCAAACGGATGGACCGATTTTGAATGGTTCCCACGTCAATCGATTCGTCTTAGTCCTGCAAGTGTCAAAAGACATGCATGACACTTATCAAAATTCAAGATGGTAAAAAGTAAAGGGGACTGACTATGTCAAGTGGGACATCGTTAAATAGGTACCTACTTATTTGAAAATCATCGTTAGGTCTCTCCAATCATTTTTAATTTAATAATTACTCACACCATTTAAAGTTGGTTAGTCGCCGTTCATACTTAGATTACCGCAACCTAATGAATAATAAATAATTCATTAGGTTGTGGTAATTTAAGTACTTATTTGATATAATTAACCATCTTATTTCTACCTACTGTTGACTAAAAAAAAAAGGTATAAAGAGGATAGTCTCCATTCTCTTTCTCCATACAAACGTAGTTTAAATTTTCCTCCCTGAATACAGACATTAGAGCAAATATGTTTATACCATAAAACTTATATCTGTTATTGAAATTATTATCTGTCATGCATGACTATGCATCTACCTTTTTAATTTTTTTCATTTTATTATTTTTTTATTTTTTAAGTATAATTATTTTAATTAGAAAATAAAAAAAATAAAAAGGTAGATGCATTGTCATGACAGATATAGGTTTTATGGCATAAACGTATTTGCTCTAATGTCTTTATCCAGAGAGGAAAATGTAAACTACGTTTGTATGTAGAAAGAGAATGGAGACTATCCTCTTAAGTAAAGTTCCTATTACTGGAAAAGCTTATTAAGCCTAGAAAGATACGATATCCCGACTGTTAAAGTAACTCCGCCTTATTAATAAACGTGAAGTAAGATCGAAGTAATTTTACCACTTTTTGTTTCTGTCTGTCAACTTTGAAAGTTCTTGTCACGGAAAAAGACAAAGCATGTTCTCACTACTCCGAGCTTACGCCACGTTTATTAATAAGGGTAACTATGTTCCGTCACTTTGGACTTGTTTTTTCTTTTCAGTTTTAATTATCTTTTGGGATTTTGACTGGCGGGTTTTTTTTTAATTTTTACTTAATTTTTGGAAGAACCATCTTCTAAGAAGCAGTAGATTTTCAAGTAGGTAAGGAGTTTGTGATGAAAAGGTAACTATAGCACCATCAATGTAGCACCTTATAAATAGACGGCCGAATATCTAAGGAGAAGTCGAAAAGTTGGCAATATACTTTACCTATTTAAGAGCTTACTCACTTCTAAGATCCTCATTAGTTCTTCACCAAATTTCTTTAAAATTATAATTTGAAGTGACCATCTAACTTAATTTTATCAATTCGAACGTAACTCTGTCTGTCGGTTAAGGCGTGGAAGTGTAAACTGCTGAACCGGTTTTGATGAATTTTGGTATTTAGATACCCTAAAATGCAGGACCAACGAGTCCGTGAAAGCAACGCAAACGTTAAAATTTATTTTACAACTGGCGCCAGTCTATCACTCCGTCATTAGATGGCGTTAGTGGTAAAAATACATCGCGGTATCGATGGGTTTTTATGTAAATCACGTTTGTCGTATGGGAACCGCCCTTAAATGGTTGTTTTATATTGTTTGTTGTTATAGCGGCATCATCAGTTTCAACTATGTCAGTCTAGCTATCGCTGTTAATGAGATATAGCCGAGTCTCAGTAAAACTGTTTTTACCTTTTGGGTACGAAACCCTAAAAAGGAACCCTCCTATAACATTACTTTCGTGTCCGTCTGTCTATTTGTTTGTTGTGTAAAGGTGAAACACCCATCCTCATAAAGTTTTTCGTTTATTATTTATACTAGATTTTTGCGGTCTAAACTCAGTCGGTCAATACTAACTTCTGAGAACTGAGAAATTCTGGTTTAAACTGAACATTGACAAGTTTGTCTGATGTTGTAGTTACTCCACACAAAAATGTTAAACTACATATCTTTAATTGCAGAAATAATATCTATAGGATCACTCCAAATAAAACCGTCCAAGTCAGAGTTAGACTCGCGCACGAACGGGTCCGTACCACTATCAATATTGGGTACGGACGGATGGAACCCTAACATGAAGATTAGACCAACTAATCCATAAGTGAACGCAACGCGAACATCAAATTTTACCACTGAAACGCAACATTAACGTGACCGGTATCGTTGCGTTTTTATGCCTAAAATCACGTTTGTACAGCAAGAAAAGAGCCCTCCTTAAATTTTTGTTTTTAGTATATTTTGTTGTTATAGTGGCTACAGAAATACTTCATCTATCTGTGAAAATTTTAACTGTCTAGCTATTACGGTTCATGAGATACAGCCTGGTGACAGACGGACAGACAGCGAAGTCTCAGTAATAGTTTCCCGTTTTTACCCTTTGCGTACGGTACCCTAACAACGAAGTATGCAACAATTAATACTGTGAACTATTTATTTGGTAAATGGCTACAAATAATCCTAAAATAAAGCTCGCAAATTGTAACGACCTTCGTACTATTTGAAACAACGGCTGCTAATTAACACAACAAACCCACCAAATGTTGTGGTGACATTGACTCAATGAAATACTTTTCGATCTATCTATACGTACCATTATCTAATACATACTGGCTGTGCGGTTCATCCACGAAGTTCTCCAGCTATCTACATAAATACCAAGTTTCATCGCAATCGGTTTAGTAGTTTTTGTGTGAAGGAGTAACAAACACACTCGTTTATTTACTTAGCAGAATTGAACAAGATGAGACCGATTAAAATCCGGAAAAATGTAATAGATATGAGTAGGTACATATGTATAAAAAAAATACCAACGAATTGAGAACCTCCTCCTCTTTTGGAAGTCGGTTAAAAAGGTGTAGATATTCAGCCGTTTAGGCGGGTTACTTCATCTCTTCCTGTGGGTGTCGTAAAAGGACTAAGGGATCTGAGAAAGACTAGTAAACCTTGAGTACTCCCCGCGCGGTGGCGGATAAACTGCTTGGTCCCTAGGAGGCTTGGTGTCAGGCAGGCGGCCTGCCAATATTTTTTTTCAAATCTATTTGCAGAAGGTATGGTCAATGATGTGATGATTGATTAACCTATAATAATAAAAAAATCCGATTTAAGGTCTAAACATCGCGAGCAATGGGAAGCCGTATAGTATAGTCGAATATACCTACAACAGTCGATGAACAAGCTGACAGGACGCATTTTCACGAAAAAAAATACGAAATTTTTGGAATTCATTGAAATATTAAGTTTGTGTGTTTAGCGGCTTAAATTTTATTATAAACAAAGTTGTAAACTTCAAGTTTAATTTATTATAATCTGGAGTAATTTTCATTAATAAGAAAATACATTATCTGTGAAAACAACTGTCTACTCGTAGTTATCACGGTTCATGCATGATATAAAGGACTAAATGCACTAAGACTGTATAGTGTATGTATAGTGTAGTGTTATGGAAGTGCCACTAATACAGACTATAAAGGACTAAGTGCACTAAGACTGTATAGTGTATGTATAGTGTAGTGTTATTGAAGTGCCACTAATATAGTCTTAAGCTATTTATTAACACATTTCAATTATTATAAAATATGTATGTTAGTCTATAAGGTATGTATTTATGGGCCTTGGTAGCCTGAAATAAATGGTTATTATTAAAGCCTGGTCACAGACAGACAGACAGATACACGGACACTGGAGTCTTAGTAACAGGGTCCCGATATCGCCCTTTGGGTAAAAAAAGTAGATTGTATACCAAGGGAGAAAAGACTATTTTTACGGCGAGAGTGTTTTTTGAATCCAGAGAGAAGCGAGGGATTCTTTAGTAGAATCCTGAGCGAATCGAGGGATTCAAAATATCTCACTCGAGCGAAAAATAGTGTTTGCTCCCGAGGTGAACATTCTACTTTTCATCACCCTCTATGAGAAAATGAGTTAGTTCTACCAATAACTACCATTTCTACCAAAAACTACCATTTTCTACCAATACCTACCATTTTTCACCAAACCTACCAATTTCTACGAACGTTACCATTTCTTACCAAAACCTACCATTTTCTACCAAAACCCTGCATTTTACCAATATTCTACCTGTACGGTCGAACACCCATCGCTCACCTATCAGACACATGTGTTGCTTAACCTGCTCGGTCTATCACCTATCACCTACCTATCAGACACGCAGTACGGTGATAGGAACTCTTTGTTAATTGAAACTTTTTAAAAATATTCACATTCCAAATTCAAATCTCATTATTGCCCTGCAAACAGGGCAATAATGAGC
Source organism: Idaea biselata (assembly GCA_958496205.1). NCBI lineage: Eukaryota > Metazoa > Arthropoda > Insecta > Lepidoptera > Geometridae > Idaea > Idaea biselata. The sequence goes on from OY292406.1 coordinate 11,260,711, forward strand.
TATGAAAATCCCTGCTAGGAACATCGCCAGCAAAGCGTTACTTCAGGCCCTGTTTACAGGGATTAGACTAGCTGTTTTCGAATAGCCCTTTGGGTAAAAAAAGGTATTTATAAGGTATTTTTAATTTCTAAAATATGTAAACATCACATCACGCAAACCTCAGAAAATGATTACGAAAAACGAAAACCTTGTTTTTTTTTAAACCTATGCGCTCATTATCACAGCACAGTTTTTTAAAGTGCTCGCATAATTATCTGGTTTACAACGCCTCTTCAATGACCGAGTTACGCGCCAATTTTCGGGCGCCATTTTAACTACCTACTCGTCGTAAACGCTGTCTGGCACAAAATGGCATGCAGCCAGAAATTATACTTTTTTTACGGCCAGTTATCAGATGACGTTCGACGGTTAATTTTGGAATGTCATTTGAACAGCTGTGTTCCAAGTTTGAAATACGTCATTTTTAGGGTTCCGTACCCAAAGGGTAAAAACGGGACCCTATTACTGAGACTTCGCTGTCTGTTCGTCTGTCCGTCTGTCACCAGGCTGTATCTCATGAACCGTAATAGCTAGACGGTTGAAATTTTCACAGAAGATGTATTTCGGTTGCCGCTACAACAACAAATACTAAAAACAAAATAAAACAAATATTTAAGAGGGGCTCCCATACAACAAACGTGTTTCAAAAACATCGAATCGAGTACGTCATGAAATTCAAAATGGCTACCCTATCTGTCAAATAAGTATACCAGTCTGCCTTCACTTACCAAAGAGTTTCTATTATAAGTTTCAGATTGACATTGTGCCAAAGTTTTTTTTTTTTTCCTTTTTGTTTTAGTGGTGTGGTCGTATGATGGAAGTAAGAATCGAAGCTAAATATGTCACATTTTCCTATCAAATTTTAAAATTGGTAAACGATATTAGGGTTCGGTACCCAATTGTGATAGTGGTACGGAACCCTTCGTGCGCGAGTTTCGCACTTGCCGGGTTTTATAATTTTGGAGGCTTCATTTATTGATATGATCCCATAGTAGGATTCCAGTTCAGTTAGGTATGTGTCAGAATACAACACGACGACCACTGTGGCGCGTCGGAGGAAGGCCCGACTGCAATGCAGAAGGTTGTGGGTTCGATTCCCGCCGTGTACAAGTACCTATTTATATTTATGCTTAAAAAAATAAACATTTGTTTCTGGTCTGGGTGTTTTCTACTTATCATATGTACTTACCCATGTAGGTATTTACAAAAAAAAAAGTGTAATCTGTAGTAGGTATATCCGTTGTCTAGTACCCATACTACTAGCCTACTGCTTAGTTTGGGGCTAGATTGCGCTGTGTGTGACGTCATGCAATATTTATTTTTATTATTCATACAAAACAAGTAATAGTTTACAAGTATCCATTCCCTTACGTCTTATAAGCAATGATTAACAGCTACATAAACTATGTATCGTTTGTCTTTTCTTGTGACATGACGTTTCAAAGTCGATAAACAGGATCTAACGTTACATAACTTAGTCATCTGTTAATTTTCGTTTGTAAAAATATAAGTAAGCGGTTCAATGTATAGGTAAGGTACTTAAATTAACTTGAGTTCGAAGCAAGAGTGAGTGAGTGAGTGAGTGAGTGAGTGTTTGTTTATTTATATGACATTTTATTTGGATTTAATTTTTAATTTTTATGTATATGTATGAGTTTTTAGTTAGTTTTATTTTAATCAGTTTTAGAGTGAGATGTATTTTAAGTGAGAGGAGAGTGATGAAGATAGCCAAAATTTGGCCACCGTTTTGCCAGAACAAAACTTTTCAATGGTTACATTCCAATTTAACTAGGTACCTAGGTACTAGAAATATTCGTTAAAAATTGTCTAGCGGCGAGGCTCGAACTCCCGTCCCTGCGTTTTCCCGAGCCGATCGCCCATAAGCATTGATCATGGGCGCTTCAAGCCCGACGCGACGGCCGACCGACATTTTAACCTTGGAGCAGCACGTGTTACATGTTGTTCGAGGAATGGCAACAAAAATAAACCATTAGTGAACGAAGGAACGAATACCGAGCGATAATGGGACGGCTGATAGATTCGTCAATATTTATATTGTATTCGTGCGGCCCGGATCGATAACAATGTTTTTTTTTAAGTAATACTTAGTACAGATTTTTATTCTGTTTCGTGATGTTGTATTGAAATTAAAGACATTTTTCGGTTTCAATCGCGTGGTGTTGGATTGACTGAACATACATTAGAATGACAAATCACATCTCAGTCAATCCTGAAGAAGGGACCTGGAAAGGTCTCGAAACGTTGAGCGTTGTAACAAATAACAATGCTAAAAGTAATAAACACCACGCGATTCAAACCGAAATATGTCTTTAATTTTAATACTTAGTACTTAGGTGAATTGTTTCTGTGAACATCACACTTCGCCATCTAGCCTCATGGTATGCTACTAAGCTTGTGTTCCGGGGACTAGGCATCGGTTATACTTCTCATAATACTCACTTTCTTATTTTCTTTTATAATTAATTATAATAGGCACTTACTTATATTTATTTAAAAACTAGCTGACCCGACAGACGTCCTGTCGTTTAGTATAAAAAAATAAAATTCATCAAAATCGGTTTAGCATTTTTTCTTTCATAAGAACCTTCTCCTGACAATAGCAAACACAACAAAAAAAGAATTATCGAAATCGGTCCAGCCGTTCACGCGTGATGTCGTGACAACGGAAAACGTTTCATTTTTATATACACGGTGCTCCGACGAGGGGGTATTAAGCCGAAAGGGGGTTGTTCTAGAGGTCTAGACGAACAACTTTTGTTCTACAAGTTTTGAAAATTCGAAGTAGGTAGTTTTCGAAAATTTTGAGTTTAAAGTTTGCATAAAAATCAGCTGTTTTTGAGTTTGAGGTCATTGGCCTTGAGGTGTCCTTTTATTTAGTTTGGACCACTAAATTCTAAACATTTTTTGCCTTTTTTTTTACAAAACAGCTGTTATTTTTTGGGATTCAACTTTAAAATTTTCGAAAAAAAAAGTTTGAATTTCCAAAAGTCGTACAATAAAAGGTGTTCGCCTGGACCTCTAGAACATCCTCTTTTAGGCTTAATACCCCCTCGTCGAAACACCCTGTATAAGAAGAAGAAGAAGATGGATAGATAAATAGGTAGGCACCATTATCTAGGTAGCTATTATTGAATGTTATGAAGAAAAAAGATAGGTATAATAAAAAAAATATGATCAGTAACTGTTATGAACTTCGTTGTTAGTAAAAATGTATGAATAAAATAAGTATGAAAAATAAAATTATGAAGAGTGATTATTATGAACACAAATCGGTAAGACAAAGAACAGGATTTTATCGAATCTAGCCCAGGAAGTCCTGGAGGGTTACTTCGGTTCGTTTAGATACGACAACGATACTGTCATAACGATGGTTCTACTGTCACCCTACTATCAGAATGTGACAGTAGAATCATCGTATGACAGTATCGATGTCGTATCGAAACGAACCGCAGTAACCCTCCAGATCCCATGAAAGTATCAGGATGAAACTTGGCCCATGTTACTCTCAAACTCCCAAAGATGCAATGTACCTACCTACATGTCTTCATATTAAATTAGATCAAAATCAGTCCAGAGGTTTTGGAGATTACCCCCAACATACATACATACAGGAGGGTTACTTCGGTTCGTTTCGATACGACAACGATACTGTCATAACGATGGTTTTACTGTCACCCTACTATCAGAATGTGACAGTAGAATCATCGTATGACAGTATCGATGTCGTATCGAAACGAACCGCAGTAACCCTCCTGGGCTAGCTCCATCAAATGCATCAAGATCGCCACGCCACCGTTTTCGGGGTCTGCTTCGATAGAAGAAGTCCATGAAGACCATATTCTTCCATCGTCTTCGGAACGCGACCTCCAATAAGAAGAAGACACACGAAACTCATGGGGTTATTTTGCAGTGTTCATGTGATTCACTAAATCGCATATTTACTATTGAACAAGTGTGAAACTGTCCATACTTACTATAATAATCCTTACTAATATTACAAACGCGAAAGTAAATCTGTGTTAAAATAAGTTTGTATACTTACCTACTTATTAAAAAAACACTATCACATCCACAAACACACAACTCGCCCAACAACACTCTCGACCTGCCGATTCCGACGTCCGTCTTCTGGCACTCATTGCGTGACGATCTTAATTATACACAAACGGGGCAAGTGCGACACTCGCGCATAAAGGGTTCCCTACCACTATCACAATTGGATACGGAACCCTAAAATGGTTTACAACAACCAATTTTTAAATTTTATAGGAAAATATGAAATATTTATCTTCGATTCTTACTCCCATCAAACGACCGAAACACTCAAAAAAAAAAAAACCTTGGCACAAAGAAAATCTGAAACAAAAGAAACTCTTTGGTAAGTGAAGGCAGACTGGTCTATTTGACAGATAGGGCAGCCATTTTGAATTCCATGACCAACTCGATTTGTCCTCCTGTCCTTCTTCCTGTCCTGACTCCTTGTTATGTTTGAAACACGTTTGTTGTATGGGAGCCCCTTTTAAATAATTGTTTTATTTTGTTTTTATATTCAACCTTCTAGCTATTACGGTTTATGAGATACAGCCTGGTGACAGACGGACAGACGGACAGACGGACGGACGGACGGACGGACGGACGGACGGACGGACGGACGGACGGACGGACGGACAGACAGCGAAGTCTCAGTAATAGGGTCCCGTTTTTACCTTTAGGTACGGAACCCTAAAAAACAATTATATGCAGTGGATCCCGCACTACGGACTAAAGCCTGTACTGCGGGTATCCTTTAGTGAAATACAAATGGGGTGGAGAGTGACCCCCTACTTTACTTTCCACCCCATGACCGTTTCCCAAATCATCCTTTTATCTTCTCATCCGGGCAATGTTCCCAATTGCATCCCTATCGGGAGCCCAGGGCCCGCTAAACCCCAAATGTTTTTTTTATTTGGGGTCGACGCAGTCGGTAAGTCATCTCATCATTGATTGACCATACCTTCTACAATTAGATTTGGCAATCTTTTTACGGCCGGCCGTCTGCCTGACACCAACCCTCTTAGGGAAAAAGCCGCAACCGCGCGGGGAGAACTTAAGGTTTGCTAATCTCTCTCAGATACCTTAGTCGCCTTTTACGACACCCACGGGAAGAGATGGGGTAACCCTATGCCGGGGCTACACGGCAGAATCCCAAATCATCCTTTTACCTAATGTTACTAAGTTAATTCTAATATGATTTGTTCCTTTCAGAACCATCCACAATGCGCCAGAAGAAACTGACACAATGGACGAGAGCTCCGACTCCAATGAGATCACCGAATGGGTAGACAACAACACGATCATAATTGACGAACCTTACCTCGTGACAGACTTCGACCGTCGGAAGCGAGAGGCCAACGACAGCGATCCTACAGACATTAATAAAGCGCCTGATAGTAATGTTACTGAGAAACTAATCCCAGAAGAAGCGCCCAAATCAGCAGATAATTCGAGTGTAACCCCTAATAGAGTCGATGTCGCGACGAAGCCGCTGAAAATTCTCGGTTTGAGGTGAGTAAATCCTGTTCACTGACCTCCATGGTCCATTTTGTGCCTATTTGATCTGCGCCATGTTGCGCTGTTGTCGGGCATTTTTTATTGAAAGTGATGGTGACCGTCCACGAAACTATTAGTTCCACAGGCGGCCACCATCACTTTCAATAGAAAACGCGCGACAACAGCGCAACATGGCGCTAATCAAATCAGCACAAAGATCTAATGTCATTTTGTATGGTATACCATTTCCAGCGTACTTGTATTGTTTTCATTTCAGTGATCCTGTTAGATTTATAGCTGAATACCAGAACGCTTCTTAAAATTGTAGGGCTACTTAAACAGTTAAGCAGCTCCTAGACTAAAAAAACGCATACTAATTTTGAATTTAGTTCACTCAGTTATTTAAATTGTCCTCAAAATTTTAATCGGCATAGAGAGGTTTCATTGTAAATAGTGAACTAGGTATGCATAATATACAGGGTGGTTCAACTAGTGACGTCAATAAACATTTTTTAGATTCCTCACACCTGGCGGTATCCGAAAATACCCCATGTATGTTCTGCGATTTTTTGTAGTTTAGGAGTTATGGCCTTTTTTCTCATTTTCTACTAAAATGCGACCACTGACACCTATTTGCTCATACTGACTGCAATAATTGAGATAATTGGCTGATTTCTTTTCAAATGTGGAGCTGAATAATTGGGTCATGTTTCCTGTTACAAAAAAAACGCGTAACACCAACCAAACTGTTACAAATAAAAAAAGTATTTCATAAAGTGAGCGTAGACAAAACGCTATAAAAACTTTAAAGAGCAATTAAAAGAAAAACTCGCCTATTATTTTTTTTCCAAACCAACTTCAAAAACATCCTTACTTCATTAGCTATCTACCCTATCATTTTTATTGGTCTATCATTAGAGGATCATAGTAAAAATTTTATTTTAAAATTCCTTGGTCGAAAATTCTCTGAATTAAAATTTGTACAAATAAATGTATTAAATAAAATAAGAACAAATATGTTTTTTATGTTATTAGATTAGGCCGGGAGTTTCCCTTCAGGTTTAAGTAAGATGAGTGAGAGAATTTTCGACCGAAGAATTTTTAAATATTTTTTTTGCTATGATCCTCTAATGATAGACCAATAATAAAATGGTTTACAACAACCAATTTTTAAATTTTATAGGATAATATGAAATATTTATCTTCGATTCTTACTCCCATCAAACGACCGAATCACTCAAAAAAAAAAAAAACCTTGGCACAAAGAAAATCTGAAACATAAAAGAAACTCTTTGGTAAGTAAGGCAGACTGGTATATTTGACAGATAGGGCAGCCATTTTGAATTCCATGACCAACTCGATTTGTCCTGACCAATCAGAAGCGACCTCACATTGTACGAAACTCCTTGTTATTTTTGAAACACGTTTGTTGTATGGGAGCCCCTTTTAAATAATTGTTTTATTTTGTTTTTAGTATTTGTTGTTGTAGCGGCAACCGAAATACATCTTCTGTGAAAATTTCAACCTTCTAGCTATTACGGTTCATGAGATACAGCCTGGTGACAGACGGACAGACGGACGGACGGACAGACAGACAGACAGACAGACAGACAGACAGCGAAGTCTCAGTAAAAAGGTCCCGTTTTTACCTTTAGGTACGGAACCCTAAAAATGATAGGGTAGATAGCTAAAGAAGTAAGGAAGTTTTTGAAGTTGGTTTGGAAAAAAAATAATAGGCGAGTTTTTCTTTTAATTGCTCTTTAAAGTGTTTATAGCGTTTTGTCTACGCTCACTTTATGAAATACTTTTTTATTTGTAACAGTTTGGTTGGTGTTACGCGTTTTTTTTTATAAGGAAACATGACCCAATTATTCAGCTCCACATTTGAAAATAAACCAGCCAATTATCTCAATTATTGCAGTCAGTATGAGCAAATAGGTGTCAGTGGTCGCATTTTAGTAGAAAATGAGAAAAAAGGCCATAACTCCTAAACTACAAAAAATCGCTAAACATACATGGGGTGTTTTCGGATACCCCCAGGTGTAAGGAATCTAAAAAAGTTTATTGACGTCACTAGTTGGACCACCCTGTATAAACCAACTTGCAAATTGTAGTATTCGACTGATAAGGATAAGGCAAATTATCAACACGAAAAATTTAATTGGTTCAATCTTAAGCGTTTTGACACAAGTTCAGCGATTACTGAATCTGTATTTTGTTAACTATGCTTTTGTATAAACAAATATTTTTCTTTATAGAGTGGAAGAATCAGCAAAAGAACCGAAAATCATCGAAGAAATGATACCCTCTGTGCTCAGAGAGAAAAAGTTCACAATGAGACTGTTTGGCGAGGGCTTAACCAATGAGACTGTGATAGCGTTCACACATCAACCTGGGACGTTTGACGCGACTTGTGATCATTTGTTAATCGGGGAGTACAAGGTACGTTTGGCGAGGGCTTTACTAATGTAATGCCACTGTGATAGCGTTCACACATAACCCTTGCACGTTCACACATAATCCTGGGACGTTCACACATCAACCTGGGACGTATGACGAGACGTGTGACCATTTGTTAATCGGGGAGTACAAGGTACGTTTGACGAGGGCTTTACTAATGTAATGCCACTGTGATAGCGTTCACACATACCCCTTGGACGTTCACACATACCCCTGGGCCGTTCACACATCAACCTGGGACGTATGAAGAGACTTGTGATCATTTGTTAATCGGGGAGTACAAGGTACGTTTGGCGAGGGCTTAACTAATGTAATGCCACTGTGATAGCGTTCACACATATCCCTGGGACGTTCACACATAAACCCTGGACGTTCACACATCAACCTGGGACTAGGGCATGAATCCCGGGATCCCGGGATATCGTAATCCCGGGATCTCGGACGTAAAAGTTCGATATTATAATCCCGGGATTGAGTGATCCGATATCGAGATTTGAGCAATTTACTATTTGGGTATAAATTAAGGTTTTTAGCTATATTTTTCCTCATGGAATGATTGAATGGAACTATTAAAATTAAACCCAAATTAGTCTACCCCTGAGGAAGAGATCTGTAAAGATTTAGAAGCGTAGGGAATTGGTAAAATGTTTAAAACAATGAAAGTAACGTGATTCATTGCAATTTTTCAGACAAGTATTTTTTATACAAGCTCACATGCAAATTTTTTCTGCTAACATCATTTTAGTGGTGCGCCTAGAATTTGGCGCGAAAGTTTAGACACTTTCGGGTTTAGTCTATTTGTCCGCCATATTTCCAAAATGATGGGGTGGACGGCCCTCGGGGTAACTTATTTACGTAATGAAACCACTAGAGTCTTAAATATATTAAATATTTTATATTTAACACATTTTTATTGTAATAAATTCGCCTTTTTAACGATTTCTAAAATCCCAGTATCAATCCCGGGATCCCGGGATTGAGCTCTTAATATCGATATCGCCCCGGGATTGAAAACCTTCCGATATTGCATGCCCTACCTGGGACGTATGACGAGACTTGTGATCATTTGTTAATCGGGGAGTACAAGGTACGTTTGGCGAGGGCTTAACTAATGTAATGCCACTGTGATAGCGTTCACACATACCCCTGGGACGTTCACACTTAACCCTAGGACGTTCATACATATCTCTGGGACGTTCACACATATCCCTGGGACGTTCACACATCAACCTGGGACGTATGACGACACTTGTGACCATTTGTTAATCGGGGAGTACAAGGTACGTTTGTCGAGGGCTTAAATAATGAATGACACTGATAGCGTTCTCACATAACCCAAGGACGTTTACACAATACACATACCCCTGGGACGTTTACACGTAACCCTGGGACGCTCACACGTAGCCCTGGGACGTTCACGAACACATACCCCTGCACCTGGGACGTTCACACATACACCCATAAGATATTCACACATACCTACCCCTGGAACGTATGACGATATTTGTGACCATTTATTGAATGAGGAGTAGGTACACGGGACCTTTGGCGAGTTTCACCCATAAATTATTCTCAGACTGATTTTTAATTTTGGGGCTTCCCGCTTGTTGTCTACAAGGTTTGAAATAAGGAACAAATTATTCATAGTATTCATGCCTATATAGGTTAGTATCGGATACTTCATAAATGTCCAACATTTTCCTCATACCTACCTAAATGATACTAAAATTAATTCGTTAGCTCATGCATCGGTATGAAAACAGGAGATTATCATACAGTCTGTGTTTTTTTTAAGTTATTGCATAGCTTTTATCGCGGGCTTTGAGCTTTGAATGAAGAAATTTCGTAACGAAAAAAACCTAACACGGGGGGTGTTCGCCTACCATGTAGCTCGGCCGAGCTACATGTATGTATATGCCACCAAAATGAAACAATTTACACGCAATATAACTAGGTTTCACGAAAATAAAAATCAGGACCTCGCGTCTACCAAGGCGTCTCAAACAGAACTCCCGTTTTCGTTCGTTTGTATAACCAAAAGTAGGCCCCTGTATACAGGCTCGACGAATTGACAAATAAATCTAACCAAGTACCTTCATGTCTATAAATAGTCCTATAATGATGCCCTTCATAATATTCCTCTCGAGATTTTTATCATTTCGTTCGATAAATCCGAAGCCGAACGTGTTTGTCACTTATGTTGATAAATTATCGGACTAGACGTGTCCAGCAGTTTTACTTGCGTTCATTCGTCCGTCCACCAACCAGATGTTAGCTGTGTAACCCCGGCATAGAATAGAATTACCCCATCTCATCTCGTGGGTGTCGTAAAAGGCGACTATGAGATCTGAGAGAGATTAGCAAACCTTAAGTTCTTCCCGCGCGGTGGCGGATAAACTGCTTGATCCCTAAGAGGGTTGGTGTCAGGCAGGCGGCCGGCCGTAAAAACATTACCAAATCTTATTGCAGAAGGTATGGTCTATGATGACTTACAGACTGCGCCGACCCCAAATAAAAAAAAAACAATTTGGGGTTTAACGGACCCTGGGCTCCTGAGAGGGATGCAACCGGGAACATCGCTCCGATGAGAAGATTCGTCCGTCCACCACCGACTAATCTAACTTACCAACTAAACATTATTTCTTAGTGTTCACCACACTTAAGAAATACTGCTTGTTGAAAAAATGCTTTCAAAATTTTCCCAGTGGGACTCCAACCCGCGACTACTGGTATTCTGTTCCAGCGCGATAGCCGTGAAAGCGTAACAGACAGACAGACAGATTTTTTACTTTCGCTTTTATAATATTAGTAAGATATTCGACATTGGCTACTTTTCAAATGGCCATAATCGGTTCATAACCGATAACAAATAACATAGAAACTCCAAGTTTACAATGTAATTGTAAAACTACCCTCAATACTTCCCAGGTGACATACGGCGACGACGATTCCGCCGTGTTTGTGGACATGATAGCGCCCCCTCCGACGGAAGGGTACCTGTTCTACATTTGCGCGAAAAACGGAGACACTGGTTTGTATACTTTTATTATTAACAAGATGGGAACCCGAAACCCGTCGGGCTTCGGATAGTACCCCCGAAAACAGTAACAAAATCTCTTTGAATCAATTCCCATAGAAACTTTCATCCCCATTAAACACTCTTAGGGGTTGAATTTTGGAAAAAAAACTTTTTAGAGATTCACTTACTACCCCATATCAATCTCATTGTCAAATTTCAAGATTCTAGGTCATGCCGTTCCGAAGTTACATACAAACGTTTTTCCCCATTTTTACCCCCTTAGGGGTGGAATTTCCAAAAATCCGTTCTTAGTGCTCACTTTCAACCTCTAAAGAACCTATGTTCCAAATTTCAAGTCTCTACCCCTAGCCGTTTAGCCTGTACGTTGTCCATCAGTCAGTGAGTTACACTTGCGTTTTATTAAGTACTCTTTATGATAACCTATTAAAGAGTGTTTTAACAATAGTGTTTTAAAAAACCGACGTAGGTAGACCACTCAGGTAGACTAATTTATTGGTCAAGTCAGTGCTCCCGGATTGAGTAAAAATGCGTTGTTGGTTCGAATCCCGCTCTCCGTCGATCATGCGTTGTGTTTTTGCAGCAGTATTGTTCCTTTATAATATTTCAAAGCCCAGTGCAGGCTTAAGCACTTAAAAATATAATAATTGTGTTTTAGTAGGGTTTTTAACACGCGATTCAAGAGCGTTTAAACCACTATCTCATCTGATGGTAAATAATTACTTATCATCAGGTCAGATAGTAGTCATATTATGTTACCACTTTAGACCATATCATTACCTACCTACTGATATGGTTTAAGATATAAAACGCTCATCTAAAAGTAAGAACAAGGCAGTGGAACAAGTTCGGACCCATCTTTCTTAGTGGCTGCACTGGTCAAAATATCGAAACGCATCTTGCAAACCGCTGTGACTCAGACTCAGGCCGGTGGGTGGTAACAAGCCGCGGCCGTCGCCTCCCCCAAGAATATTACCAAAATTGTTTACACAGGAGATTTGAATAAAATCTGAAAAATAAGGATCACTGTTTTTTTAACAAGGTGTTAAACATATTTGTTTGCTGTTGTAAAAGTTAATTTAATCATACTTAGGTATACTAAATTTTCTTCGGTTTAGGACGTTTTTAGTGTCAAGCTTGTTCGATAAAACATACGCAAATTTTGCTTCCTAAAACAAAATTTGCGTATGATTTGTTTTAAATTACAAAATATTATTAGAGACACAATTTCCTCAATGCGTCATCTTTTCAGGTGCCTTCAAACATCAAGGTTCAGATAAGTGGAAGATTCTCGCAACCCACAACAAACTGTTACCACTATGGGCGTCTCTGATTCTTATAGTGATATTGCTAATGTTAGCCTCTCTGTTCTCTGGACTCAACCTTGGTCTCATGGCATTGGACCGGACTGAGTTGAAAATCATTGCCAATACTGGCACTGAGAAGGAACGGTAAGTATTCTAAAATAGTAATATCGCTAATGTTAGCTTCTCTTTTCTCTTCTCTCAACCTTGGCCTCATGGCTTTGGATTGTTGATTACATCGGTTATTCACCTAAGCAATGACCTCGCCAGGCGTTGCTTAATCCGCACGATTTACAAGATCGGCAGATGCAGATAGGCCAATGCCCTTCCCAATTTGCTCCAGTAAATTCTATCATTATGACGATTTTTCAGGAAATACGCCCGAGCCATTATGCCAGTGCGAGCTCACGGCAACTACCTTCTCTGCACCATCCTTCTTTCCAACGTAGCCGTCAACTCAACCTTCACCGTCATCCTGGACGACTTGACCTCCGGCCTGGTGGCCGTCATCGGATCCACCCTCGCTATCGTGTTCATAGCTGAGATAACGCCGCAAGCCATCTGCGCAAGGCACGGCCTCTTTGTCGGAGCTAAAAGTATTTGGATTATGAAGGTTAGTTACATTTCTAGATCGCGCTAACGACTGTTTCGGAGGTTTTTTATGAGCGCAAGCGAGTGTCCGTCGCTTGGCCGGACCATGCAACAGATTGACACCAAACTACGTTCATTATTTAGTACCTATTTGGTAGATTTGTTCAAATATTTATTACCTACGTGGTTTCGAAAATATTAATGATACAACGTAGCCGGGCATTCTGACGTCAGGTTGGCCAGACCAGCCTCGATTTCTAGCCATCCACTGTTCCATTATCAACGTTATCTATTTGGTGCCTACGCATATTTTTTTTTTATTTTTTTAACAGTCCTAGGAAGCTCTAATAACAAGTTATTACAAAACAAAGAAAATCTGAAACTTATAAGAAACTCTTTGGACAGTGAAGGCAGAATAGTATATTTGACAGATAGGGCAGCCATTTTGAATTCCATGACCAACACGATTTGACTTGACCAATCAGAAGCGACCTCACATCATACTAGAACTCCCTTGTAGTTTTTGAAACACGTTTGTTGTATGGGAGCCCCTTTTAAATAATTGTATTTTGTTTTTAGTATTTGTTGTTGTAGCGGCAACCGAAATACATCTTCTGTGAAAATTTCAACCTTCTAGCTATTACGGTTCATGAGATACAGCCTGGTGACAGACGGACAGACGGACAGACGGACAGACGGACAGACGGACGGACGGACGGACGGACGGACGGACGGACAGACAGCGAAGTCTCAGTAATAGGGTCCCGTTTTTACCTTTAGGTACGGAACCCTAAAAACATAATGGCGCCTGCTAAAATCTGTCCGGCTAACCTGACGTCAGAATGGCCGAAAGTTGTAAAGAGCGAAAAAGACAACTGTCAAATTTTAATGTAAATGTCACCATTTCCCTGTCTTACTATCCACAGATTGTAATGGGGATCTGTGCTCCTCTCGCATGGCCGACCAGCAAGCTGCTGGACTACTTCCTCGGTGAGGAGATAGGAACACATTACAATAGGGAGCGGCTCAAGGAACTTGTCAGGGTACGTATTGTGGAGTGGTTGGAGTGTAATGGGGATCTGTGCTCCTCTCGCGTGGCCGACCAGCAAGCTGCTGGACTACTTCCTCGGTGAGGAGATAGGAACACATTACAATAGGGAGCGGCTCAAGGAACTTGTCAGGGTACGTATTGTGGAGTGGTTGGAGTGTAATGGGGATCTGTGCTCCTCTCGCGTGGCCGACCAGCAAGCTGCTGGACTACTTCCTCGGTGAGGAGATAGGAACACATTACAACAGGGAGCGGCTCAAGGAACTTGTCAGGGTACGTATTGTGGAGTGGTTGGAGTGTTTGGAGTGTAATGGGGATCTGTGCTCCTCTCGCGTGGCCGACCAGCAAGCTGCTGGACTACTTCCTCGGTGAGGAGATAGGAACACATTACAACAGGGAGCGGCTCAAGGAACTTGTCAGGGTACGTATTGTGGAGTGGTTGGAGTGTAATGGGGATCTGTGCTCCTCTCGCGTGGCCGACCAGCAAGCTGCTGGACTACTTCCTCGGTGAGGAGATAGGAACACATTACAACAGGGAGCGGCTCAAGGAACTTGTCAGGGTACGTATTGTGGAGTGGTTGGAGTGTAATGGGGATCTGTGCTCCTCTCGCGTGGCCGACCAGCAAGCTGCTGGACTACTTCCTCGGTGAGGAGATAGGAACACATTACAACAGGGAGCGGCTCAAGGAACCTATCAGGGTGCGTATTGTGGAGTGGTTCTTCTGCACTTGTACTATTATTGTTAGTCCCAGATGGCGGCCCTACGTATTTTCTGACGAACGAAATGTGGACGATTGAGGAGTGTTAGTATGTACTAAGAACGCATACCTACCTGCTAGCCTGCTCCCTGCCTATTCTTGTCCATCCAAAGGTTGCCTGGAAGAGATCGCTTTTAGCGATAAGGCCGCCCATTGTACCTATTTTAAAATTAGCTGTAAGTTTTTGTTTTTGTAATGTGTTTTGTAAATTTTTGGTGCAATAAAGTTTTTATCTTTCTATCTAGCCGGTCGGCCGGGAACAGGGCCGGACGGCCGGGAACAGGGCCGGACGGCAGGGATCTTTTTTAAGCCAAAATAACACGGTTCACTTTTGCCGTTCAATTTGGATGAAGCATCCAGAATTGAATCGTGTAAACATAAAGCGAATCATTCAATGTCATCGTTCAATCACTCTTCATACATTTTTGTGCCTTTCAACCAGGGTGTATATTCTACTAAAAACAACGATCGATTCTAGATAGAAACCAGAATGAAACCTGTGAAGTTCCAGTCAACTTTTCTAAAACTTGTGAACTTAACTCGGTATTCTGCAAGCCAAAGACGTTTGAATGGATTTGACCAATTTCGATACCAATCGACACATTTGTGTGACGTCATTGGCTTGCAGAATACCGAGTTAAGTTCACAAGTTTTAGAAAAGTTGACTGGAACTTCACCGGTTTCATTCTGGTTTCTATCTAGAATCGATATAGAATCGAGATAGAATCGATCGCTTTTTTAAGTAGAATAGACACCCAGAGCGAATTCAACGTGGTTGAACCGTGTAGGTATATTAGGAGATTTAGGACAGATCTAGTCCCCACGTCCCTCTTTTGAGGAACGAGTTGTGAGCGGCTTCATTGCTCCGGTACAAGTCTGGACAATCTGGTAGTGTCACTTTGGCACGCTCTCCGTATAGAGCTGCTTGAACAGTGTGTTCTTCATAATATCATGTAGGCACCTGATAAGAAAGGGATCACATTCAAATAAAACGGAGAAACATTTTTCAATGAAAAAAATGTTTCTCCGTTTTATTTCATTTCGAATGAATAATTTGGAAAACCTTGCGGTGGGGAGACCCTTTAAAAGTAAAATCCTAATCCGAATAATATCGATATTAAGGTAGAAAATTAAATTTTTCATAATTTATTTTGGTATTAAGTTTATATAGAAATGGTAACAGTCGCCACGTTCTTAAACTGCCAAAATTAAGCCTTGAATAAACTAGTAATAGCTATAAAGCTCGTCATTAAAATATAATCTTTATAATTCTTATCAAAGCAATAAAATTCATTTGCAAATAGAGCGATTTCTTTTACGATTACCCATAAAGTCCGTCTGTCAGACTGTTTACTGAACTTCGCGGTTTAAGAGTTTTTTTAGAAGTAGGTATTTAAATAACGGCCAAGTGCGAGTCGGAGTCACGAAGGGGTTCCGTAGCTTTATCGATTGTTGTACCTATGTTGTATGTATGGCAACAGAAATACATCTTCTGTTAAAAAATTTACAGTCTAAATTATCTATCACGGTTCATGAGATACAGCCTGGTGGGAGACGAACAGTGAAGTATTAGTATCCCGTTTTTACGCCTTGGTTACGGGACCCTAACAACCTATAGTATAAATTAGTATGATCGATAGCATATCGTTTTTGTTCAATGCGATAAATATAAATTGATTTGAAATTTATTATATTACCGAATGGTAGAATTTAGATAGTTTATGGCGGATTATTTTTTATTTTAAGTAGTACCTATTTGATTAAAAAATCTATCACGGTTCATGAGATACAGCCTGGTGGGAGACGAACAGTGAAGTATTAGTATCCCGTTTTTACGCCTTGGTTACGGGACCCTAACAACCTATAGTATAAATTAGTATGATCGATAGCATATCGTTTTTGTTCAATGCGATAAATATAAATTGATTTGAAATTTATTATATTACCGAATGGTAGAATTTAGATAGTTTATGGCGGATTATTTTTTATTTTAAGTAGTACCTATTTGATTAAAAAATGTTGGTCGGTACTTTTATTTGTTGTTATAGCGCCAACAGAAACATATTTGCTGTAATGTCTTTTTCCAGGGAGGAAACAGTCGACTACGTTTGTATGGAGAAAGAGTAGGGTAGACTGTCCTCTGAAGTCTTTGGAATAGTCAGCGGCGTCAATCTTATTTTTTTTTGTTAGGCAGAGTTATCTCTTAATTAATGTTAGGTACTTAATTGATGTTAACAAGTTGTAGTCGAGAGTCGAGGCGAGAGACTAAAAATCTTCCGGGATGAAATTACAAATCGATCCTAAGCCTCTACACAACGTCCCTATTTTTTTTTCTGGGTTTCTTACCGCCCCCTTTTAGGCCTGCGGCGCCCACAAGGGGGCGTTATCGCCCACTTTGGGAAACGCTGATTTAAATAGAGGAATTGGCTACGAATTCGCCTATTTCAGTTTGGTTAAATCAAACCTTAGTATGTAATGTTTTATTGTTCTCACCAAAAATAAAGTACGAAAAAATCTTAATCTATAGTGGCACAAAGGGCGGCCTTACCACTGAGAGTGGGCTCTTCCAGGCAACCTCGGTATGGAGAGTATCAAACGAATGATTAAGGGTGAGGTGTGTAATGAATGAATGATGATGAGTGTGAATGTAATGTGACTAAAAATGTAAATTGATTGTTTATTCACCAGGTGACGGACCACGTGAATGACCTCGACAAAGAAGAGGTGAACATCATCTCCGGTGCCCTCGACCTTCGCAAGAAAATGGTGAAGGATGTGATGACCAAACTGAAGGACTGCTTCATGTTGCCCATCAACAGTGTACTCGACTTCGAAACTATGAGCGAAATTGTCAAATCTGGTAAGTTTTCCGCTGACTAGATAGATCAGATAGACGACTGTCCATATCCAAAGTTTTGGCCTCTCTCTTCCAACACGTTACCTCCCATCTCACTGTGCAAAATTCCACGCTTAAGCAGTGGCCCTTGGCAGTACTAATCGTGGCTTCTTGGATCGCGCTATCAATTTCTTTACGAGGTCGTTGTTAATTTTTATATTGAGGTATTATGCACTAGAGGTGATGTCTCGAAGATATTCCATTTTCATTTTACGCGAAACAAATATTGAAAAACGCTGCAGCGCTGATAATATTGTAACGTCTATCGTAAAACTGCTGCTTAAGGTTGGGTACGATCAATGCTTTTACCATCTTCTTACCTGAATCGTATCGCTAAGTGCCTGTGTTCAGTTCCGATAAGGAACTTGACCTGTAACTTAGAGTTAAAAGAAAAAAACCGGGTTTTTCGGGTTTTCCTTATTTTTATTTTTTATTAACATTTTTTTTTTTAATAATTTTTTTTTTTTGTTAATTTAACAATAAAGTAAATAATAATCATTGCAATTTTGGAACCTGCGTAGACAGGAACGTTTTTGATAACATTTTAATAGTTTTTAATAATAAGACGGTAGTCTCACTGTAACTTTTTTGATACATTAGAATGACAAATCACATCTTAGTCTATCCTGAAGAAGAGACCTGGAAAGGTCTCGAAACGTTGAGCGTTGTAACAATGCTAAAAGTAATAAAAACCACGCGATTCAAACCGAAAAATGTCTTTAATTTCAAAAAACTTTTAAGCAGATATTCAGTGTTTCCGTATGAAGAATACAAAAACCGAACAAGCCGAAAAAACCGGGTTGCATTCCCTAATCTGTACTGATGTAGGACGGTGCAATGGGGTGCCACGCGCGAAGCTGTTTGCAGAGGCGCTGGCATCGGATGATCTTTTTTTTTTCGATGATGGACCTCCACCAATGGAAACGCCGAGTTTTTTTTTTATTCTTTCGGTCTCAGACCGATATGACCAATTTGGCGCCGAGAGTTGTAAAAAACACAAAATTGACAGTTCTTAATTCAAACCTAAGATTAATCGACTCGCGCCCTCTGCCGGGATAAAAAGTTAGTGTTCCTCCTAATTTTTTTTTTTTTTTTTTTTTTTTTTTTTTTTTTTTTTTAAACATATCTACCATTTATTTCAGATATACTATACATTATACTTTTATTTTAAAATAATTTTAAAATAAAAATTAGTAATTTTTATTTTTTAATCCTCCTAATTAGTATTCATATTTGTATCCTTCCTTTCTCCAGGCTACTCCCGCATCCCGGTGTACGACGGATCCCGCGGGGACATAGTAACGGTCCTGTTCATAAAGGACCTGGCGTTCGTAGATCCCGACGACAATACTCCATTGAGGACTCTCTGCCAGTACTACCAGAACCCGTGCAACTTCGTCTTTGAAGACATCACTCTTGACATCATGCTGAAACAGTTTAAAGAAGGTAAGGATTAAACTTTTTAAACTAACACGATTGGAACTCATAATTTTATATTTTCCCGGGTCTTAATCGCGTGATTTTTACTTTTTACTTCTCTTACCTCGACGTTTCGACCATGTTGCAACGGTCTTGGTCGCGAGGGGGCTCAAGAGCGAGCGAGAGTCCCCTCGCGACCAAGACCGATTAAGACCCGGGAAAATATAATATTATAAGGTAAGGATTAATCCTAGATCGCGCAAGTAAAATTTCTCGCATATAAATTTATATTGTTCTAAAAATAGGGAATATAAAAAATATACTTACCTATTTACCTCCCTATTTCCTTGGTGGGAGACTTCGGTCGAGGCCTAAACCACCCAGTCTAAGTCATAGCGCCAAGAGGCTTGCAGGACGTATTCGGATACGTTGGCCGGTGCAGCCACTATGGAAGAGGGATCGGATCTTGTTCCACTGCCATCTTCGTTCTTGTAAATGAACGTGTTACATCTTATACCATATTATCACTTACCATCAGGTGAGATAGTGGTCAAACGCTCAGATATCGTGTGTAAAAATATCCTTTTTACCTGACTACGATGAAGGCAAAGAAAGGGTTTAATGATTTTTGCAGATTATGTCGGTAGGTATGTATGTTTGCATGTACCACAGTAGCCCCTAAACTACTGAACCGATTTTAACGAATCGAAAGGTGTCAATAGATTCGTAACAAATAATGGATAGGCTATATAAATTATACGTTTTTTTTTTGTAGTCGGTTTAAAATAGAGATAAAATGCGCGATATCGCCGCGGACCCGACTCGTAATCAGAATCACTCAAAATTTATCTCCCATAAATATGCGTAAAGTAAACATATTTGATCGAAACCAGACGGTTAAATATCAAATATGTTATCTCTAAACGTATTTATTTGTGAAACTAGTAAGTATAGTAAGATAGGTATAACCGAAGAGTTTTATCCACGTTTATAATTAAGGCTATCTTAGCCTTAATAAAAATGTTGTTTAGTGCGTTTCATCTTTAATTACCTATGCCATCATGTTGGTAGCAAAACAAAAAAGTCTTGCCTTAATATCTTGAACAGATTCCCGCGGTTTCACCCGCGTAAGTCCCGATCCCGTGGGAATATCGGGATCAAAAGTAGCCTATGTTACTCAGGGTGAATGTAGCTTTCTAATGGTGAAAGAATTTTTGAAATCGGTCCAGTAGTTTCGGAGATTACCCCCAATATACATACATACATACATGTTACCAACGTTACCTCTTTATAATATTAGTATAGATGTGCTATACCCTAAACCTTGAATACAGGAAGATTCATTCATTCATTCTTTATATACAAATACCCCTAAATTCAAGGTACCTAGTACATGCCTAGTACATTATTTTTTTTGTATTTTGAACTTTTTTGTTTTGCTACCAACATGACGTCATAGGAATTTAAAGATGAAACGCACTCTAAACTCGGAGTAGTGAGAACATGCTATGTCTTTTGCCGTGACAAGAACTTTCAAAGTTGACAGACAGAAACAAAAAGTGGTAAAATTACTCCGACCTTACTTCACGTTTATTAATAAGGCTAAGTGTTTTTCTTAACACCACTTTGAGGAAAGTCCTCTGGAAATGGAATATAGTTAGTGACCATTTTTTGTTCCAAAAAGGTGACGGTTCTTAAATCGTCGGTTTAAGCAACCGGCCAAGTGCGAGTCGGACTCGCACATGAATGTGCGATGGGGTTAAAAAGCACTTTATATTAAGCGTACCTACTTATAACTTTTAAAACCGAAAAAATATTATTTTTAAGTCACTGTCGCAAAAACCGAAAAAAAATGTTATCTCCAGTATTTCGGTGGGTAGGTACCTATCTAATTACAATTTTAATCAGCTACAAAAAAAATAATCCTACTAATATTATAAATGTGAAAGTTTGTATGGATGTTTGTTACTCTTTCATGCAAAAACTACTGAACCGATTGCGATGAAACTTGGAATATAGATAGCTGGAGACCTAGAATAACACATAGGCTACTTTTAATCCCGATATTCCCGCGGGATCGGGACTCACGCGGGTGAAACCGCAGGGCGCAGCTAGTGTAGGTATAATTTAACCATCATTAAAATAAATGTACGAGTTATAGTTAAAATTGAACACTCTTTGTAACGTTACAAAGTATTTTTCACCTCATATCACGAACCGCCCAAGTGTTAGGTTAATTCTAAAATAACCCGCGAAAAGGTCGCGCAAACTGAATATTTGCCAAATTCTCGCTGACTATGATTATGATTCATTGCTAGACGTCTGTTCGTCTGTGTTTTGAATTCTGGAAAAATACCGCGAAAAATAGTAAAGCTCAAATTAATCACAAAAAAATAATTATTGACCGTGTATTGACTGTTATCATGGCATTATAATTTATGTAATTCAATTATCAATTTATCATCGACTAAATGAAAAAAAATAAAAAGAAAGAAGAAAAAAAATACTTTCCATATTTTCCACCCGGCTACCCATGAAAATTAAACTAAAATTAAAGGAGAGATGAAAACAAAATTAAAATTATAGTACCTCTGTAGGTACTCAGTATGATCAATGTGAAGCTCAAATTATTTCGATTTCAAGAATAAAAAAAAAACGATTTCAAGAACGAACAAACGAAAACATTGACATTGAAATTAACAAAACCGTAACAGTTATTTGTTATGCAAATAACAATATAACTAACTTTGCAAGGCTGCAAAGTTGGTTTTTGCAGCGAGTACTTGTATTGAAACCTGAGCTAGCGAAGCATTCTAGGATTGAACCACGAGCGCAGCGAGAGGTTCAAATATAGAATGCTGAGCGTTGCGAGGGTTTCAAATGTACTAGATGCAAAAAACTTTGCTGCCGAATGCCGAACACACAATTTTTCACCTCACTACAGCGAGGAAGACGCTAGGTGCATTTTCCCGGTAGAAAACTCAATTCGGCATTATGTACCTACTGCTTGCACTAACTCTACAGTTGTTAAATTAATATCTTCGTCGCTGCTGGACTCGCTCATGAAATTATGATTTTCAAAACAAAGTATAGAAGGTAAATTACTAGAGAAGTTTTTTTATTCAGTCCAGTGCCATCTGCTGCTAGCCAGTGCAATTATTCAAAAAAATGAGGTAGGTATGTATTTGTACTTCCCTCCTCTCTCTCTCTCTATACAGTTTTTTTTTTTCGTTAAGTAGGTACTTACTTAGTTATATTTTTGTACGCTATACCTATATAGCGAAAAAAATCATATTTATGATTCCTCGTTTTTGTAAAAAATTTAAATAAGCAAACACTCTCTAATTTGAATAGTTCATGAAAAAAACCTGCTTGATACTAATGCTAATAAACAATAAACACGACAAGACTTCGTGGTTCGATGCCATGAACAAAAAAAAAGAAATGAGTTGGGCGCATTTTCAAAGGACTTGCTTTAGAGAAAAGTTTGGAAAAGACAGATTCGAATTTTGAAAACTCTTTGCACGGTAGCGCTCAAAATGCGATTTTGCACGCAACCTTTTCCCTAATTTTCCCTAAAACATAATATTCATTATTACTATTACTATTAGTATTACTTTCTCTGCTATGCTATTTAATACTTGTTTCTACTATATTATGGTATAGCTGATTCCCGCGGTTTCACCCGCGTAAGTCCCGATCCCGTGGGAATATCGGGATCAAAAGTAGCCTATGTTACTCAGGGTGAATGTAGCTTTCTAATGGTGAAAGAATTTTTGAAATCGGTCCAGTAGTTTCGGAGATTATCCCCAATATACATACATACATACATACATACATACATACATACATACATACATACATACATGTTACCAACGTTACCTCTTTATAATATTAGTATAGATAGATATAGATTATTTTGTCCAAAGGTCACAAAGGTCACATGGCATTCGTGCAACGCATCGACGAAGGCGACGGCGACCCGGTCTACGAGACAGTCGGGCTGGTGACCCTCGAGGACGTCATCGAGGAGATGATACAAGCGGAGATCGTCGATGAAACTGACGTTATAAGTGAGTGTAGTGTGTAACTAGTGTAGCGGCTGAAAATGTTTGAAACATCTGAATGCGGTCATCGACTTCTGATGCTGATTTCGGACCTAATTTAAGTCGTTTCGGATGTACCGAAATAACTTTAATTGAAACCCGGCCAAGTGCGAAACTCGCTCACGAAGGGTTCCGTACCACTATCGCAATTGGGGACGGAACCCTAAAATGTTTTACAACAACTTTTATTCAAAGAAAATCTGAAACTTATAAGAAACTCTTTGGTCAGTGAAGGCAGACTAGTATATTTGACAGATAGGGCAGCCATTTTGAATTCCATGACCAACTCGATTTGACTCGACCAATCAGAAGCGACCTCACATCGTACTAGAATTCCCTTGTAGTTTTTGAAACACGTTTGTTGTATGGGAGCCCCTTTTAAATCATTGTTATATTTTGTTTTTAGTATTTGTTGTTGTAGCGGCTACCGAAATACATCTTCTGTGAAAATTTCAACCTTCTAGCTATTACGGTACAGCCTGGTGACAGACGGACGGACAGACAGCGAAGTCTCAGTAATAGGGTCCCGTTTTTACCCTTTGGGTACAGAACCCTAAAAAGGCAAATAATAATAATGATATATCTGTGAACAGGCGACAACCGCACCAAGAAACGTCTGACCCGGCCGGTGAACAAGTTCCAAAACTTGGCCGCGTTCGTTGGCCACCACGACCACCAACGCGTGCACGTCTCGCCGCATCTCATACTGGCCACCTTCCAGTTCTTGAATACCAGTAAGTTATATAGTACCTTAGATGAAAACAAAAAAACAGCAGATACGTTACCTAGTCTCGGAAAGTGAGACGATAAAACTGCGTCTAGCTGACGCACTAGCCTCAGTCGTATGTCGAACCGTTGCCGCGTGAGCACGTGCTGTCTGCGATTATCTTATTGAAATCCATAAGAATGCCTTTTTGCTTATTTACAAATGCCTGAATCATTCTTAAAGACAAATGTTTTAAAATACAATAATTTTATGAAAATACATGTAGGTGTTTCAGCTCATTTTTCCCATTAGCCCAAACTAAGCACTAGGCTTGTACTATGGGTACTAGACAACGGATATACTACATATTTTACTTTTTTTTGTAAATACATACATATGATACATAGAAAACACTGAATATCCCATGTCTTCGGACCGTGGTGAGTCCTAGGACATGTTGGTTTCCTCACGATGTTTAACGACCGACTTGTGTTACAGGCGTAGACGCATTCCGCCCGGAATACATCTCCGAGAACGTCCTCCGTCGGTTGCTGAAACAAGACGTCATTCAACATATCAAATTGAGAGGTGACGAGGACAGGAAACATCCGAAACGTTATGTCTTCACGGAAGGAAAGCCGGTAAGCAAACCTCATTACTATCTATCTGGAGTGGATCACTCAGTATCATCTTAGATGAAAATAAAAATAGTTTTTTGTTCTAATCTAAAAGTATCACTGTGCGAGTGTGCGTGCAGTACATTGCTGCTTTGACGTAACGTAGTAAAATGATTACCGTAGCTAAGTTGTTGCACGACCCGTTACTACGTAGAGAATCCCTATTATTGTGTGTCCATTGCAGGTGGATTACTTCGTGTTGATACTGGAAGGTCGCGTGGAGGTGACGGTCGGTCGAGAGAACCTCGTGTTCGAAGCGGGACCTTTCACGTACTTCGGGGTGCAGGCGCTCACGCAGAACGTCGGAGTCGGTACGTATATATACATACATACATACATACATACATACATACGGTCGAGAGAACCTCGTGTTCGAGGCGGGACCTTTCACGTACTTCGGGGTGCAGGCGCTCACGCAGAACGTCGGAGTCGGTACGTATATATACATACATACATACATACATACATACATACGGTCGAGAGAACCTCGTGTTCGAGGCGGGACCTTTCACGTACTTCGGGGTGCAGGCGCTCACGCAGAACGTCGGAGTCGGTACGTATATATACATACATACATACATACATACGGTCGAGAGAACCTCGTGTTCGAGGCGGGACCTTTCACGTACTTCGGGGTGCAGGCGCTCACGCAGAACGTCGGAGTCGGTACGTATATATACATACATACATACATACATACGGTCGAGAGAACCTCGTGTTCGAAGCGGGACCTTTCACGTACTTCGGGGTGCAGGCGCTCACACAGAACGTCGGAGTCGGTACGTATATATACATACATACATACATACATACGGTCGAGAGAACCTCGTGTTCGAAGCGGGACCTTTCACGTACTTCGGGGTGCAGGCGCTCACACAGAACGTCGGAGTCGGTACGTATATATACATACATACATACATACATACGGTCGAGAGAACCTCGTGTTCGAAGCGGGACCTTTCACGTACTTCGGGGTGCAGGCGCTCACACAGAACGTCGGAGTCGGTACGTATATATATGAAGAGCCAGGATGGCCTTGGATGGCCTTCATCAGAACTCATACAGTAGAACTAAGTAGGTAGATGGGCGCGGGATATAAAATAATGGTGTCCATTTACAATCATCGTAGTTTTATTAACAATGGGTGTCTCTATTCACAAAATAACTATTACATCGCTTAATTTATAATGGTTACTAAGTAGGAATCAACTCAATTATGTTAGGAAAGACGTGATGGCGGAAATACAAAGCGATTCGTCAAGTGCGTGGTGCACGGCCTCCGTCTCGATCACAGAATGATAAGATGGCAGCCCCGAACAACCATCGACGATGACGCTTCGCTAGGTTGACTGATGACTGTGACAGTCCATCAACCTGATGCTTTACATCGGCGGCGCCGTCACGGCCGGACTGACTTTCGACCGTCCTCGGGCGATTTATCTGAAACAGCAATCTATGATCAATGCACAATCCGCTCGTTCATCCTGACTACCTTTAACATCTTCATCTTTATCAGCGCAAAATCAGTACCAATTACTTAATGACTTGGACTAATCAATGTATCGCTTCGATCAACCCCTTGGGGTATGATCCAGATGATACTTGATTTTCACCAGTCAACAACAACCACATTATGTCTAGACAAGTCAACCATGAGAATGGTCTGACCCGGACTACCTATTTTAGTCTCATCAACCACGACTATCAACATTTCGGAAAAGCCAGCGACGAGTATCCAACTCGGACGACATATCTCGTCTGATCAGAACCACCCACGAGACAAACCAACCTTCAGGTATGGCTTGCACGACACATTTCGTCCACAGAGACAAGCCACCCCTCCAGATGTGGTTTGGACGACACGTTTCGTCCACAGAGACAAGCCAGCCCTCTAGGTCTAACTTGGACGACGCATTTCGTCTACAGAGACAAGCGAACCCCCAAGGTCTGGATTGGACGACACATTTCGTCTAGCTACTACACTACACATGATTGCCAATAAACGTCTGTATTTATCTTTGCTCTGAATTTGCTTAGTACATTGTAGATACGTTATACCCGAGTTAGTTGCGATAGCTCTCTTTCACTAGGGAACATGAAGATCCACTATCAAATAAAATGGGGCAGACTCACCGGGATATGTTTCCAAATGCCTGTGGAAGGGCGGTGCTAACAATGATTTACGTCCTTGACTGTAGCTTACAACCATTTTTCCTCTCCGGGCAGTTAGTTGCCACATGCCCTTTTTGTCCACACGCGTAGCAGGTCACAGAGGACACGTTCTTCAACGCGCGTAATGAACTCGGCGGATTTTCTTGAAACTTAAATCCGGAATCTTCTCGACGTTTTTGACATTCGTTTTTCAGCATCCAGTTTGGTTGTTTGGCCCTCGTTTTGGGCTGGATTCGATCCCACTTCTGATGAAGAGCCAGGATGGCCTTGGATGGCCTTCATCAGAACTCATACAGTAGAACTAAGTAGGTAGATGGGCGCGGGATATAAAATAATGGTGTCCATTTACAATCATCGTAGTTTTATTAACAATGGGTGTCTCTATTCACAAAATAACTATTACATCGCTTAATTTATAATGGTTACTAAGTAGGAATCAACTCAATTATGTTAGGAAAGACGTGATGGCGGAAATACAAAGCGATTCGTCAAGTGCGTGGTGCACGGCCTCCGTCTCGATCACAGAATGATAAGATGGCAGCCCCGAACAACCATCGACGATGACGCTTCGCTAGGTTGACTGATGACTGTGACAGTCCATCAACCTGATGCTTTACATCGGCGGCGCCGTCATATACATACATACATACATACATACGGTCGAGAGAACCTCGTGTTCGAAGCGGGACCTTTCACGTACTTCGGGGTGCAGGCGCTCACGCAGAACGTCGGAGTCGGTACGTATATATACATACATACATACATACATACGGTCGAGAGAACCTCGTGTTCGAGGCGGGACCTTTCACGTACTTCGGGGTGCAGGCGCTCACGCAGAACGTCGGAGTCGGTACGTATATATACATACATACATACATACATACGGTCGAGAGAACCTCGTGTTCGAGGCGGGACCTTTCACGTACTTCGGGGTGCAGGCGCTCACGCAGAACGTCGGAGTCGGTACGTATATATACATACATACATACATACATACGGTCGAGAGAACCTCGTGTTCGAGGCGGGACCTTTCACGTACTTCGGGGTGCAGGCGCTCACGCAGAACGTCGGAGTCGGTACGTATATATACATACATACATACATACATACGGTCGAGAGAACCTCGTGTTCGAAGCGGGACCTTTCACGTACTTCGGGGTGCAGGCGCTCACACAGAACGTCGGAGTCGGTACGTATATATACATACATACATACATACATACGGTCGAGAGAACCTCGTGTTCGAAGCGGGACCTTTCACGTACTTCGGGGTGCAGGCGCTCACACAGAACGTCGGAGTCGGTACGTATATATACATACATACATACATACATACGGTCGAGAGAACCTCGTGTTCGAAGCGGGACCTTTCACGTACTTCGGGGTGCAGGCGCTCACACAGAACGTCGGAGTCGGTACGTATATATACATACATACATACATACATACGGTCGAGAGAACCTCGTGTTCGAAGCGGGACCTTTCACGTACTTCGGGGTGCAGGCGCTCACGCAGAACGTCGGAGTCGGTACGTATATATACATACATACATACATACATACGGTCGAGAGAACCTCGTGTTCGAGGCGGGACCTTTCACGTACTTCGGGGTGCAGGCGCTCACGCAGAACGTCGGAGTCGGTACGTATATATACATACATACATACATACATACGGTCGAGAGAACCTCGTGTTCGAGGCGGGACCTTTCACGTACTTCGGGGTGCAGGCGCTCACGCAGAACGTCGGAGTCGGTTCGTATCGTATATACAGGATGAACCATTTAAATGGGCCTTCAGGGGGATATCCTAAACTATAAGAGATAGCGAAAAATGCTGAAAGGAGTCGCGTCCCCGACTTTGGCAAAAACTAAAATGGCATTATTAGATTTTTGAAAAATTCATTACCCTAGCCAGGAATCGAACCTTGTCTTTTTGCAAAAAAATAAACATCCTATATTATTATACCGATCGATAGTGTTGCTGATAAAGATCAAATCCTGGAAACAAACATACTGTGGTAAATCGAGAGAAATGGCTATTCTTAATAAAAATATGGAACACTCAAGTATTTGGTACAAGTACTCGAGCGTTCCCCGTACCTATTACCACGACCTACTCGATTTGAACGACTGCACTAGCATTTATCACCATTACAGATCATGTTCTAATTTTAAAATTTTCGTCCACAGTTCGAAGCATAAGCTTTGAAACTTGTTGAAAGTAGTGATGGATATCACTGTTAGATTATTTTTTGGTGTAATTAAATATTTTTATTAAAAAATAGGCATATGTCTTGATTTACCATATTATGTTTGTTTCCAGGATTTGATCAATATCAGCAACACTATCGATCGGTACAATAATATAGGATGTTTATTTTTTTGGAAAAAAGACAAGGTTCGATTTCTGGCTAGGGTAATTAATTTTTCAAAAATCTAATAATGCCATTTTAGTTTTTGTCAAAATCGGGGACGCAACTTATAGTTTAGGATATCCCCCTGAAGGCCCATTTAAATGGTTCATCCTATATATATGTATGTCGCAGTCACATCAATTAATGAGAGACGGAAATTACTTTAAGAACAATGGTTCGGTTCGGTAGAGTCGTGGCGCGTTATCGAGTGCCTAAAGGACTGCATCATTGCAGATTGACTAGAGACGTCATACTATATAGGCGCGGGCCTCGATGAAAGCGTTACGAAACTGTTTCTATACCTGATAGTCTATTTATAGCATTCCTTTACCTCCTGACTAGACTGTTATGTGATAATAATGTTACTTAGATACTCCTTGTTTTGTGATGGATAGACTGTAAAGACGTGTGTGTTATAAAACGTGTTTTATCGTATTTGCACTATTTTACCCACTAGCGCCCACACATAATTTCTGAAACGTCTGAAAAGCATAGACTATACTGATGATACTCCTATATATATACAGGGTGTCCGGAGACCAGTGGATATCCCTGAACGGGCGGCTGGCGGGGAAGGGTTGGCCGCCCAGGATACGTTTTTTTTTTTTCTATCTCAAACGGTTCGAGCTGTACGTCACTTTTTAGTAAAAATTGAAAAATGTCTATTTTTTTGCACATTTCGGGGTATCACGTCCACAGATTAAGCGATAGCATTGTTTTTTTTTCGCCATGTGTTCACTAATATTGATGTTTGAAAATCACCTTAATTTTTTTTTTTAATACTATAGTTAGTAACTTACAGGATGTCCCCAAAGATAGATTTAGTTTTATAAACTTTACTTTCTGCTAAGTTTGAGCATCTGTGGAGTAAAAAAAATGTATGAAACCTGTCTGGACGACTATTGATAAAAAATGCCTATTTCATAAGGATTCTAAAACAGTATTATACTAATAACTTTTTGTCATAAGTTACTAAGCTAATGCTTTAAATGCATCGAAGGTACTATCTTACATGAAAAAGTTGAAACAAGTATTGTACAAAAAAGGACACTTATTAAGATTTAATATGTCATAATGTTACAGCAAATGCTCAAATTGTCCTCCTCTTGCACTTACACAGGCCCTAAACCTTTTTATAAACGATCTCTTAAGGACACGATTATAATTTTTTTCTCCTATTTGCTGTGCCGCTTCGTGGACGCGTAGACGCAGGTCTTCAATTATGGTTATGTTTTTTTTGTATACTTGTTCTTTTAAACACCCCCAGTAAAAAAAATCAAGTGGATTCAGATCAGGCGAACGTGGAGGCCACAATATTGGACCTAATTGGCCAATCCATCTTCTTGGATAACTTTCATTTAAATAGTTTTTCACTCGCACGGCATAATGTGCGATGAGTCAACGTGCAAAAGAGATGGCTACCTAAACTTGTACAATTTGCACAGCTGGCAGCTAACCAACCCAAGATTAGCCAGGAAAGACCGATCACAGTACCAATTTAAAATTAACTATTGGACCATTATTTTAAATGGCCAAATTATTGTCCCTTTCGAATAGCAAGGCAACCTAAACAGGGCCAACAATTTACACTTTCTCCAAAACGAACTCCCGAGACTACTGAAGAGGTGCCATTGGCGATCCGGCGAAGAATGTGACTTCAAAATGACGGCTGTCCTGCACATTATGCCGTGCGAGTGAGAAACTATTTAAATGAAAGTTATCCAAGAAGATGGATTGGCCAATTAGGTCCAATATTGTGGTCTCCACGTTCGCCTGATCTGAATCCGCTTGATTTTTTTTACTGGGGGTGTTTAAAAGAACAAGTATACAAAAAAAACATAACCACAATTGAAGACCTGCGTCTACGCGTCCACGAAGCGGCACAACAAATAGGAGAAAAAAATTATAATCGTGTCCTTAAGAGATCGTTTATAAAAAGGTTAAGGGCCTGTGTAAGTGCAAGAGGAGGACAATTTGAGCATTTGCTGTAACATTATGACATATTAAATCTTAATAAGTGTCCTTTTTTGTACAATACTTGTTTCAACTTTTTCATGTAAGATAGTACCTTCGATGCATTCATAGCACTAGCTTAGTAACTTGTGACAAAAAGTTATTAGTATAATACGGTTTTAGAACCCTTATGAAATAGGCAATTTTTTTCAATAGTCGGCCAGACAGGTTTCATACATTTTTTTTACACCACAGATGCTCAAACTTAGCAGAAAGTAAAGTTTATAAAACTAAATCTATCTTTGGGGACATCCTCTAAGTTACTAACTATAGTATTAAAAAAAAATTAAGGTGATTTTCAAACATCAATATTAGTGAACACATGGCGAAAAAAAAAACAATGCTATCGCTTAATCTGTGGACGTGATGCCCCGAAATGTGCAAAAAAGTAGACGTTTTTCTATTTTTACTAAAAAGTGACGTACAGCTCGAACCGTTTGAGATAGAAAAAAAAACGTATTCTGGGCGGCCAACCCTTCCCCGCCAGCCGCCCGTGCCGGGACATCCACTGGTCTCCGGACACCCTGTATATACTTACTGAAGTACTGTTCGTTACACATAGTTCGCAGAACTTAGTAATATGTTTCGTTGAACAGCGGAAGCGCCGTCTCCCTCCACGCTGGGGTCTCTGCAGAACCTGAACATGGACTCGATGCTGGGACATACATTCGTGCCGGACTACTCCGTCCGGGCCATAGCCGAACTATATTACTTGACTATTAAGAGGTAGGTTAATTATTTGTAGTCTGACTTAATTCTAAATACCGGCTAAATTAATGATGATATCTAGGGTCCATATTGGCTCACATAAAATTTTAAGTCATATTCTTTGTCTTACTATCGATTTGTGTTCAATGTGTATGTGTATTTTGTTATATTTATTTATTTATTTATTTATTTATTATATTTATTCGATGTGTATTCAAGAACATTTAGCTTCCAAAACATCCTGATCCGAAATGATAATAATCACTCTTCATAATTTTACTTTTCATACTTTTTTTATTCAGACATTTTTATTACTACCATCGGAGCTCATATCAGTTAGTGATCATAATTTTTTTATTCATACTGTTACTACCAAGAACATTTTAAAATCATAATTTTATTTTTCTTCATAACATTTATGATCATATTGCTATAATTCATAATGTGTTACTAAGATTATTTATATTAATAAAGGCAATTGTAACAAAACTTATTTTATGAACTACCCCATTATCAAACTCTAACGGAAATTTTCGATTGTTTTTGACTTGTGTTCTGTCGATCTTCATAAAAACACTTATGATTAAGATACATCACGCTTTTTTATGTATAGTATTAGGCGCTTTGGCGACCGCTGTCGCGGCACGCTCGCTACGCTCGCTCGCCAAAGCGCTGCGTGTAATCATGTTCTAACATAAACCTAACCTATCCGAGTGGGTGTGCTCCGTGTATTTTTTTCCAAGTTCGAGTACAACGTGCGTTAAGATAACACTAGTAGGCGAAACAAATGTATGAATTTATACATTATAATTTTCAGTAATTATGGATAAAAAACTTATGATTAAGAAATGTATTAAAACAAATTTTAGTAAAAACGAAATTCATAATAGTGATATTATGAATTTCAATGATTATGTATTTTAAATTTTATGTTTTAAAAAAATTATGAAGAATGATCATTATGATTTAAAATGGTATGTGAAACATTTTCGGACCTCCGATGTTAGGAGTTAAAAATTTATGTAAGACGATCCGCCCCCTGATATCTATCTATCTTGATTTTTTTTTTAAAGTTTAGATACTAAATCATGGTGCCAACAATAAAATTTTTTTGAAAAACATATATCTACATATGTGATGTACAATGTAATTGACACTAGCTGAAATTATAGCGGGCGGCAGAAAAGACGAGTAAAGGCTGTAACAGACTACTCAGATGTGGAAGACTGGTTGCCTGGAAGAGATCGCCCTTAGGCGATAAGGCCGCCCATTGTGCCACCTTATTTTAAAATATTCTCTGTATAAAATGTTATTTTGTTTCTTTATGGTACAATAAAGCGTTAATCAATCAATCAATCAAGACATCTGCATCAGCAGCAGATATCTTTTAATATCGCTCCCTATACAATTTCTATGAACTAACACACACAGCGCAGATAATTTATATTATATCGAAAGGCATCTGTCGGCACCGACATTTATGGAAATATAGTGAGATTTTATCTGCAGATACAAATATGGTATAATACAGCACATCTGCAGACAGATACAGGATGATACGTCTCGTGGATCAATCAAGTCATTATTTTCGGTAACATCCCAATGTCAGTGCATCAAAGATTACTTTCACTTTTAAGAAAGCCTTGGTCCTTTTTAAGCTTTATATGGCGTTCTATCTATCTATCTATACAAATTCGTCGCTTTTTAGTAAATGAAGCAAGAAGTGCTTGAAATTCAATATCAGAATCATCTTCTGATGTGCTGTCTAATAAATCCAGAAGCAATAAACGCATTTTTTCCGTAAAACCCAAACTCATTTTGTTTCAACACTATAAACAATGCATACCAAAAACGTGTGTATCGTATCTGTTTAGTGTGAGCCTTGGACAGATAATTAAGTTTTTATACGCAGATAAAATATTGTCGTATATGCGTAGTGTGTGACAAGCTTAACTCAATTAATTAAAAAATACTTTCCACCGTAGGGATGAAATCAACCTATTTCCACCCGGCTCTACTTAACTGTTAGGTAATATAATATCTAAAATGTTGCCGTTGTGTGTTCCAGGAGCATGTACCTGGCAGCCAAGCGAGCCACCTTGATGGAGAAGGGAGCCCTCAACAAGGGAGGCACCGACGAGCAGATAGAACCTGAAGTCGACAAGGTAACGTACACATACATTCATAGAGAGAGAGAGAGAGAGAGAGAGTAACGGGAGCATGTACCTGGCAGCCAAGCGAGCCACCTTGATGGAGAAGGGAGCCCTCAACAAGGGAGGCACCGACGAGCAGATAGAACCTGAAGTCGACAAGGTAACGTACACATACATTCATAGAGAGAGAGAGAGAGAGAGAGAGAGAGTAACGGGAGCATGTACCTGGCAGCCAAGCGAGCCACCTTGATGGAGAAGGGAGCCCTCAACAAGGGAGGCACCGACGAGCAGATAGAACCTGAAGTCGACAAGGTAACGTACACATACATTCATAGAGAGAGAGAGAGAGAGAGAGAGAGAGTGACGGGAGCATGTACCTGGCAGCCAAGCGAGCCACCTTGATGGAGAAGGGAGCCCTCAACAAGGGAGGCACCGACGAGCAGATAGAACCTGAAGTCGACAAGGTAACGTACACATACATTCATAGAGAGAGAGAGAGAGAGAGAGAGTAACGGGAGCATGTACCTGGCAGCCAAGCGAGCCACCTTGATGGAGAAGGGAGCCCTCAACAAGGGAGGCACCGACGAGCAGATAGAACCTGAAGTCGACAAGGTAACGTACACATACATTCATAGAGAGAGAGAGAGAGAGAGAGAGTAACGGGAGCATGTACCTGGCAGCCAAGCGAGCCACCTTGATGGAGAAGGGAGCCCTCAACAAGGGAGGCACCGACGAGCAGATAGAACCTGAAGTCGACAAGGTAACGTACACATACATTCATAGAGAGAGAGAGAGAGAGAGAGAGTAACGGGAGCATGTACCTGGCAGCCAAGCGAGCCACCTTGATGGAGAAGGGAGCCCTCAACAAGGGAGGCACCGACGAGCAGATAGAACCTGAAGTCGACAAGGTAACGTACACATACATTCATAGAGAGAGAGAGAGAGAGAGAGAGAGTAACGGGAGCATGTACCTGGCAGCCAAGCGAGCCACCTTGATGGAGAAGGGAGCCCTCAACAAGGGAGGCACCGACGAGCAGATAGAACCTGAAGTCGACAAGGTAACGTACACATACATTCATAGAGAGAGAGAGAGAGAGAGAGAGTAACGGGAGCATGTACCTGGCAGCCAAGCGAGCCACCTTGATGGAGAAGGGAGCCCTCAACAAGGGAGGCACCGACGAGCAGATAGAACCTGAAGTCGACAAGGTAACGTACACATACATTCATAGAGAGAGAGAGAGAGAGAGAGAGAGAGTAACGGGAGCATGTACCTGGCAGCCAAGCGAGCCACCTTGATGGAGAAGGGAGCCCTCAACAAGGGAGGCACCGACGAGCAGATAGAACCTGAAGTCGACAAGGTAACGTACACATACATTCATAGAGAGAGAGAGAGAGAGAGAGAGAGAGTAACGGGAGCATGTACCTGGCAGCCAAGCGAGCCACCTTGATGGAGAAGGGAGCCCTCAACAAGGGAGGCACCGACGAGCAGATAGAACCTGAAGTCGACAAGGTAACGTACACATACATTCATAGAGAGAGAGAGAGAGAGAGAGAGTAACGGGAGCATGTACCTGGCAGCCAAGCGAGCCACCTTGATGGAGAAGGGAGCCCTCAACAAGGGAGGCACCGACGAGCAGATAGAACCTGAAGTCGACAAGGTAACGTACACATACATTCATAGAGAGAGAGAGAGAGAGAGAGAGAGAGTAACGGGAGCATGTACCTGGCAGCCAAGCGAGCCACCTTGATGGAGAAGGGAGCCCTCAACAAGGGAGGCACCGACGAGCAGATAGAACCTGAAGTCGACAAGGTAACGTACACATACATTCATAGAGAGAGAGAGAGAGAGAGAGAGAGAGTAACGGGAGCATGTACCTGGCAGCCAAGCGAGCCACCTTGATGGAGAAGGGAGCCCTCAACAAGGGAGGCACCGACGAGCAGATAGAACCTGAAGTCGACAAGGTAACGTACACATACATTCATAGAGAGAGAGAGAGAGAGAGAGAGAGAGTAACGGGAGCATGTACCTGGCAGCCAAGCGAGCCATCTTGATGGAGAAGGGAGCCCTCAACAAGGGAGGCACCGACGAGCAGATAGAACCTGAAGTCGACAAGGTAACGTACACATACATTCATAGAGAGAGAGAGAGAGAGAGAGAGAGAGTGACGGGAGCATGTACCTGGCAGCCAAGCGAGCCACCTTGATGGAGAAGGGAGCCCTCAACAAGGGAGGCACCGACGAGCAGATAGAACCTGAAGTCGACAAGGTAACGTACACATACATTCATAGAGAGAGAGAGAGAGAGTAACGGGAGCATGTACCTGGCAGCCAAGCGAGCCACCTTGATGGAGAAGGGAGCCCTCAACAAGGGAGGCACCGACGAGCAGATAGAACCTGAAGTCGACAAGGTAACGTACACATACATTCATAGAGAGAGAGAGAGAGAGTAACGGGAGCATGTACCTGGCAGCCAAGCGAGCCACCTTGATGGAGAAGGGAGCCCTCAACAAGGGAGGCACCGACGAGCAGATAGAACCTGAAGTCGACAAGGTAACGTACACATACATTCATAGAGAGAGAGAGAGAGAGAGAGAGAGAGTAACGGGAGCATGTACCTGGCAGCCAAGCGAGCCACCTTGATGGAGAAGGGAGCCCTCAACAAGGGAGGCACCGACGAGCAGATAGAACCTGAAGTCGACAAGGTAACGTACACATACATTCATAGAGAGAGAGAGAGAGAGAGAGAGAGAGTAACGGGAGCATGTACCTGGCAGCCAAGCGAGCCACCTTGATGGAGAAGGGAGCCCTCAACAAGGGAGGCACCGACGAGCAGATAGAACCTGAAGTCGACAAGGTAACGTACACATACA
Organism: Idaea biselata; assembly: GCA_958496205.1. Lineage (NCBI taxonomy): Eukaryota > Metazoa > Arthropoda > Insecta > Lepidoptera > Geometridae > Idaea > Idaea biselata. Next base: position 11,297,633 of record OY292406.1, read on the forward strand.
TTCATAGAGAGAGAGAGAGAGAGAGAGAGAGAGTAACGGGAGCATGTACCTGGCAGCCAAGCGAGCCACCTTGATGGAGAAGGGAGCCCTCAACAAGGGAGGCACCGACGAGCAGATAGAACCTGAAGTCGACAAGGTAACGTACACATACATTCATAGAGAGAGAGAGAGAGAGAGAGTAACGGGAGCATGTACCTGGCAGCCAAGCGAGCCACCTTGATGGAGAAGGGAGCCCTCAACAAGGGAGTTTTGGGTAACGGGAGTTTTTAGGAGAGATTAATTTTATTTATTTATTTACTTAACACATATAACAGCATTACAGGTTTTACCTATTGCGCTATTACAGAATTACTAAACTTAAGATTACAAAGTACAATTCCTATTTACACAGAACCTTACACTGGTATTCAGAGACAATACCTCCAACTTGCTTTACCTCGACTCACCCTCACTCTAACAAAATGGTAGTTACAGTGGACAAAAACGTGTGACCTCAAACTCGAGGTAAGGAGAGAACTGTCAAACGTAAGGTAGCTCGCGACCTACCTTGAAACTCCCTCAAGACAATAAACGCTGGTTTTTGTGATAATCTGGTGCTTATTTTGATAGAAAATAGTAAAGATTTGGATTTTTAAGAGTTTATAAATGACTTCTGACAATCCATAGGTACTTTTATCTGTCTCTAACATATTTTCATTTGAAGTTTTTCAACAATTACGAATTTCGTTAAAATTATGATTTACCTTACAGTTTTGTTTATTTGTTTCGTTTTTAAAGAACCACATCCATCACAGACCACATCGACCACACAAATAATATTTAAGCCCTTTGTTTAATTTAACAAGTTAGGTATCGTTTGCCGCTGGAGGCCCGGGATAGGGCTGACGATGCTTCTTCTTGAATAGTAACGTGAAGCTCTTTCGTTGTCAAGTAGTCAAAATCTCACGAAACTTATCAGTTGTATAAATAAAACTAGTTCACGTTACTGAATATAGAGCTGACCATAAACCTACTATCCAATTCAAGGTAATACTAATAGGTAGGTACTTAGATCACAGCATTATATATATACCCCTTTATAAAGGTACATACAATGAGATATTATATCAATGACCTCGAGTTTTGGCGGGAACATGTTTTATTTTAATCTGGCCAAAACTTGATGCTGAATAGTAACTTCATAGGCACGAACGTGCAAAGAAATACTCGAAAAGAAAAAAAAACAATGGTTCTTGGCATTGGTAAATTGTCAATGTCATAATTTTGACGGAATATTTGACATTTCTACCTCTTTGGCCAACATGATAGAAATAAAACTTCCTCGAAACAATGACGTCACACCTTTCCTCGACTTAGGGTTGCCTTATTCGAGTATAAGTCGAGTATAAGTCGAGTATTCGTTGAGTTGCGTCTAAGAATACCAATTACAAGGTCATTCTTGAGGGAGTTTCGAGGGCTCCTCCAGTGAGGTTGAGTAAAGGTCCGTTCAAGTTAATTGTTTAACGATATGGGTGTTAGTGTGTAAACTAAAACTATGATTTGAATTTGTAACGTTAAAAGGTTGTTAAATTTTGATCTTTAAAACTACAAATCTATTGAACATGGGATAACGGTGTTTACTTACGTAGGTACATGCAACATCACACCAAATTCGACAAAAACATCCCAAACTCATAGTGGTACATGTTGGAACCAAACACATACACAGAAACCCAGCTAAAATTGATAATACCTAATAAAATAGAACAAGATAAACATTTCGTTAGAAATATATGTAGGTATATCCAAAAACACAAAAAATTCCGGCGCTATGGAATCCGAAAAATTGAAAAGGAATTTAAAGTAAAATGTTCAATAATTTCGCAGTTACTCCGCGAAGGTGATCGCATGGAGGAAATAAGAGAACAGATTGGAGTTCACGACTTGCCCAAACAGGTATGTGTGTTTACATTATCCATAAATAAATATATACCTAACTCAATGTCCAGACTGTCTGATACAAATATAATACGCGCTCCTTCAATTCTAAAAATTCATCATCATTTTTTCATGCTGCATTTAGGATGGAACCAAAACTAGATACTAGAAAATATCCATTGGTTTGTATTTTTTTTTAAATTAAATACATTTTAAGTGATCTGGCGACTCGACAACGGATAATATTATTATGCAGAATGCAGAAGGTTGAGGGTTATAATAATTTTAATTAAATACTTTCCACCCTGAAAATTTCTTATATGAAATAAGCTATTTTCCACCCGGCTCTACCCATGATAATTAAACTTTCCGAACAGGAGAGATCAATAGTTATTTATATTTGTTATGCAAGGCTGCAAAGTTGGTTTTTGCAGCAAGTACTTTTATTAAAACCTGAGCTAGCGAAGCATTCTCAAATATAGAATGCTGAGCGTTGCGAGGGTTTCAAAGGTACGAGTTGCAACAAACTTTGCTGCCGAGTGAAACACACAATTTTTCACCTCACTACAGCGAGGAAAACGCTAGGTGCATTTTTCCGGTAGAAAACTCAATTCGGCATTATGTACCGCTTGCACTAACTCTGCAGTTGTTAAATTAATATCTTCATCGCTGCTGGACTCGCTCATATTTAATGAAATTACGATTTTCACAACAAAGTATGGAAGGTGAATTACTAGTGCCAGTACAATTATTCAAAATAATTAGATAATTTTTTTACCCCTCTCCTGAACCTATACTATTAATTAAAAAAAAAAAGAAATGAGGTTCCGGTTGGCGCATTTCCTAAGGACTTGCTTTAGAAAAAAGTAATGAAGAGACAGATTTGAATTTTGAAAACTCTTTCCACGCTAGCGCGCAAAATGCGATTTTGCACGCAGAAATCTGCGTGCAAAACGATTATTTTCCAGGTTGTGAGGTGAAAAAGTATTTTTTCGGTCTCAATACGACACAGGTGTATAAGTTTACGAATTTTATATCAACATTGTTTACCATTCCGTTACAGTTCGTACCATCGTCTGCGAGTCCCTACACCAACTCGACATTCAAACAAGACAAGGAGGAATACAAAAATCCTGAGGAAGAAAAACTATTGAAAAAATAACAATAACTTTTACTGGCAACATTATTGAGAAAGTTGCCAGAATTATATGCAATATTTTTTTACTAAGATATTGTAATTGCACAAAGCCAAGCTCAGTAATTATAAACTTACTTATGAAAATGGCAATATTCGGAATATTAGTGTGATTTGTTTTAAATGAAATTAAAATACAAGACGTAATATGAAGTTGTAACGACAAATCGAATTCAACTTCCTAGACATTCTGGCAACATTTATTGTTATAAAATTATAAAAATAAAATTGCCAGTTGCTACAAATTTTGTAAGTTAAACGAAACTATTAAATAAAGTGCAATTAGGTATTCTAGTAAAAATATTGCCAGAATATAAAATTAATATGTTTTAGATTAAGGGCATGGGGTACCGGATACAACTAGGGTTGCCAACCGTACTATAATATATAGTATTGTACTATATTTCAGCTCAGCGTACTATATATTTTTGAAAGCACATATAGTACGCAAAAATACAATATTTCTGGCATAATTTGTAAAAAGTTGTTTCTTTTATAAATTCCTCCTCTCTGCATTTACAGAGGACTGTTTTCTACGAGTATGTAGAGGGAAAAAAAGAAAAGCCATAAAAAAGGTGCTCATAATTTAAAGATTGAATGTCGGGAACATTTATTTTTATATTCAAGAAAGAGTATTTGAAAGTGTGAAGAAAAGGTTAAGTACAAAAAATACGTATTTTTTCGAAATATTCTACAAAGCACCGCTCTAATTTTTGTACTATATTTTTTAGCCACAAATACTATATTTTTCGAAAAAACTGTTGGCAACCCTAGATACAACTAGCTAAACTAGATTACATAAAGAAAAGCAGAGTTTTTGTACTGTTTGTACGATAGTTAGTAAGATTCGTAGTGTTACTACCTGTTTAGAAAATGAATTACCTACGAAGACTAAATCGGGTTTCTCATTTATTTTCTGTAGTTTGTTTTTGATTTTGAACCCATCTGGTAATAATAGTTACAAACAATAATAATAATGGTAATAATCTAACCGAACCCAGTGTAGTTTCAATGATACGTCATACGAAAATAGGTGTTTGACGTTTCGGAGTTGCCAAATAAAGCGTAAACCACTCACTTCGGTGATTATCACTGCGTACATAATCGGCCTACTGGTATCCATTTCCCTTAAAAAATCGAATTCATTTTTTTAAATAACAAAAATAAGTACTTAATATACGTACTTATGTATTTTTAGAATATTTTTTTTAGTAATTATATGCGGCTTCCTATGTAGTTGTTAGAATTGAATAAAAATAATGTACTAATATCCGACTAAAGAGAAACAGAATCGTATAGCTTAACGGACTCCGTTACTTAGGCCGGTGCACCCACTAAGAGGCGAGGCAGCGCGATAGAGATCCCTTAACTAAATGCCATTTAGCACTACGAGAGGCCTTAAACATCTTTTAACTTAAGAGGCACTTAGTGCTACGAGGCCTTTAGAGACAAATATAACTAAGTGACCTTAAATTTGCGATTTGTCATACAACTTTAGAACGTAAAAAAACAACCGTTTACAGTCGGGTAAAAGGAAAGGACTTTTGGGAGATTTAAATTCCCGACGAGGCCTTTAGGGACAAATATAACTAAGTGACCTTAAATTTGCGATTTGTCATACAACTTTAGAACGTAAAAAAACAACAGTTTACAGTCGGGTAAAAGGAAAGGACTTTTGGGAGATTTAAATTCCCGACGAGGCCTTTAGAGACAAATATAACTAAGTGACCTTAAATTTGCGATTTGTCATACAACTTTAGAACGTAAAAAAACAACAGTTTACAGTCGGGTAAAAGGAAAGGACTTTTGGGAGATTTAAATTCCCGGTGCAATGACAAGGTACGTTTACGTATAGAATTTTAGTAAAGTTTAGTAAATATTACATTTGTTTCTAGGAAAGAAAAAGTAGTATGTCGTGGTATAAACTTTAAATAATCATTAATCATAATAAAAATACCTCATGTCTGTGGTCATAAGTGGCGGCAAAAGATGGCGGGAATTGATTCATTCGGGGTCTTGCTTGGACCAATGAGGAATAACACTAACTTTTTATCCCGGCAGAGGGCGTTGGTCGAATGATCTTAGGTTTGAATTAAGAACTGTCAAACAGGTGTTTTTTACAACTCTCGGCGCCAAATTGGCCATATCAGTCTCAGACCGAAAGAAAAAAAAAACTCGGCGATTTCATTTGTGGGGGACCATCATCAAAAAAAAAAAAAGATCATCTGACAACAGCGCCATCTGCCCACAGCTTTGCGTGTGCCACCCCATTATGGCCATTTGTTCTGAAAGTTTTATCAGAATTATAACTAACTAGGTTTCACGATAATGAAAATGTTAGCTGCATATTTAAACAAATAAGCCGTTTTTGTCGCAAACTCGTCAAACGACGAGTTTGCGACAAAAACTCGACCACAATTTGCCGCCACATATTAGTGGACATTTACTTTAATCGAATTTTACGAACAATTTTATAAGATTTTAATTAATTATTTGCAGTTCAAATTATAATTATTTTATTTTATCGCGTTAATTAGAAAATAGAGCATGATTTTTTTAGGTTTTGTTGTTAGTCTTCCAATGCATTTGAAAAATAAATTAAACAAAAAAATAATTTTCATCCGTCATTTTTAAAGAAATCCCATTTTTTATAAATAAACATTGATTTTTGTTAAAATGTAATTTTTAGTAAGTATTAAAATTAGTAATCCGAGCATTTATTTTTGTTCTGTTCTAAAAGTTTTATCAGTATAAGTTTTTTTAGTAAGTATAAATAAAATAATTAATATGAGTGCCTTATCGTAAGGAAAGGTGCTGGAAAATGTACGCTATATTTTGATAAAATCATGTTATAATGAAGTATTTAGTAGAAAAAAGATACCCTGGTTCTCTTGACCATTCTTTTGATGTTTTACAGACACTTTAAAACGATATAGCATCTATATGACACCTAATAAAGATAAAATGGCATCTATATTATTCTTTTAATAAAATATATATTCTTTTAAGAAAATAAGAAATTATAATCTATAAGACCTTTGAATTCTGTAAGACACATATTTAAAAGATAATAAATAAATACCAAATATATCTACCATCTATATAAATCATCTAATAAAGATTATGTCATCAATATTATTTAAATGAAAGATATATTATTATAAGAATATATTTTTGAAAAATTATAACTTATAGGGTATCTGTTTATCTGTAAGACACCTACAAAAGATGTTAAGTATGTAATTTTAGACACCATTTTCACTTGTACAAGTTTACAGAACCATGGTTTTGTCTTCAGTCCTCAAAAAACTGTTTAAATTGTATTAAAAAACTGCCACGATTGAACTTACTAGACGCTATAGAATTCTTTTCTAAAATCTGAAAAAAAATAAGAACTACATTATCATACAATTGTGTAATGTTGTTGAGTAGTTGATTACCGCTGAGGCAGTATTTTTAGTAAGTAACAGCTTACACATGTCCCTTTGTCTCATCGAGAGTTAAATGGCACTGAATCACTTTCTTAAAACATTTTAACCATACAAAGACATTTTTTTCTTTTCTTTTCTTTTTTCTTGTTTTTTTACTTTAGAATAGTTGAGGAAAACGTATCTATGTAATCGAGTTGGCCGACGACATGCATCTATAAGGACATGCCGACACGTAAGAAAAAAAATGGCATACATTATAGCGGGCGGCAGAATAGAATAGATGACTCCATTGCCAAATGTAAAAAATACAAAAAAGAAAAAAAAATACTTTTCACCCTAGGGATGAAATGGCCCGGCCACCCGCCCACTCGGCTATTATTTATTATCCATAAATTTAACTTTAAAAGGGTTAATAAAAATACGCGTTTTTAAGACACGGTAAAATGGATAATAAATCATGTAAATTAAAAAAAATTAAAAATAGTAATAGGTGAAGAATTCTAAAGCCTTTAGTACGTAGCGGTCAAATATTTCCGATCACTAAGTTGGTAGGTAAGTATATTCGCAGACCAATTATTATTGTGAACACACACCTATGTAGTATGCTTGATAACTTTAATATTAGTTTCTGTTATATTTATATCTTATTGATTTAGTAATGAATGAAATAATGAGCTTTTTCTGAAACTTTTTGTTTTATTTATTGAATGAGAAACTCTGTTTGTAGGGAGGGTCTTGATGCAGAAAATCACTTACACAAAAATTATACCGAGAAAATTTAGTCATTTTGGCAGAAAGTCACTTTCGCAAAAAGTCATTTTCACAGAATGTAACTTTCGTAAAACATCCGCTTCTGCAGAAGTCACTTGCGCGTAGGGTTACCAGATGAGAAAAACAAAAGTCCTGAGAAAAGTCCCGCTTTCCACCAAAAAATCCTGAGATTTTTTTCACTTTGAGATTTTTTCCCCATACCTACTTATTTACAATCGGGCCGTTTGAAAAAATATAATTATTTCAAAGAGTAATTAATAATAATTTATTAAAGATATATTATTTATTTATTACAGAGTGAGATCGTACCAAAATGATCTAATGATTATCTACTTAGTAAATTGAATAACACGATAACTCTAGAATTATATTATTTATTAAATAGGTAAGTAGGTACTAGATATTATATTATGTAATTTGTGGTACTAGCAACCAATTTCTGTTTCTCATAATTTTGTTTGTTTGAATACCTAAATAATAATAATTAAAATAGTTTGATTTTGTATAAAGTATACAAATATATAATAGCATCTGGAGATCTATGAGGGAGGCTTATGTCCAGCAGTGGACTTCTTACAGCTGAAATGATGATGATACAAGCTAGTCAAACTCCTTACTAGAAGAATCGGCTAGGCTACCGCGGTTGTATTTAGTTTTCTACCTTATTATTCGGATTAAGATTTTACTTTTAAAGGGTCCCCCCCACCGCAAGGTTTTCCAAAATATTAATTCACATTCAAATAAAACGGAGAAACATTTTTCAACGAAAAAAATGTTTCTCCGTTTTATTTCATTTCGATAAAACATCACATCACATCGACATCACATTCAAATAAAACGGAAAAACTTTTTTCAATGAAATAAAATGTTTCTGCGTTTTATTTCATTTCGAATGAATATTTTGGAAAACCTTGCGGTGGGGACCCTTTAAAAGTAAAATCTTAATCCGAATAATATCGATATTAAGGTAGAAAACAAAAAATTTCATAATTTATTTTGGTATTAAGTTTGTATGGAAATGGTAACAGTCGCCACGTTCTTAACCCCTCTAAGAAATCACGTACAATGGCCCAATTGTGAGGCTAAGTGCGGAAAAGGGCACAGCAAAACTTAACTTAACCCTTTTAGTTTAAGAAACTGAAATAAAAAACTCATCTGTTGTGCTAAAGCTTTTATTAAAAATGACAACTGAAATAAGGAAAATACCTAAATGAATTGCTGAAACAAAAAATAACTGATAAAAAATAACAACTTTTTAGCTGTAACTGTCGTCGAGATGTAATTTGTTCATATGGTTCGAAAGCTAAGTAAAACGTCCATACTACCTCGACGAAGTAATAGCATGGACGACATGAAAGATGAGTGAAATAGCACTCACCTGAGTCCTCTAATCTGGTACCTTCAGTCAGCCTCCCTCCTTTTATCGCTTTAATTCTTGTTTTGGAGAATGATCTGCTTCGCAAGAGTCTGTAATTTTAAAGACACTAATGACATCACTGTTGTGATGCCCTAGTGTTAGAATAGATTTTAAAGAGGATGTTTTATGAAACTGATTCTTGGTTAGCTGTAAATAATCACTGTATGTTGCCATTTCTTCTTGCAACATACTTGTATGTACTCTGTATTCTTGCAACGTACATACGAACTTATTCCCTTTTTAGGGAGGCAACGAAATTCAAACTAGTTGTCCTTTTATGGAACCTGCACCATTCGTTTACTAGGCGTCCTTTTATGGAACCTGCAACATTAGATGCAAACTAGTTCTCCCTCTATGGCACTGACCTAGCTAGCTAGTATGAGAGGTTCTCGACACACGTCTGAGCAACCTTGCTTACAACCGTGCTCCACGGCTGGTGCTGCTGAGCACTTTTACATCTCTTGGAAGGTTCTCGACACACGTGTGAGCGACCTTGCTTCTAGTTTATCTACAGACAACCAAGACATAAAGAAATATCATAGTAGATGTTTGTCGGTAATTGTTATTTGAATTATACACTAAGATACTTTTATACTTAGCTTTTGAGGCTTGAAATATTCTAGATTTCTGTTTAGTTCTCAACCTGGCGAAGTATCGCGTATCGACGCGACACCGACATCTACCCAAGTACGCCCACTAAAAGCCCAAGTATGCCCACTAGGAGATATAAGATAGCAAATACAGAAGTAAAGCACCCTCCTGACGACATATTATATTGCATTATTATTTATTAGTTTAAGAGAACAACCAAAGTGAATATAAATCAGAATCACGGAACAACGGTCGACGCGGTGGTAAAATATGTAAGTAAATGTAAGTTACTCTATGGTGGTAAATAAAATATTTCAACAAGTGTACAGGGAGGCTACCGCGGTTGTATCGTTGACATCAATGAGGAGGAACACTAACTTTTTATCCCGGCAGAGGGCGTTAGTCGAATGATCTTAGGTTTGAATTAAGAACTGTCAAACAGGTGTTTTTTCAACTCTCGCTCGGCGCCAAATTGGCCATATCAGTCTGACCGAAAGAAAAAAAAACTCGGCGTTTTCATTCGTGGGGGACCATCAACAAAAAAAAAGATCATCCGATGCCAGCGCCATCTACTCACAGCTTTGCGTGTCCCACCCCATTCGATGCCGACGCGGTAGTTTGACATCTTTGACAGCGGGGTTTTCAATTTTAAAACCGCGCATCCATGGCCGTCAGCCGTCGATTTGAAGATTTTCTGTCAAAATCTTCAATTGAATTCAATTCTGTCTTTTTTTCATTCATACAATTTGGCTTCGGAATCGGCACGAGTAATCGACGCGTCGATTTGAAATTTTCGCGGTTCGAAATTCGGCTGTCAACTGTCAAATGAATTTGATGCCGATGCCGACGGAACAACCGCGGTAGCCTCGCAGGTTGTTGGTGTGTGGAGGCTCTGGACTTCATTATGGAAGTTGGATTACCGCTCGGGGTCATTCCTGTTGCAGAGGCTTGCCATCGCGGTGCAGTGGGGTAATGCCGCGAGTGTGACGAGGTCCTTTGCGGCAGGAGTGGTCCGGGTGGATTATTTGATTGATCTGCATTTAGGGATATAGGTAGGTCCCTAATTTGTTTGTTTTATTTTTATATATTACGACCTCTGTGGCGCGTCGTGCGAAAGCGCGACTGCAATGCAGGAGGTTGCGGGTTCGATTCCCGCCAGGTGCAAGTATTTATGCTTATAAAATAAATATTTGTGTCTGGTCTGGGTGTCCCTCTATGTATAATTTGTAAAAAAGAAAAATAAATATAAGTATTATATCCGTTGTCTAGTCACCGTAACACAAGCTTAGTCGCTTACCACGGGGCTAGATGGCGCTGTGTGTTGTTCACAGAATTTATTTATTATTTTATTAGTAGGTATTCATAATTTTTTTTTTATTTAGGTACCTACTTATGTGAAATTTTATTTTAGTTTTTAAATATTACTATCTATTATTTAATATGTTTTAAGTGTTACACACCTTTATTTTTTCTTAAATATAAAATAAGTTATATTTAAGAAATACATCTAATAAGATATTTTTTTTTATCTTATTAGATGTACCTAGGTATAAAAATATAAGTAAGCATCCACCTCAGTTCTTCTCAGTGTCATAGTTATGAAGGATCCCCTCACCCCTCACTCATTGTTTACTATTTCTTTCCATACCTACTATAAACTCTCTCGTTAAGATTTCGTTAGGTAGTTAATAAGTAGGTATCATTAAGATTGTGTTCTATCTAAGTACTCATTTATGTAACGATTATTTACTTAGTTAACAACCCTTAGCATAAAAACAATGTATCGTAGTTTTAAATTAGTCTTAGACAGAATCTTGAATAATAAACTCACTTCGTAAATTGTATTCTTTTTAAAAAGACGTTCAGCACAGTGGCCACAAACATTATTGCCAAAATGGAACCGGAACTAAAAAATACCGAATTTAAAAAAACAGATTCCGTTCATGAAACAATTATTGATAAATGTATTTCACATATAATCGACAAAGAAAATTATACAACTTACAATGTCATCAAGAAGGAAATTTTCACAAACGGAGGTAATTATCTAGGAGTACTACACGAAATTGATATAAAAGGAGAAACCACCGAAGGAACTAAAGACATGACATTTTTCGTAAAATCACTAGCCCCAGATCACGTTGAAATGGACATATTTTCTTTCGATGAAATATACAAACGGGAAAATTTTGTGTATTTGGAACTCTCAAAGATATTTATCGAACTGGAAGAAGAAGCTAAGGTTCCGCTGGAAGAAAGATATAAAATGGCTAAAGCTTACGCAGTACCTCAACCTAAGATACTTTTTCTTGAAAACTTAGCAAGGCAAGGATTTAAAACTGGAAACAGAATGGACATAACTACTCTAGAATTTGCTGAACAGAGCTTAAAGGAATTAGCTAAATTCCATGCCTTTTCTTTTGTTCTGAAAGAGAAACGACCGAGTTATTTTAATAACTTCATTAGAACAGTCAAATCACCGTTCATTTTTGAAAAACCGTGGGATGATACCGTTGAGATTTTTGTGAATATTACTTTGAAACACCTCAGTGCTAACGTTGGAAATAAAGTTGAAGAATATCTAAGAAGTGTAACTAAAAGATTTTCTGAATACATGAGAGATGAAAATGGGATCACTTGTTTGTGCCATGGGGACTTTAGGCCAAATAACCTAATGTTTAAAGAACTGGTAAGCATGACAAAATTTTGATTTGTTTACACTTTCAAAAAATTGACTACCACATTTCTTAATAATTTATGTAAAACTAGCTTCGTCCCGCGGTTTTACCCGCGTAAGTCCCGATCCCGTGGGAATATCGGGATATAAAGTAAATATAGTACTTTTAGGTACCTAGTAAAAGTAAGTAGATAAAAAGTCCTCAATAAATGGACTATCCAACACTGAAAGATTTTTTCAAATCGGACCAGCGGTTCCCGAGATCGTTCAAACAAACAAACAAAAAACCAGTCAAGTGCGAGTCGGACTCGCGCACGAAGGGTTCCGTACCATTATCTATACAACAGATTTTGTTTTGAAAGGTAAATTGCGGTTTACGATTTATGACGTTTTAAATAAAAACTACTAACTAGATCTCGTTCAAAGCAATTTTTGTTGGAAGTTTGCATAGTAATGTACATCATATACTTTTTTTAGTTTTATCATTCCATTATTTTAGAAGTTACAGGTTAGGGGACCAACATTTTACCACTTTGGAAGTGTCTCTCGCGCAAACTATTCAGTTTAGAAAAAAATGATTTTAGAAACCTCAATATCATTTTTGAAGACCTATCCATAGATACCCACATGTATAGGTTTGATGAAAAAAATTTTTTTGAGTTTCAGTTCTTATGGGGAACTCCAAAAATTCATTATTTTTTTCTATTTTTGTGTGAAAATCTTAATGCGGTTCACAGAATACATCTACTTACCAAGTTTCAACAGTATAGCTCTTATAGTTTCGGAGAAAAGTGGCTGTGACATACGGACGGACAGACACACGGACGGACAGACAGACAGACAGACATGACGAATCTATAAGGGTTCCGTTTTTTACCATTTGGCTACGGAACCCTAAAAAACAAACAAACTCTTCCGCTTACCTAAAAGTAATAGTTAAAAACTTTTATTGTAATTACCCTTATCAACGCTTAAGTTTCGAGGAGCGATTTGCAATGTTATCTAAATTTAGTTTTAATGTGTCTGGAGGTGTAGTGGGCGCTCTGGCTTGCCCTCTGTCAGAGGAAGCTTTCGCGCTTTCCCAACTTGTTTTTTTGGGGTTGCGTAGACGCTGAGGTGCGGTGATGGCCTAACAGAGCGACATTACCGTCCTTTTGGTAAAGCTCTATAAATAATAGATTAAAAAAGAAGTTTCGAGGACTTTACAGCGCTTGTCAGGGGTAGACACGACACTGTAAACTCATCAAAACTTAGGCCCTGAAAAATGTTTTAGGCGTTGAAGCTGAGAAATTTGAGTTTTCGTAAAATCTTATGAATACGACTAAATTCCATCCGATCTTACCTGAACATACCTTATAGATTGCTAAATTGATGCTAAAATTATTAAAATATTATACTAAAGATATCATTTTTGTACGAAGACACAGTAGATTAAATAGGATTGTGTTTAAACGCCGCCCAAAAAAGTACCTATTTTATTACCAAAAAATTCTAAACAGTTACCAAAAATGGATAAATGGTCACCAAATTACGTTTCCTAAAATATTATGAAATAAAACCATTTTTTCGTATCAATGACTGCCATAAAAATATATGGACGCCTTTAAAATACACTTTAGACTAAAGATTATATATTGTCACTACTTAGATGTTACCAATTATATTATACCATGAGTTCTAATTTGGTAATTTTGGCTAGGCTAAAAAGCTAACGATCGCTAAAATATTTCTCGATACTGGGCTATAAAAACATTATTTAGCAAATGTTTATTTCATTTTATACAGTGTGATTTTCATACATCACGCTTTTTTTATTTACAGAATAAGGCGCTGCGCGTAATCATGTTCTAACATTAACCTAACCTAACCAAGTCGGAGTGCTCCGTATAGTTTTTTCGTGGTTTAGAATGTATTTTGGATGACTTCAAACTATTTTGGAGTAAAATTGGTAGTAATATTAATCTTTGAGTTAGGCAGAATTTGGTGACCGTTAATCCATTTCAGGAATCAAAAATAATATTTGTGCAAGGCTTGCGATTTTTTTGACGTTATTTCATTTACTTTGGATCATAATATTAAATACTTAAGGGCCCTTTTAAAAAAAGACAATTATTTTTTTTTGAATTGTTTATTTTATTTAGTGCCTAGGCTTAGAGTCTTAAAAATAATTTTGGTGATCGTCTAAATTATACCCGATTAAATATAAAACAGACAGACAGACAGCGAAGTCTCAGTAATAGGGTCCCGTTTTTACCTTTAGGTACGGAACCCTAAAAATGACATTTCAAAGAGATATCTTGCTAATATCCGAATGAATAAACGTACCTACTTTGATTTTGATTTACACTACAACTTTTAACTGAAGCTTTTTGTTCTTTATCCAGTTATTTAGTCAACGGTGAATTTCAAGGGAAACATTTTTCCACGTGTTTTCAGCCATCGCATCGTACCCACATAATTATGTTTTATGTACCTACAACAAATTAAATATCTCTAATAATAGGAACTATAAATTATAATGTTTTTTTTCCACATCGCATCGTAATATACCTGTCTATCTAACTACTGTAAGAAGGAAACTTGGTATCCCAAAATTGTACCATTAGGTACCTAGGTATATTAAAATGTGGATCGCTGACCCATGGACTAGAAGGACTGAATACACTATACCTACTGACTGTCGATTCATAAGAACTTAAATAAATTCATTATCACAATGGGGTCACCCCATTGTGATAATGACACGCAAAGCTGTAAGTAGATGGCGCTGGGGTGGGATGATTTTTTTTTTTGATGATGGTCCCCCAAAAATGAAAACGTCGAGTTTTTTTTTTCTTTCGGTCTGAGACCGATATGGCCAATTTGGCGCCGAGAGTTGTAAAAAAACACCTCTGACAGTTCTTAATTCAAACCTAAGATCAGTCGATCAACGCCCTCTGCCGGGATAAAAAGTTAGTGTTCCTCCTCATTATATTAATTAATGTTATATTTATTTGTAAATTAACACAATATTGTATTACAGGACGGCAGAGAAACTGAAGTGATACCAGTCGATTACCAGCTCATGTTCTATGGCTGCCCGGTTCTGGACATCATGTTCTTCATCTACTTATCAACAGATTCGGAATTCCGCCAGAAATACTTGCAACATCTTAAAGATCATTACTACGACTCTTTTGAACAGTTTTTGGGATTCTTCAATTTGTCTGCTGACACTGTTTTTCCAAGACAACAGTTTGAGATAGTTTTTAAAGACAAAATGGATTATGGTTTAATGATCGCTATCTTTTTCATGCCTTTCTTGTTGTCTTCTGAAGATAACGTGCCTGATCTGAAGGCGAATACGGTATCGGAGATGAACTTCGTCCTCGATGACAGATTTAAGGAGAGAATCCTCGACGTTATCAAAGATTTTATTATAATTTAAAAGTGCTATAAAGTGAGCGGCACGAAAGATGAAAAGTTTTGTCGTAGAAGGGGAAAGTTCGCGCAGTAGGTACATTTTACATGCGCTTTCTATGAAAAATCGACTTTTGCGCATCCGCCATTTTGTTTCTTGATTCGTGCCGCGGACTGTACTACATTTACATTTGTACTAATAAGTAAACCTACATATACCTACTTGAATTTGTTGTTTATTTTTCTCACCATCCTAAAATATCCATCTAAAGCAGGGGTTCCCTAACTTATCTAAGACGCGCCCCCTTTCGACCATAAAAAAAAAATCCGCCCCCCCCCCGTCCAGTCCAGATCATCAGGCCAAAATAAAAAAGTATTCAAAATAAGTATTTTTATTGCTCACTAGCTGACCCGGCAAACGTTGTTTTGCCTTATAAATTATAGATAATTAAATTTTTCCTGAATTTTCTTTGCTATAAACCTTACGGAGCCCGAGACCTTTCCAACGAATGCAAAACCGTGGAAATCGGTTCGTGCGTTCTGGAGTTATAGCGTCAGGAAGGAAAACCCGACTTATTTTTATTATTGCTCATTAAAGTTTTCAAAGTCATACAAAAGGTATTTGGCAAGTTGTACCAAATACCTTTGAGAACGCCCGCGAGGAGGTAGAGGCTGATAAGGTCTTAACATGATCTTAACGTTGGCTGACTGAGCAAACAATAATATTATGTTCTTGACAAGCCTCAATCTATACTAATATTATAAAGAGGTAACGTTGGTAACATGTATGTATGTATGTATATTGGGGGCAGGGGCGTCTCTAGCGGGTGTGCACAGCACACGGGCGCAGCGGTCTCAGGGGCGCCGCGGCGCCCACACCCAGCCCCCGTATCAGAATCGCATTTCGGAAACTATGAGGTTTATTTTATTTTATATTTATTTTTAAAGATTCTATTATGGTCTACGTTAGGTAGGTAGGTATGAGATGGTAATCCGAAATAGTATATTATTAAATTCGGACATTTCATTTAAAAGATATCGGTGTATGTAGGTACCTATTGTTTCCCGACATATTTTTTCAACTTCACAATAAAATAATATTAGGGGTACCTACGTCAAGTTAGTACCTACTGCTGTTTGTACCTTTATTATTCCATATTTGGAATCACTCTTAACTCTTACTAGAGGGCGCCAAGGAGATATTTGCACACGGGCGCTACATGACCTAGAGACGCCCCTGATTGGGGGTAATCTCCGAAACTACTGGACCGATTTCAAAAATTCTTTCACCATTAGAAAGCTACATTCACCCTGAGTAACATAGGCTACCGTGGGAATATTGATCCCGATATTCCCACGGAATCGGGACTTACACGGGTGAAACCGCGGGAATCTGCTAGTTTCAAATAATTTCATTCGTCGTATCGAGCCGTCTCGAGACGGAATGCATTCTCTCAGGATTTTATACTCAACTACACAGGTGACCCGCGCCCCCCTGTAAATATCTCTGCGACCCCCAGTTAGGGAACCGCTGATCTAAAGGTTGCCTGGAAGAAATCGCTTTTAGCAATAAGACCGCCCATTGTAACTTTATTTTGTAAACTTTAGGCACAATAAAGTTTTTTGGAGATAGATTAAAACTACGTAAAAAAACTACTTAAATGCAGAAACATTTAGTCAGTTTGGTAAAAATAGCCAAATAATGTGTACCTAGTCATGCATGACAGATATATGCATATTAGCAAGATATCTCTTTCATGTCAAAGAGATATCTTGCTAATATCCGAATGAATAAACGTACTTTGATTTTGATTTTTGATAAGTTTTATGGCATAAACATATTTGCTCTAATGTCTTTATCCAGGGAGGAAAACGTCGGCTACGTTTGTATGGAAAAAAAGAATGGAGACTATCCTCTTAAGTATTTAGTCTCTGTCTCTGCAATGCCTGAATAAGGCGCATGTCAAATAGGGATTTCATATATACATACGTCTGTATACTTAGCTCTAAGTGACATATTGTATGCTAGAAATGAGAAATAAATGAATATAAATAACACCATATTTATAAAATAAGCCATATATTTCCAAAAAAACACTATTTTAGTACAAATTAGGGGATGTTAGCGAGGTAATCCTTGACATGCGCTGGCTCCAGCCGCCGGAACCCGGCCGCGTCGCAGATACCTACCTCGATATTGTCCGCCGTCATTTGACCTTCAAACCCTACAGGGAGAAATTCAATATATTAATAAGTAATAACTTATCTATCACTCAGTAACCTATAATTTGTATGACTTTCTCGAACTGCTGCGTGCTTCGTCAAACAGTCGGTCCCGATTGTTATCTCTGATCTTAGATGAAAACAAAAATAGTAGCTACGGTATATTCTAACATTGCGTATTCGAAAATTGAGCTAGAAACACCTACATGCATTTTCATAAAATTATTGTATTTGAAAACATTTGTCTTTAAGAATGATTCAAGCATTTGTAAAATGAGCAAAAAGGCATTCTGATGGATTTCAAAGAGATAATCGCAGTGTGACAGCACGTGCTCACGCGGCAACGGTTCGACATACAACTGAGGCTAGTGCGTCAGCTAGACGCAGTTTAATCGTCTCATTTTCTGAGACTAGGTAACGTATCTGCTGTTTTTTGTTTTCATCTAAGTCTGTGATAGCAGTCGTTAGGTCAACGTTAGAGGTCTTAGTCCGGCCTGACAATTCTAACACTAGGTGAGACACACCAATATACGAAAAGAAAGAAAGTGACTAGCTGTGTCCCGCGGTTTCACCCAAGTAAGTCCCGATACTGTAAGAATTTCAAAAAACCCAATCGGATGCCTTCATCATATAAAGAACAGACTCCGGAAGACATAAACATAAAGTACTCCGGAATGGCGAATGTCACATGCCTTCGGACCGTGGTGAGAATGAAAGTTGTGATACCTAGCCACTGAAATGAAACTATACAAGTACGCTGGAATTGGTAAACCATACAAAATGACATTAGATCTTTTTGCCGATTTGATTAGCGCCATGTTGCGCTGTTGTCGCGCGTTTTCTATTGAAAGTGATGGTGACCGTCCGCCGTGGCCGTCCGTAGAACTAATAGTTCTCATAGTAATAGACAACACCGCAACATGGCGCAGATCAAATAGGCACAAAATTCAATGCCAGACCTCTTGTCCATATAATTCAGGTCAGTGTACCTAGCACACACTTTGAATCGACTTTCAGTGATGCGATGTTAGATTGTCATTGTTAAAGAAGATCGGCGTTTTTCCTTAGGGATTTTACCTGGGGGTTAGAGGTACCTTAATTTTATTTTATGTGCCATCGCAAATTACGAGACATGGATTATTCAATTGATTTATGCGAACTAAAGCCATGGTGTTAGTATTTTCGTCCTACTCTTGATAAGTTAAAAGATATTTATATTTTCCCGGGTCTTTATCGCGTATTATTTTATTTTCTTACCTCAACGTTTCAACCATGTTACAATGGTCTTGGTCGCGAGGGGAGGGTCCCCTCGCGACACATTGAATTTTGTGCCTCGGATATTCTAGACAAGTAACGACATCTGGTGGTGTTTTGTGTGAACATTCCCATGTGAAACTTTAACATTCAATATCTTTTAACTTATCAAGAGTAGGACGAAAATACAAACACCATGGCTTTAAGTTTACGTAATCAATCAAATAATAAATATTTCATAATTTGCGATTGAAATAAGTTCGTGTAACAAATTGTTTGAAGTGCCGAATATGATATCTGTGGAACATAGCTGGTCCATTTTGAACGGTTTTCTTATTTTTACCTTCTTTTAATGTAAGGATCGCTGTATGAACCGCGTCATCCAATTCCAGATCTTCGGTGTATCTGTTGAGAAATAAAACATAATAGTTAAGTACCATAGATTTTTCTCCTGTTGTCACGATGTTATATTGATATTAAACTCATTTCTCGGCTTTAATCGCGTGGTGTTTATTACTGTTAGCATTGTTGTAACATTTCGAGACCTTTACAGGTCCCTTTTTCAGGAAAGACCTGTAAAATCTTAATCTCCTGTAAAATCCTAATTTCATAATATTGAACCTAGTTTTTAACCTATATTTAGGGACATGATATAGAAAGTGGTTCAGGCGCACATCATATAAAGAACACACTCCAAATTTCAGCACTCTACTACCAGCTGTTTAAGCTGTGTGTTGAACAGATCAATCAATCAGTCAGTCAGTCACTCAGGATAAAGATTTTAGATATTGCAGAGAAACACTGATTATCAAAGGGTCCGTTCACACAGACCGGCTCGGAGAGGAGAGCAGAATTTTTATCACGTTTAAAACAGAGTTTTGAATTATTGAGATTGTTTGAGAGCAATCCTTGAAAGAAGTGACATGTAAAAATAAACCTTATTACAATAACTCATAACTTTATTTTAAACATGCTAAAAAATCTGCACTCCTCTCCAAGCCAGTCTGTGTGAACAAACCCTTACAGGTTTTTAGAGTGATGTTGGATTTTTTTGGTGCTTACTTTGCAAATTCTGTCTGAACCCTACGAGGTAGATCAAAATAATGTACTACAGTAAAGGACACCTTAAAAAGGTCTACAGAAAAGGGCTTGGTTTATGTCTATCTATTAGAGATAACTCACAATAACTACTTTTAACCACCAAAGAAAACTTCTTTGTATCGTATAATGACAAGAAAGCAGTGAAGATTGTATATAAAGACATTTTGTAGTACTATATTTAATTCCATGGCGCCCATGCAAAGCAGAGGCGGGTCTCTAGTGTTGTTAACCGACTTCAAAAAAAGGAAGAGGTTCTCAATTCGGCAATTTTTTTTTTTAAATAAATGGATTCAAACATACCGTTTCTCCAGGAAAGTCTTTCCATTGTTAAAGTTCTTCCCCATGGCGGTGGCTTTCCAGGCGAAGTACGCGCCCGACGGGTCGCACTGGAAGAGGTATGGCCGGTCGCCGTCCCAGCCGCATATCAGCAGAGACACGCCGAACGGACGGACTCCTCTGCGGATAGACACACATTTATAATAATAACCTGACTAAGCCAGGTAGGCTGGACTCTCAGGGAGCCCATGACCTGAGTATAAAATCCTTGGCTGTAATTTGCTCGGCTTCGTTTAGGGTGGCCCAGTTTGCGAGTAGAGACACTTTTTAAAAGTGTTAATAATCATAGTTAATAACAACATTGACATACATATGTACAAAAATGGCATATTGAGGCATATGGAGTTACTAAGAAACGGTAGATGCGCGTCGTTCGGATTATAGAGCTAGCTTGGGTACGGATTAGCAAGGCCCTACTGTACAAAAAGGTTCCGTCTCTTTCTCTCAAACAACGAGAAAAGGGGAGGAAACTTTTATGTTGATTCGACCAAATGTATCTCTTGCTGACAGCAAGAGATACATTTGGTCTAGCCTAGCTGGAATATTCTCTCGAGCCCCTCCGTGCTTCGGAAGGCACGTTAAGCAGTTGGTCCCGGTGTTATCTCGAATAGCAGTTGTTATGTCAAGTAAGAGGCCTTAGGGCGATTTGAAAACTCTAAAACCAGGTGAGACATACCACTACACGAAAAGTAGAAGAAGGAACTGGAATAACACTAGGCGACTTTCCCCCCGACATTCTCCCCGGCTCACCCCGACTGCGTGTACTCCTGCATGACGGTGGCGACGCGCTGCACGAGCTGCGCGGTCGGTATCGGCTCGTGGTACATCAGGTAATACTGCTGCGCCATCTTGCGCGCCTGTGTCACCAGCAGACGGTAGTCCGGGCCCATGCCCGAGTACACCATGCCTGGAATTGGTGGGGTTGGGTAAAGACAGTATAGACACAACATTTTGTATCCTTGTAAATCTACAAGTAGCATTGATAATCAAAGAGGCATCAAGCACACCAATGTTTTTAGCTCATTATTATTTAAACATTATTTCTTAGTGTTAAACCACACTTAGGAAATACTGCTTTTTTGAGAAAATAATTTTAAAAATTTTTGTACCCAGCGGGGTTCGAACTCTCAACTATTGGTAATCTGAACCAACGCGTCTGTCCGCTTCGCCATGGGCCTTCTGTTTTTAAAAAAAACAGTCATTATTATATTATATCAGATTCCACTGTAAATGTATTTCAAACATAAACCTCACCTATATGTCCAGTGATCATCTCCACTTTGTTGACGCTGTGTTCATCGTACAAAATACTCTTGTGTTTGTTCTCCGTTGCAATTACGACTCCATTAGATGCTGAAACAATTCATAACAACTCATTAAATGGAGCTGTAGCCCACGTTAGTTCCACGGCAATATAGAGATAAGATTAGCACATGTGTTAATCCAAATTTCCAGCTAGCATTTCTTCATAACAGCTCGCATAGCATTTCTTTGCAAACCGTTCAGTAGTTTTTGTGTGAAAAGGAAACAATCAGACTTACAAAAGTACTCACTTACTTACACATAGACTTTCATCTTTGTAATCTTAGTAAGAAAAATGCTTTGTCCTAACTGATTGATTAACACACTGCCTAACCCCTGGTAGTAAGAAGCTTGAAGTTTGATACAAAAGGATTTTTCGAGATATTCATGGAATGGGACTTATGGCAGCTGTAACTGTGGGGCATAGTTGTGTATGAAAATCTTCATGTGTTTATATAGCTGGAAGCCTGGCATACTACTAAATCAAGATATATTTGAGGAATACACGACTAGCGTTTAATTATCACTAGGGTGTAGTTAAAATATTATAACCACAGAAATTCTACAAAGATGACATGGCAATTATGAAGAAATATAAGTAATTACAAGTTTTAGAAGTAGGTTAACAAATTTCTGGTATTTTAGAGGCTATTAAGAATTCGTTTTTGATAGTATTTGAGAGTATGTCTGGTAGAAATGATTCTAACATAACTGTTGTAGACGGCAACTTAACCTAAATATATTTATTGCAAACTCACCTTTAATACCGACTGAAGTGCCGCCGGCAGCCACAGCAGCAAGAGCATATTCAATTTGAACTAATTTTCCCGAAGGACTGTAAATAAACACACGAATTAATGCAATAAAACAGCGAGATACATTGTCCACTTACACCCGACAAAAACTGGCTTTTAAACAACACTTAATTGCCTCAATTGGCCAAATTACACATAAACACTATCGCTTATTATTAATCTGTCGTTTTTAACAAGTTATAAACAGTATTTTCATTTATTTTTACCTAAAAGTTGTAAGAGAAAAGCTGTAACGTTCTGACGCCATGATTACAAGCAAATTGACAATTTTTTGGTTTCGTCATGCTGTCAGCATTGAATGAAACGTCAAATGCGTTTTATTCGTGCTTCATTCTTATCGAGAAAAAAAAAGTAATAATTACGGAAATTAGCAGAAAAGGTAGTGTTGAGACTGGCAATACCACTAAATACAGGCTCAAAATACTTCTAAGTAACCGAGCAACGAACTCAGCATTGATTCAAAAAAATGGTCCACAGACATTGCGACTCGGAAGTCGGAGCGTTAAAGAAGACCGTTCAAAATGGACCAGCTTTGTTCCACAGATATCATATTTGTTACGCGAACTCATTTCACCAGATGTCGTTACTTGTCTTGAATACCCTTATATCTGAATTTATAAAACCAATAAATGGCTACAGAATTCCACGTATCGGTCCAGAATTTATAAAGAAAATAATTATTTTAACTATGGTCTGTCCGATATAGCTTGATTCCTGTGACAGGTCTCCATAGGGGTGGGGTAGTGTTTAATCGTTATTGGATCTATTCGATTATCGATTATTATTCTCTTAGATTTTGAATCGATAGTTACATGTTTATTCCGGAATTTTGTAATAGCTTTACTTTACTTTAATATGCTTTACCACGGCGGCGATTTCGACTAGTATCTATGTATTTATGTTCAGTCAACCAGACAGTGTAGAATACGTGCGAATTGAAATCGGCGTTGGGTTGAAATTGAAATAAACCACATAATAAATATTTATTATAAAGGAATTGATTTATATTAGTATTATTGTTACATCATAAAAAGGATCCAAACCATAACAAGGCTTCGGCCATGTTGTGTTTTGCTTAGGCACGTAGTAGTAAAGTTTACCTTTACTACTATAATTTAGTCTACAAAGTAGCAAACTTGTTTAGTATTATTTTAGTTTACCAAAGTAGTGGTCAGTGGTCTCAGGAGTGGTATTTTTGAACCGTTAGAAAACTCTTTCGTATGCGAAAGGCTGCGCGGTCTCATTCACACACATGCACAACGAGCAAGAGCAAGCTTGCGAAATTCGAACTCTCGCATACAAATTTAATTTATGTGGTTAAAAAATACGGCTCCAGATCACTGATCATATTTTCGATTGGCAAAATCACCTCAAGTAAAATACATTTTTTTTATTTTAATACAAAAAAGGATTTTAAGTGCAAGATTTTTATATGTGTAGTTAATCTTCTCATTTGAGCGATGTTCCCGGTAGCATACCTCTTCGTTTTAGCAACCCCCCGAGAACCCTAAATTATTTGGGGTCGGCCCTGTAGGTAAGTTATTATTGACCATACCTACTGCAAATTGATTTGGCAATATTTTTACAGCTTGACTCCAACCGGCAACCCTCCTAAGGATCAAAAAGATCATCCGCCACCGCGGGGGAAAACTCGAGGTTAGCTCGTCTCCCCTTTTTTTTTTTTTTTTTTTTTACGTGGAGAAATGCGCGCGCATACTGCACTACCACGGGGAGGTAGTGCAGTTATGTGGGACTCCAACCCACTAAAACTCCACGGTCCACCTCCTCTACCACTAATGGCGGGAAACACGGGCACGCTCTCGCATTCATCAGTGTAACCCGCCACGGCCGTCCGTCGCCGGACCCTCCTCAGGGGGAACGCCCCCATCACCGGCGCACCAGGGGACATGGCACGCCGTGACCACCTCAGGAACCAAAGCACGTGGGTGCCAGACGACCCCGTGTCTGGACACCCCTGGTTCCCCTGCGACGGGTCAGGTCTGTGGTCCCGTCGCCAACCACTTTTCGGCTGCAGAGGATAGGGAGAGCGGCAACGACACACCGTCACTCCTCTTCCCCTGCAGCCCCACCGCGTCCGCCATCAAAACGGTGGCGGGTCCCGCCGATGATATATGACAATACGCTTGGTACAGTTAACCAAAAATAAAAACAATACTTCATGAGGATAATGTGTCACAGGAATCAAGCTATAATGGACAGACCATAATAAGATTTATTGACCGCAAGATGACTTGAATAACTGCCATATTATTGGTAATACCAATTCAGATTTATCGATATTCAAGACAAGTAACGACATCTTGTGGTGTTTTGTGTTAACACTTGACTCCCAAATGTGAAACTTCAACATCCAATATATTTTAACTTATCAAGAGTAGGACGAAAATACTAACACCATGGCTTTATTTCGCTTAGATCAAATGAATAATCCTTGTCTCGTCACGTCACGTCTCACAAAAAATAAAATTAAGGTACCTCTAACCCCCAGGTAAAATCCCTAAGGAAAAACGCCGATCTTCATTTTGTTATGAAGTCAGTCTGCTCTAATAATAATAAATCGTCGGTTAAATCGCATTAATATAAGTAATTGTGTGGTTAATGGTGGTGTGGTGTAGAATGATGTAGAAAAAGGAAAGACACTTCTAAAATTAATACCGGAGTTAATTATCACAGGTAAGTGAAAGAATTTCGTACTTTACTGAAAAAATTACTTAGGGATGGTATTATGCAACCGATAGTCAGTCAGTTTTCAATGCGAAAGTTTTATTTAAATTTTATTATACAATATTAGGTACGATTAAGTTAGTTCTTATCCTAAAAATGCCAGTAGAGCATTTCTGTGCATTTAGGGCACATGTGCATAGATGTGTGCTCGTGTGTGTACTATAAAGAGAACTATAGTTTGTCTAATTAGGAGGAACACTAACTTTTTATCCCGGCAGAGGGCGCGAGTCGATTAATCTTATGTTTGAACTTTGAATTATGAAATGTCAAACATGTGTTTTTTACAACTCTCGGCGCCAAATTGGCCATATCGGTCTGAGACCGAAAGAATAAAAAAAAAACTCGGCGTTTCCATTGGTGAAGGACCATCATCGAAAAAAAAAAGATCATCCGATGCCAGCGCCTCTGCTTTGCGCGTGGCACCCCACTAAACTAAAAACTAAGAGCTCGCATCGCTCGCTCTTGCCTTAGCCTTCTCGAATCTATCAGCCTCGTGTTGTTTCTGTGCTGTGACAAATAAGCTTATTCGTTTTAGATTGTTTTTTTTTGACAGAATCAACAGCACTTAATTATTTTTACACAAAACTTACTGCCAGTAACTCTCTTTACTCACCTATGTTAACATTTTTGTAACTCACTCAAGTTTTAGATTTTTCATCGGTTTTCAAAAACCAGCGCGACACGACATCAGACTAGTACCTATATTTTTAATAATAAACTTTGTTTTAAATAAGGAAGGACACATGCTTTTTGTTCCTGTCCTGGTTGAAACTACGCGATTTCATACTTGCAAAGCTCCGTCTTCCCAAGGCAGGAATAACATGGGATTGAATCATTCATTCTTTTGCAGGTGTACAAGCGATCCTAGAATGCCTCGACTCGAACCTGCCTGAAGTCCGGCAATCGGCTATAGACAAACTTCCCGACCCGTACAGTCAGCATCAAAGGATGCAGGAGCATGCCTCCAGAGTGCTGATGAGAGTCTTCGAGCTCGGAATGAAGTCACGTCTGCCCGTCGACCTAGGGTTACCAGATCTCCGGATTTGTCCTGAGATCTCAGGATTTTTGGACATTTCTCAGGATTGCGGGCGGATTTCGCAAATCTCTTAAAATCTCAGGATTTTTTGAAATTTTAACAAAATACCAACTTAGTTAAAGATTTTTTTTATTAAAAAGTAAACAAACTAAAAATAATCATTCATTATTTACCCATCTAATTACAAACCTACTACTGGTGCATTTTTTCTTGAATTAAATCAGCATTTCTTTACGCAATTACGAGTATTTAAATTCTAAATAAGTATGGGAAAAAAAAACAAAGTGTGAAAAATCTCAGGATTTTTTGGTGGAAATCAGGACTTTTCTCTGGACTTTTGTTTTTTTCATCTGGTAACCTTACGTCGACCAGTGCTTGGCTAAATGTGTTGCCACTATCAATATGCAAAGAGGCTGTTAGAACAGAAACTAGGATTTTTTACGAGTCAATTTGTGAGGATTTGGCCGCAATCTCAGCAGACAGTAGGGCCTTGAATGTAGCACCCTCACTGAACTGAAATGACTAGTTTATATGACGTTATGGAGAATGCTATCTTGATATGTGTGTTACCTCTTTTTAATTACCTATAAAATATTTAATTGAATTGTACACACATACTTACTTTCTTCAGGTTATGTTATGTATATAAGTGTACTGTGCTGTACATAAGACCCTGGCCCCTGTTTCATAAAGCCGACAATCCGACTTTTATGTCAATAACTGACTTATTTGTCAAATTGTCACGCTGAGGCTGTTTCATAAACGTGACAATTTGATTTAAAAGCGACAGGTGAAACCTTGACATATTTTTAATTGTCGGACGCGTTTCATAAACGCGACATATGTCAAGAAAAAGGCGACAATTATGTCGCCGACATATGTCGGATCATCGTGACATATATGTCAAGAAAACGGCGACAATTGTCAACTTTTAAAATATTTGCAAATAGTCCTATTCTACTTCCTATTCCTACTTATATTATAAACGCGAAATATTGTATGTATGTATGTCTGTATGTGACTTTGTTACTCCTTCACGCAAAAACTACTGAACAGATGGCGATGAAACTTGGAATATAGATAGGAGACCTAGAATAACACATAGGTTACTTTTTATCTCGAAATTCTCGCGAGATCAGGACTTACGCGGGTAAAACCGCGGGACGCAGCTAGTATTGTTGTTTATAAAAGTATTTCAGAAAAAAATAAAAACCGACTTTAAAAAAGGAAAAATATTAATTGCACCTACATACTTAATTAAGTTGTGCAGTTTTGTGTTTTATGGTTTGGCTGTCCGACTTATTATGTACTAGCTGCGTCCCGCAGTTTCACCCGCGTAAGTCCCGATCCCGTGGGAATATCGGGATCAAAAGTAGCCTGTTTTACTCAGGGTGAATGTAGCTTTCTACTCTTTTAAATAATTCAATTCAATCAAAAATTGAGCCGTGGTTTTACATACCCGATATTTTTCTTTAGAGCAGAAATCAGTAATTGTGAAGGAGAAATAAATTCTACACTTAAATGTACGTCTTTGGCTCCTTGTTTGAATTTGTTCCAAATATTCATCGTCGCTACTTTCTTTGCTGCTCGATGTAAGAACCATTTTTGTAATTAAAAAATGAAAAAATAAAAACCTCATTATGAATCAAAACAGTTTATCGTCTTCAAAATTCAAAATACGATTTTCGAGACAGAAGGGTAAGCGCCTAGCCTGTCGCAAATGTCGGACAATTTTACAAATATGTCAATATGTCACGACAATTTTGTGTTTCATAAAACAAAATTGTCAAGTTTTTCCCGACAAATTGTCACCTGTCACCTGTCACGCAAAAAGTTTTATGAAACAGAAAAATGTCAAATTGTCGCGACAATTTGACTTACTTGTAAATTTTCCACCATAACAATTTTGTCGCCTGTCTGCTTGAAACAGAAAAATTGTCAAATTGTCGGTTCTCGACATATGTCGCGCCTGTCGGATTGTCAGCTTTATGAAACAGCGAGGCTACCGCGGTTGTATCGTTTGACAGCAATCGATGCCGACGCGGTAGTTTGACATCTCTGACAGCGGAGTTTTCAATTTTAAAACCGCGCATCCATGGCCGTCAGCCGTCGATTTGAAGATTTTCTGTCAAAATCTTCAATTAAATTCAATTCTGTCTGTGTTGCATTCATTCAATTTGGCTTCGGCATCGATATGAGTAATCGACGCGCCGATTTGAAATTTTCGCGGTTCGAAATTCGGCTGTCAACTGTCAAATGACAGTCCGATCCCGATTCCGACGGAACAACCGCGGTAGCTTTGCAGGGCTGTAGTGTTATTATTTGTAAATAAAACCAAGTGTAATATAAATATTGTTTATTTTATTATTAATTTCATTCATAATCTTACAAAACTATTATCCATTTTCAATATTCGATTTCAACATATTGTTCAAAAACGTGATATACCTACCTAGTGGTAAAGGCAGTGTTTTATTAGCATTTTTTTTACTTTTGCAGATAAAGAAAATAAATATTATATATTAACTTAAATGATCCTCTTCTCCTATAACTTCTAACTGTAATAACTTTACTAAAATACTTTAAAATAAATAATAACTGAGAATAATACTAAAAGAATATGCAAGAGGCACCAGACAGACAGTA
This sequence comes from Idaea biselata, assembly GCA_958496205.1. Classification (NCBI taxonomy): domain Eukaryota; kingdom Metazoa; phylum Arthropoda; class Insecta; order Lepidoptera; family Geometridae; genus Idaea; species Idaea biselata. The sequence goes on from OY292406.1 coordinate 11,326,489, forward strand.
AACCCACACCTAGTTCATCCCAGTTGTGTTCAGATAGCTAGCATTATCACCAGTCATTATTGCCGAGGTCTGTGAACAGTTTGTCTTTGATCCGGGGTTTGGGATCTTCTTTGATTGTTGTTTCTACAGCCCCTACTTTACCCAGAATGTATTCAAATTCTGCAATACAATAAACAATATTAGTGTCAAGTATTAACAGTAGATATGGCATCGGAAGACTGGAAGACAGTTGAAACAAGCCACTGAAGTAACACTGCTTTAAATTCAATGATACTTTTGATGTTTTAAATGTCATTTATGAACTTCATCTCAACACTCTCAGTAACATCCCAATCCCATGGGAATATCGGGATCAAAAGTAGCCTATGTTACTCAGGGTGAATGTAGCTTTCTAATGGTGAAAGAATTTTTAAAATCGGTCCAGTAGTTTCGGAGATTACCCCCAATATACATACATACATACATGTTACCAACGTTACCTCTTTATAATATTAGTATAGATAAAAGAGACATGGAATATGATTGAGACATCACCTCTAGTACTAGTATGTAACATTTCAATAGTGGCATGCAGGACACTTTACTTAGTACAACTATAGTCTGATGCTTAAGTTCTTTGTATTAGACATTTTGTCTTTAGAAAGATGTGTCAAATCATTGTCTACAATTAACACATTCGCGTGAGCAGCTTCCAAAATAATTTGTACTGCTCAGGCGCAGCATTTTCCCATACAAAATTTTGCGACGTCTAAACACGTTCCGCCGCAATATTCATAATTAATTATCAGGAATCGTCTCTGTTGCGGCGCAAAAAATACGTGCCAAAGGATTTTGTTCTTTTTTTAGACGTCATAAGGTGTTCCACCGAAATAAGGTATTACTGTTAAAGGACGTCGGGTGACGTTGCGCCGATTCATAATTAATTTAAAACGACGTCGTAAGAAGAACGTCACGCGAACGTGTTAAAAAACAAAGTTAGGTTGTGTATTCATAAAAAACTAGTACATCATGAAGCAAACAAGTATCAAGCTTGAGGCCCTATGTATCTTACCTTCACTAGTGAAAGTGGTGCCTCTGAGCTCCCCTTGGAAATACACAAAGAAACTGGGCAGATTCCTCTCAGGGAAATTAGGGATACAGGTCTGTGCGATTGGTTTGAGGACCTTGGTGTAGGGGTACTTCTCGCCTAGTTCCCACATGTGCTAGTTTATGAGTGCACATTGCTGTATCATCATCATCATCATTTCAGCTGTAAGAAGTCCACTGCTGGACTCCCTCATAGATTTCCAGATGCTTCGGTCATAAGTGGCCTGCATCCATCGTGAACCCGCGGCCTTAACTAAGTCGTCCGTCCATCTCGTTGGTGGACGTCCAACGCTGCGCTTTCCGATCCACGGTCTCCATTCAAGAACTTTTCGGCCCCAACGACCAACTGCTCTTCGTGCTATATGTCCTGCCCACTGCCACTTCAAAGAGCTAATCCGTTTGGCTATGTCGGTGACCCTCGGCTAGTCCTCGCATTGCTGTATACTGAAAAGTTATTATAATATTAGAGCAGAATTGCTTAATACATTATTACAGTTACATTTAAGAATTTCTTCACTGTTTATTATTATAATCAAGTTGTAATGGCAAATAAGTGTTCTTGACACTCCTCCCCAAACCTTTGTTTCCAAACAAAGGCTAAAATCATTCTACTCAGCTAGCCAGTTAACTCACCCCTGTTTATAGAGATGTATGACAACCCAGATCCCCTCTCCTCCTGCACATAATCCTGTTCAGAGACCTCCCTCACATCTCCGAAGCGTGGTTTCTCCGATAACCGCTTTAGCTCAGCGATGAGCCGGCGACGGTACGTCTTCTGAATCCTCTAGCTCATCGAGACCGTTGAGGTCGAGCTCGGAAAGCTGCTTTTCTTCTATAAGTCAAACAAACAAATATAGCCATCATTATTGCTTAAGTGTGTATGTTATGGTAATGATTTTCGATAAACGACTAAAGGAGCCTTGTAGGTAGAGCTTTTATGGAAAACAACAGCTGTCTGTACCTAACCTAAAATGCCAAACAAACTACAAACTTTCAGCCTGTTTCTTGTGTATTGTCTCTTCTAACATATTGACTATCTGTTCTTCGGAGACCTCCGCCTCCTTGGGCGGCAGGATACCCTTCGATCTCAGGACATCGTTCCATTCTGTATCCTCGTTCGGGTTCTAAAAATACACGTAACTTCAAATACATGTTATAAGTCTAAAGATTGTAAGTATTTATTTAGGATAAGTGACATGCCTGCATTTTGTGTTTAGTAGATTATATTTAATTTAGAAGTTGGTTTTGGTAGAATAAACACGAAAATAACACGAAACTTCTTCTTCTTCTTCTTTTTTTGGGTTAATGGCCTTGCGTGATCGCAAATTCTGCCAATGTCAATTGTCAGGTAGTGGAGAAATCACAAGCTCAAGATTTTCCCTTGTTTGACACCTCAAAATGAATAAGACATCGCCATACTAACTTGAGTTTTCGGCGGGAAAGCGGAGACAACATGTCGTGCTCCAATTTTATTTTCGTTAAACTACGTTGTAAACTCGGATAAATTGTGTAATTTTGGTGGAATCTTATTCAATTTAGTTCCGTGAATGTGCACAAGTGTAGTGAAAACAAAATTGGGTGTTAAACATGGACTTTCCGTCGTTCTCGCCGAAGCTCCTTGAAGGTTATAGTAAAGTTGCCACCGCTTTACCATAGCCCCTGACTTGAAAATAGAGGCCCGATCGGGCTAATTTCATGAAAAATACTTGATACTGGCAAGATGTACAAGACTATCCACTCGAGTGCGCACGGAAACGTTTGTTTCCGAAATGAAATCAGTGAAATGCGCTCGGAAACAAAAGTTTCCAGGCTAAGTACAAAAACGAAGTTTTGACAAAAGTTCGCGATCGTGCCCTATTTCAAATTTGGTTGAAAATATTTCAAAACAAATGATCTTTGTCTTCATTTTGCGGCCATCTTGGTTCCCATTCGTATAATTTTACTCTGTAAACGGCGGCCATTGTTCGCCATTGTTCGCGCCTTTTTTTCCGCGCCATTTTTCGCGTCATTTTTTTCGCCGCTTATTACGCTACTTTTTCTTTATCTTTTGATTTTTATAGATAGCTAAGGTCCTAAACAGTATATTTATGTATAAAATTTACTAAAATTTGAACTATATTTCAAATTTGCCATAATCAATCAGCTATATCTTTCGCACTACAAGTGCGTAATAAAAATTAAATAAAAGAAGCCATTCGATACCACAACACACTCGTAATGGGTTCTCTGAAGTTTATAATGACTCGTAACACCATTTGTTAATCTAAACACCGTGTCGAGTGACTTTGTTTATAATAACAAGTGGGCGCGCGAACCACTTACGCAGACCACCCACGACGACGTCAGAGCTTGCGCAAGGCCACGCCTAGAAATAATTAGCTCGCGCGAAATATTCTAAAACTTGACCCTGGCAATTCCAAATTGGCCATATCGGTCTCAGACCGAAATAAATAAAAAAAAAATACTAACTTGACAGTGACACAACGTTGAATGTCACGCGCTTTTTGTTTTTTTTTTTTCAATTAGGGCTTCACACGCACTGTTATGTAGTAGTTTATTTTATTTTCCAAGCACGAAAGTTGCAACTTTCAACTTCATTTTCATTTTTCAGTGGCTGGTTCTAAAACTTAGAAATCTTTTTTTGATTTTTTTGTTTTAGAATCTTTCAAAATTGCTAACTGATTTCATTCAATTCAAAATTCAGTTGAACGAAAAACGAAGATGTAATTTACGTAATTCTTTGTATTACTCCATTTACTTGGCTAATAAAAGATTATAGAATTAATTCCGGCGTTTAAATTATTTGTGTGTCAGTATTAATTACCTTTTACCCCTTAAAAATGCTGAGGAACAATTTATTTATGTAGTTGTAAATTGCGGTACATTGTACATCCACAAATTCCACAATCGTATAACCAGAGGCTCTCAACTTTTAGTGCTCGCGGCGCGCCGCTTACGCGCGTTGAGACAGGTAAGACGCCTCTAAGAAATTATTTGCTTTTTTTTATCTGCATGTTGCCTAAATTATTTACTTATGTATAGGTAACTGAATCTGATACGACGCGTCAGGTATGGACAATGGATGTGAAGATGATGATCCTGCAAAAAAGAAACTGAACGACGATTTCCTTCTTTTTATTCGAAAATGCAGTGAAACTGAAGCTCCTAAGTATTCTGCTCAACTCGAGAATTACGTAAAACTTCACAAAAAGTGAGTAATATCGTCGGGAGATTTTCCACAACTATAATAAAAAATTACATTCAAAAATAGAAGTGCAATATAAAGTAACATGTCGCCATATTTTAGATTATAGCATCGACTTTAACCTCCTAAGCTAACCTTCACCACATTTGTATTTTGGGTAAACTTTAGGCGTCAGCGAGCAGCACGCGCCCGGCAGCATGGCGTGGGCGTGCGTGACCACAGCTGTAAGAAAGAAGATAATCCAGACGGAAATAAAAACGCTGACAATCCGTAAGCATAGCGTAAAGTGGTCGTGACACCACACCATCCGATTTGCAGGCTACCGTTGTCCATAAAATCATAGCACAAATCGAATGAAATTAATGTCGATGTGTATACCTACGTGTTTTTTTTACGTGCTCTAGATGTGAACCAACGAAGTCTGCAAATAGGATGGGTGTCTTAAACAATATTGTTTTCTTTCTACTTATATCCTTATATTTTTTTTTTAAACAGGAATAACCAAGAAACTGATGGCGGATTGAACAGAGCTATGAGGTACATACGGTATATTTGGCTGTTTTTTTCCATAAAACTTTTTAAATTCACATGATTTGTTAACATAATTAGAATTACCTACACTTTACCGGGATTTAACCGCATACTATTTATTTTCTTACCTCGACATTTCAACCATGTCACAATGGCCTTGGTCTCTCGCGAGCGACGGTCTCTCTCTCTCTTTTCGCTTTTTCCTTAGTGGACAATGTACACAGTCGTCGGCCCATAATTTTACACCTAGAAGACTGTGATTTAAGCATTCGTTACACGTTCCTGCAAATCGGCAAAGTGTTCTGTAGGTATGGGAATTCCAACAGTCCATACCTACAGAACACATCTAAAAAATCGTGTACCTTCATATCAAAATCGGCCTTCGATTTGGCCGATTCGGCCGACAAACGTCGCGATGTCGCCGCAGCTGCATAGCTTCACACAGATACTTACATAATGGTTAGGTACCTATGTGATGGTTAATTTGTTACCAGATCACCATCGAGATCATCGCGGTGTAGTTCCGACGACCAACAGGACGCGCGTTGCTGCAAAAAGAAACGAGTTAGTTGCATTTAGTATTATGCTGGCTAGCGAGCAGGTACATGTCCTTATTTCCTTTACAATATGCATGCAATATAGGTAGGTTAATTAATTTGAGTGTGTCGAGTAAGGGTTTGCTTCAAGAATACGGAGTAGAATTTCCTTTTTTTCCTATGGGATTAACGGTTTTAGGCCTGTCCCAGTGAGATCCCAGAAGTGGCAGACATCACGTATTTTCTGACGAACGAAATGTGGTCGATTGAGGAGTGTTAGTATGTACTAAGAACGCATGCCTACTTGCTAGCCTGCTGCGACGGCCAATTCTGAGGTCATCAAGATACATAAGAAATGACTTACCTCACGTTAATTCTCCGAGCTGATTTTCTCGGAGAATTAACTTAACTTACCTCACGTTAATTCTCCGAGCTGATTTTCTCGGCGAATTAACGTGAGGTAAGTCATTTCTTATGTATCTTGATGACCTGATATCTCAGAATTGGCCGTCGCAGCAGGCTAGCAAGTAGGCATGCGTTCTTAGTACATACTAACACTCCTCAATCGACCACATTTCGTTCGTCAGAAAATACGTGATGTCTGCCACTTCTGGGATCTCGGTCTATTAACTGACCTACTCAAAATACCACTCTGTTGTTAGGTTCGTTTTAATTCGCAGTCGTGCCGCCGTTCGTGCAGCCGCCGCCCGCGCCGCCGTAAAAGTAGCTGCCGCAAACGCCGTCGCCGCAGCTGCAGCCCTCGCCGCCGCCGCTGCAGCCCTCGCCGCCGCCGCAAGAGTTGCGGCCGCAAACGCCGTCGTTCGTGCGGCCGTCGTCGCCGCTGCTGATGCGGTTCCTAATCTCTGATACCGTTCATAAATGTTGGGATACTTTGTGTAATACTAAATTTAAAGTTTTATTTATTTTGTAATGTTTTAATATTGTTTTTCAATACAGCTTTTAAAAATCCATCTATATATTTTTCCATTCAATTTTCTCCCGAGTATTTTAAAATACCTATTGCGTACCGTTTTAAAATTATTATCAAGTCCCGCCATATTATAAAACGAGATTTTTCAGTATATAGTGCTGCCATCTGTTGTTGATTAGAATAACTCTCTCCACAGATTCCAACTCGTAGAGTCACAGAATAAATAATAGGTAGGTTTGTAATAGTAGATTTCTATTCCATTTCTATTTGCTCGTATTATCCGAGCCAGAAAATTTCAGTTACTCTGATTGGTTAACGAACAGCCAATGAAATCACCAGATTCTCGCTCGATATTTGACTGACATTTACAAAGATACTTCGTTCGTGGGCTATTTTTAATTTTATGAAAACGCGTTGAGAATCAAAGTAAACAGTACAGCGATATGTTGAACGGCCTCCGCGATATTTCTCCAACCTCCGACACTATGTCGGACAGTACATTGGAGCGGAACCGAGCTGAAAAAGCCTTGATTACAAAAACACCTGCACACAGTACTAAAAACGTTGCTGTGAAGAATTATTCGGATAAAAATGGGAATGATGTGACGAAAGCGGTTCATAAAGGGAGGAAAACGTTTGCTTTCTGGATTCTAGTGTGTTTACTGTTCGTGCTGGCTTTAGGGAACTTGGTTTTAACGTTTACTATCCTTGCTGTTTTGAGACTTGGTCAAGGTATGTTCAACTAATTTTACTTTAGTTTTAGTTAGGCCCTGCAGCTCGAGTCTCAAAGAATATGGCTACGAAATCCCCCGTTCGTATGCGTCCAAAAGGATACTTAATGCGTCCAAAAGGAGTTTTTTAGGTGGGAGGCTTCGACCGTGACTTGTTATCATTATCGCCCACCGTAAGTCGTTGTGCTAAATGGACGAGTTCCGATACGTAGACCGGCGCAGTCACAAAGGAAGACGGGTAGGATCGTGTTCCACTGCTGTCTTCCTATCTTCTAGATGAGCGCGCTGCTACATCTATATCATCATTTACCATCACACGAGAGAGTAGTCAAACGCTTAGGTATATACAAATGTAGGTTTGCTTTAATATATTTTTAAATAACAATTATTACAAAAAAAAACATTTAATATAAAATACAAGTATTACAAAGGAAAACTTAAAACTTTAATTACCAAGAAAAAAAGTGTGGCACAATGGGCAGCCTTATCGCCTTATGGCGATCTCTTCCAGGCAACTAATATCATGCATAAAGAACAACATCTATACTATACTAATATTATAAAGAGGTAACGTGTACCTATGTATGTTTGTATGTATATTGGGGGTCACCTTCAATACCACCAAAAATTCTTTAACCAATAGAAAGCTATATTATCAGGGAGTTACATAAGCTACTTTTGATCTTGATATTTCTACGGGATGGGAACATATGCAAGTGTAACCATGGGAGTCTGCTAGTTTATTATAAACATAGTAGTTAGTTAGTTTCACTGAGCCTTTTCCGCACTTAGCCTCACAATTGGGCCATTGTACGTGATTTCTTAGAGGGCTTAAGACGCCACGGGAGCCGGGGTAGGCTCCCGTGCCGTATTGGCGAATATCCCATGCCATAGGACCGTGGTTTATCCTAGGACATGTTGGTTTCCTCACGATGTTTTCCTTCACCGTAAGAGCGATGTTAATAGCGCACTTAATTTTTTCTTAAAGAAAAAGACATTGGTGCGCGGTCGGCCTGGATTCGAAACCACGACCTTCGGAATGAAAGTCGCGGTATCTACCACTAGACCAACACCGCTCTCTATAAACATAGTAGTAAATTTATGTGAGCTACGTTCCAGGTCTAGAGAGCATGGAGTTCCTCCCCGAACACAACGCCATCAAGTTGTTCGGCGCCGCGGACTTGGACCACGTCTACAAGAGGGACGGTCTCATTGAGAGCTTCAAGGACGAGCCGATGAGTATTACCAGTGAGAACGGCTCGGTCGTCTTCAGCTTGCTCACTCGGTGAGACCACAGTTTTATACTTAACCTATTTTAGAAACTTTTTTTTCCTTCTGTAGTCTGCTACATGGCAATCTGTCTGATTGACAATAGTCAAATAGGTTGGCTGAATAGTATGATGTCGTTTATTTATCTAAGAGACTTGTCCAGTGAGTAGTCTCTTATTCGTTATCTGTGAATCTTACTCCTAGTAATTTTAGAAACTTAGTTCTAAAATGTTAACAAAGAACTGGAGTAGTCATGACACTATTCTTTGGCTTGACCAAATGTCCACTACATCGATCGTCTTTTGTTTAAATAAATAAATAAATAAATAAATATTGCACGACGTTACACACAGCGCAATCTAGCCCCAAACTAAGCACTAGGCTTGTACTATGGGTACTAGACAACGGATATACTACATATTATATTTTTTTTTTTTGTAAATACATACATATGATACATAGAAAACACTGAATATCCCATGTCTTCGGACCGTGGTGAGTCCTAGGACATGTTGGTTTCCTCACGATGTTTTTCCTTCACCGTAAGAGCGATGTTATTAGCGCACATACCTTTTTCTTAAAGAAAAAGACATTGGTGCGCGGTCGGTCTGGATTCGAACCCACGACTCTCAGAATGAAAGCCGGGGTATCTACCACTAGACCAACACCGCTCGCTCGCTGTTTCTAGTCCGATTGTCTTTTGTTTTTGTTACGATTGTCTCTTGACGTTGTTTTTGATACAGTTGACGTTTTGATAAAGTGGACAATGTGGTACAGTGGACATTGTGACAATAGGACATTTTGATATGGACATTTTGATACTGTTGACATTTTGATACAGTGGACATTGTGACATTGTGGACTTTGTGAGACTAAAGGGTATTTTTGAACTGTCAGAAACCAATTCGCATGTGAAGTGATATTGTCTGTCTCTCTCAAGCACATACACAATGAGCGAGAAGTCATCATCATCCGAGCGATGTTCGGTATTTGAACTTTCGTATAGGAATTGAAATCCAGTGGTTCAAAAATACGGCTCCTGTCCATTTTAAAAGAAAAAGTAAATAAAGAACTTGAGAGATTCTCGAGGTTGCAGGTTCAAGTCCTATCGGATGCAAATTTTGAAAAACATTTCTTCAAATAATCAAAATAAAAAGCTGTCACTTTCAAATAAATGTATGGAATGTTTGATCTAAGATTTTGAGCTTCTGATAGATGGCGCTAATGGTATAAATACATCGCATATATTTGTTGTATGGGAGCCCCTCTTAAACATTTGTTTTTTTTTTGTTTTTAGTATTTGTTGTTATAGCGGCAACGGAAATACATCATCTATGAAAATTTCAACTGTCTAGCTACACGGTTCATGAGATACAGCCTAGTGGGTGACAGGAACCCTAAATATGAACTGTCTAATATCGCCATAAGGTTAAAAGTGTTTTTTTCCTTTTTAAAGTAACACGATTGGAACTCATAATTTTGTACTTATTAAAAAAAATATTATTTATTTTTGTTTTTTTTTTTATAATTTTGTAGTTAAAAATCACGCGATTAAGACCCGGGAAATACAAAATTAGGTGTTTTTTCCTGTCAGGTTATCTCGTTCGGACACGCGTATGACAGTCAACACATCCGGGGTGTTTGTCCGGGGGGTGTCCGCCCTGGAGCTGCGTGACGCGGAGGGAGGGCTCGCGTTCACAACCGCGCGGGACGAGGGGGCGGCCCATTTCAACCTGCCTGTTGCTGTCAACAAACTTCACGCTAGGGTAAGCAGTATACGTGAGAAGGGAACACGTCTGGGGTGTTTGCCCGGGGAATGTCCGCAACTTCACGCTAGGGTAAGCAGGAGACATAAGAAGGGAACACATCCGGGGTGTTTGTCCAGGGGGTATCTGCTCTGGAGCTGTATGACGCGAAGTGGGGTACAAGGGGGCAGCGCATCTCACCCTGCCTGTCGCTGTCAACAAACTTCACGCTAGGGTAAGCATTATAGATCTTGTCTTTTTCTTCTTTTTGTATAGTGGTGTGTCTCACTGGGTTAGACACTTTGGTCTTACTCGCAAAAATGGTCATATTCGAATTTTGTCATTTTCGAATCTGCTCATATTCGAATTCTTCATATGAGAGTATGAGTTGGGCCATATTCATATTCGCAAATGGTCATATGCAAATTTGGGAATGACCAATTGCGTCTAATCCCTCTCACCTAGTGTTAGAGTTGTCAGGTCTTCCTAAAGTCTTCTAACATTGATAGGACTGCTATCAGAGATAACAACCGGGACCAACTGCTTTACGAGCCTTCCAAAGCATGGAGGAGCTTGAGAAAATGTTTTTTGCCACACAAATTATCGGTGACCCATCCAAGTAATGACCGTGTCAAGCGTTTGCTTAACCCGAACAATCTTTCAAGATCGGCCGATACAACTTAGTCAATGAGCCCCTCATCCAATATCCAGTCATCCTACTAAGCCAGTACAGCGCACTCTCCAAATTTCAGCTCTCTATCAGCGGTTTAGGCTGTGCGTACTCAGTTTTGGAGTGTTACCAAAGTACCAAATCTTTTAGCGGAAAGTATGGTCAATGATGACTTACCTACTGCGCTAACCCCAAATATTTGTCGTTTAGCGGACCCCGGGCTCCCGAGAGGGATGCAACCGGGAACATCGCTCGGATGTGAGAGAACGTCATCTAGTTGTTTCTGTGGGCGTCCACCTTAACATTAAGGGGACAGTCTACCTTCTCTTTTCTCCATACAAACTTTACGAACGTAGTCGACTGTTTCCTCCCTGGATAAAGATATTAGAAAAAATATGTTTATGCCATAAGTCCTATATCAGCAATGACCATGCCCCTACGTTTCGATTTTTTTGATTTTCTACTTTTTCTATATATTTTATTTCTATCTTAAATAGAAAAAGAAAAAAAAAACTAAAACGTAGGGGCATGGTTGGTCATGGCAAATATAGGTTTTTTGGCATAAACATATTTGCTCTAATGTCTTTATCCAGGGAGGAAACAGTCGACTACGTTTGTATGGAGAAAGAGTAGGTAGACTGTCCACTTAAAGATAAAGATTTTTATATTTTTAGCAAATCTCAACGAACCGCGTAACAGCTCCAGTAGATGAAGACTTGACTCTCCATTCTGATACTTCCACTTACCTCCGAGGAGCGGAAGGCACGCATATGGAGTCAAAGCAGCTGTACTGGACTGCAGGTAATTCACGCCTCTATGGCTAGTTTTTAGGGTTCCGTACCCATTGTGATAGTGGGCCCTTCGTGCGCGAGTTTAACTCGCACTTGGCCGGTTTTTAAAATGCTTTTTTTATGTATTTTATGAGTTAAATCGGGTGGATTTCACCCACTACTTCCATTAATGGAAATACCAGGATAGATTCTCCTACTTTTTCCATTCGCAACAAAAAAAAACGCAGTTGTGTTATTTGATAATCTGTATTCTGACAAACGTTTCGAGACCTTTCCAGGTCCCTTCATCTTCATTCCAGGTTCTTCAGGAAGAAGGGACCTGGAAAGGTCTCGAAACGTTGATCGTTGAAACAATGCTAAAAGTAATAAGTAAACACCACGCGATTCAAACCGAAAAATGTCTTTAATTTTAATACAACATCGCGAAAACAGAAGAAAAATCTAAATACTATACTCGGAATTTTAATTTGATTCCAGATTTGACAATTTCAGTGTTGCAACATTATGACAAGTACTAAATAGTGACGTTGCGAAATTATTCGATATGGAAATGGAATATTTCCGGATCGATTCTTCTCGCTTATAATTTTATTCTCGTAAACTAAGTATATCAGGAAATTAAATATTTCTGAACCGATAATTTAGTTTTGACGATTAATTAACGATCTGAGACTTTTCTTTTATAATTGTGTGTGAAATAAATAAAAAAATGTGATCATGAAGGAACATGACAATTAAAACAGATAGATGTATTATGGTAATAATTTATTTTATAAATTGTCGCCGTCATCGCTATCGCTGTCACTTTCTTTAACATTTAGTATGTACTCGGATACATCTCGGATACAAAATATCGATTCGCAATGAAATAAGATATTCGTATCACTACACTACACTATTATATGTGGTATCATTATTTCACAAAATGACAGTAGCTAATGTCACATCTGGAATCGAATTAAAATTCCGAGTATAATATATTATTTTCCCCCTTATAGACCAAGACATCTACATCAAATCCATCAACGGATCTGTCATCCTCAGCGGCAAAGAAGGCGTCTATATCGACGTGAGATACCTTCCCATAGCCATGCCGATCAACAAGACGGACAGACAGACAGACAAACACACGCTCACGGGCCAGTTCAAAGTGTGTGTGTGTATGCCGCAAGGGAAACTGTTTAAAATTGCGGTTCCTAACGGGGTGAAGGTGACTTGTTCTCATGTCAATATGACGGGGGATATGAATCCGTGTGCGTAAGGTTGTATTTTACTTGAATATCAGTAATATCTAAGTTTAAATTAGAAAAAAAGTAAAATTTTATGTTGACATCGACATAATGACATGAAATCTTGACATTGGAATAATGTCATCATGAAATCTTGACATTGGAATAATGTTAACATTAAATCTTGACTTTAGAATAATGTTAACATTAAATCTTGACATTGAAATAATATCAAAAAAAAATAAAAAAAATAGATATCTCCCTATTAATTAGCGTAAGATTGTATGTATTTAATGTGCGTAGATATATTATTTATTTAAGTTAAAAACAGATGAAAATATTTGACATTGCAAAGTCAATATTAAATCTTGACATTGAGGTCGAAATCATAGTGAAAACAAAAATAAATCATTGTCATTGAAATGCTATCAAAATAAAACTTTGACATCGAAACAATGTCAACATTAAATCTTGACATCGAAACAATGTCAAAAAAAACCACATAGGTAGATATACCTATGTAGCCATGCCTAACGGGATGAAAGTTACTTGTTCTCATGTAAATATCATCGGGAAATCAAATCCGAGCGAATAAGGTTGTACTATTTTATGTATGTACGCAGATATTAGTCTTAGTTTAAAATAGAAAAAAAAACTTTTTTTTAAAGCTTTCAACTTTAACTTCTTTTGTATGGCTAATTGCCGACACTAAGATGCAATTCTGCAAATGTCAGAGTGATTCGAGTAACAATACCTTCAGATATTGATATCTACTATCGAAATAGACATTGACACATAAAATGTCAAATAAATCTTGACTTTAACACAATCTCAACGTCGAACTATTACAGTGCAAATAGGAGTTCTGTTTGAGACGCCTTGGTGAACGCGAGGTCCTGAATTTTATTTTCGTGATACCTATACCTATAGTTATTTGCGTGTAAATTGTTTAGTTTTGGTGGCAAAATAATTAATTTAGTTTCATGAAAGATAACGAGTGTAGTGAAAATAAAATAACAGTGCCGAACACGGAATTACCGCGTTACAAACAGATGCTCAAATGGAGTTGCAATCAAATTCGCCACCATTTTTATTGTACATTCCTACCCGCATTGCAAATTCTAAATGTCACATAGTATTGTATTCACGTGATATTGGCCCAAATTACCCTTAAATTCTGGCAGAAAGGCCATAAACTAAAGAACTGAACTGAACTCATGGTACAGGTACAGAACCATTCCAGTCAGTTAAAAAAACTTTTTATTTATAACCAAGGCATCATAAATCAGTATAAAAAAACATTAATTATAGACTACGATTTGACACATCTTTCAAAGGAAAAATTGACAAACTTATGAAAGATTAAGCATAATGCAACACACGTTTCTGTTAGTACAGTCAGCGTCAAAAGTCCATGACTATACTTTACTTTTTTCAATTATAGACTACGATTTGCCACATCTTTCTAAAGAAAAAAATATCAAATACAAAGAAGATAAACGTCAGATAATAGTCTGACATTAGAAAACGTACTAAACATTCTGATTTTCAAAATCGTAATACCTACATCATAATTGTGAGGTGTCAAAACAGGACAGACATTCTGACAAAAACTCTATCTCTCTCTAACTTTTATAGCAGAATCTTGTTCCACTGTCGTCTTCCTTCTTCTAGATGAGTGTGAGACTACTTCATCACTTAGCTCAGGTGAGATACTGATGAAGTAGTCTAAGGAGGTGAGTCAAACACTCATCTATTGTGTATAAAAAAAGGAATGTCTGTCTTGTTTTGACACCCACACCCCAAAATCTATGTATGTATGTATCCATGTATGTATGTAACGCGATATTGAATATCTAAATGTGGCCATCGACTTTTGATGCTGACTGTACATCAATGAGTCATACATAATTTATTTATTTATTTTAATGAATTAATTATCCTATATAATATAAGTAGGTAATAAATAAAAAACTAAAATAAAATTATTATGTTTTATTTCATAATCCCTAACACATTCATAATCATTAATTATTTCCTACTACACAATAAAAAAACAAAACAAAAGTATTGTTTTAACTTTAACTAGATTTGAAGCAAGTCGTCCCACTTTTAACTCGGCCCACAACGCTAACTTTTGAGACTGGGACGATTTGGGAGCGATTAGCTACATTCATCGTTATTTTTTACAAAACTAACGCTCTGTTTCCGGATTAACGACCGTTAATTTTAACGAGGCTTATTAAAGACAGTAAATTTTAACGATGATTATTAACGACAGTTAAATTTAACAAGGCTTGTTAACGACCGTTAATTTTAACGAGGCTTATTAAAGACAGTAAATTTTAACGATGATTATTTACGACAGTTAATTTTAACAAGGTTTGTTAACGACCGTTAATTTTAAAGAGGCTTGTTAACGACCGTTAATTACAACGATGATTATTAACGACCGTTAACTTTAACGATGCTTATTGAAGACAGGATATATTAACGAACGTTAATTTTAACATGATTATTAACAACCGTTAATTTTAAACTTATTCTGTAGTGTAATAAACCATGGGAAAAATTCCACTTCTGAAATACTTTCAAGACGAGACGAGTGGGGCGAGTTTCGAAAGAGACGACTTACTTCTAATCCCTTCTAACAAAGACTAACAATTTCGTATCCATTTTATAAAAAAATATTCCTTCTAACAAAGACTAACAATTTCGTATCCATTTTATAAAAAAATATTCACAACTACAATAGGAAGCCGACGATTTTGACGTTTAAATTCCAAAATACAAATTAAAAAAAAAACTAATTTTATTTTACAGTTTATCAGTCCCGATCTCATAGAAATCGGGATAAAAATAGCCTGAGATATACTAATGCTTTTTGAAAAAATGCTTTCAAAAACTTTAGTACCCGGCGGAACTCGAACCCGCGACTACTGGTATTCCGTTCCAGCGCGATAGCCGCTACGCCACGGGTAAGCCTCGCCAAGCCAAATTTAAGAAAGCGTTTTCTCATGTTCTTCCGAGTAAGCCCTCGTATACTAGTTCAGTTATCTATTAACTGATTTCATCAAAATCGGTTTAGTTTTCTCGTTATTGAGCAACGAAGTTAATCCCTATAAAAGACAACTTTTTTATTCATAAAAAACCAATGTATGTACAGTTGTTCTAATAATTCCATACCCACCTTAAGGTCTAAAGTAGCTAGTTCTATCGTTGCCATACGACTACTGTGTTTTTTATATGAAGCTAACTGCGTCAAGCGGTTTCACCCGCGTAAGTCCCGATCCCGTGGGAATATCGTAATCAAAAGTAGCCTATCTTACTCCTCGATAAAGTAGCTTTCTATTGGTGAAAGATTTTTTGAAATCGGTAAGTAGTTTCGGAGCCTATTCGTTACAAACAAATAAGTCCTTTCTCTTTATAGTTGCGTCCCGCTGTTTCACCCGCGTAAGTCCCGGCCCCGTGGGAATATCGGGATCAAACGTAGCCTAAGTTACTCAGGGTGAATGTAGCTTTCTAATAGCGAAATAATTTTTGAAATCGGTCAAGTAGGTTTTGACTTAATTCATTACATATGACACACATACACACAAAAATAAGAAGTATAAGTCTAAGTCTTTCAAACAAATATTTCAAAAAATTTAGTAGGTATGAAATTATGGAGTCTGACTGTACATACCAAAAGTTTTCAACGACTCACTGTTTTTGCGAACAACATCCATAAATTCAATTTTGACATTGGCGTAATGTCTAAATAAAAAAATGACAATGTCAAAATAAGACCGAATTTTGGCATGGAAACTATGTTTCTTACTCATTTCATTTTTTGACATTAAAACAATGTCAAATGAAATACAATTTTGACATTAAAACAATGTCAAATGAAATACAATTTTGACATTAAAAAAATGTCAAATTAAATACAATTTTGACATTAAAACAATGTCAAATAAATACAATTTTGACATTAATACAATGTCAAAATCCAATTTTGACATAAAAAGAATGTCTTGAATTTGTTTTTCGCGTTTCAATAAAATCTTAAAAAAAACCTTACAAATACATAGCTACCTAGTTTAAATTTATTCCTTTATTTATACAAAAACACTTTAATTTTGAAAAATAATAAATATACAACGACATACAATTTTCAGTGACAGCAGACTAGAGAAAACGCTTACAAACATGAATATTGGATTATTACTAGTACCAATTACCTATATACCGGGTGTTCCTAGTATTAAGCCGAAAGGGGGTTGTTCTAGAGGTCTAGGCGAACAACTTTTGTTCTACAACTATATTGGAAATTCGTAAACATATTGAAAATAAACATTAAACTAAAAATTGCGTGAAAATCAGCTGTTACTTAAAGTTTGAGGTCATTGACCTTAAGGTGTCCTTTTATTTAGTTTTATATAGTTTGGACCACTACAATCGATTGCTTTTATAATAAAACGCATTTAAAAAATCCTAAATAAAAAGTTCGAATTTCCTAAAGTCGTAGAACAAAAATTGTTTGCTTAGACGTCTAGAACAACCCCCAGTCGGCTTAATACCCATTCTTGGACACACGCTGTAGATCTTTAAAAATATCAACTGTCTAGCTATTACGGAGACACAGCCTGGTGACAGACGGACAGACAGCGAAGTCTCAGTAATAGGGTCCCGTTTTTACCCTTTGGGTACACACCCTAAAACCTAGCACTTCAAAGCTTAATATTTCAAAAAACGGAACCCTAAAATTGAAAATAGTTTTAGACATAATTTTAAAATAGCTATCTAACGATAACCCACACGTTGGGGTAAACAAGAAAAATCTACCCCCATTTTAAGACATTTAAATGGTTTCTAGTTCTACCCCTAAAATGGCCTGTGAGCGTTTTCTTTATTCCACTGAAATCTCTTTACAATCATATTAATTAATAAATACTGTAGCAAAATAGTGTATTTTTACAATAAGCCGCCCAACAATGACTAATGGGCGTGCTACATTTTAGACCCCATCGTCAATTAAACCTATATCCATTAGAAAGAGAAATGCTTTCGACACTTATTCAAGGGTTACCCATTCAGAAATGCTTTCGACACTTAGTCAAGTGTTACCCATTCAGAAATGCTTTCGACACTTAGTCAAGGGTTACCCATTCGGAAATGCTTTCGACACTTAGTCAAGGGTTGCCCAGTCGATTCGATTCGATATAGCGCCTAGTTTTAGCTTCTAACACCCATTAGCCTTGTTGTATGAACACGACACTTGTCGCCGACAAGCGACAGTCGACAAATGCAAGTCGTACGTTGGAAATATGTTTTCAAACGTCGCCTGTAGTCTCAGCGCATGCTATCTGATATGTGATCAGATACTCCGGGTAAGCCTGTGGATAGAAGAATTAAATTTGTAAAAGACTTAGGTATTTAATATTTAAATAAATTTTATAAATTCATAAAATTTCTTAAGATGACAGTCTACCTACTCTTTCTCCATACAAACGTAGTTGACTGTTTCGTCTGGATAAAGACATTAGAGCAAATATGTTTATGCCATAAAACCTATATCTGCCATGACCATGCCCCTACGTTTTTTTTTGTTCATGGCTGATATAGGACTGATATGTTTTCTAATATCTTTATCCAGGGAGGAATTACTGACAGGAATTAGATTACTGACTGTGATTCCTATTTTGTCGGACAATATTGTGGCAGACATTTTCACTCATCACTATCATTTTTTAGTGTCAATGCTTGAACGTGGCGACTGTTACCATTTCCATACAAACTTAATACCAAAATAAATTATGAAAAATTTAATTTTCTACCTTAATATCGATAATATTCGGATTAAGATTTTACTTTTAAAGGGTCCCAACCGCAAGGTTTTCCAAAATATTCATTCACGTTCAAATAAAACGGAGAAACAATTTTCAATGAAAAAAATTTCCGTTTTATTTCATTTCGAATGAATATTTTGAAAAACCTTTTGGTGGGGATCCTTTAAAAGTAAAATCTTAATCCGAATAATATCGATATTAAGGTAGAAAACTATTTTTTTCATAATTTATTTTGGTATTAAGTTTGTATGGAAATGGTAACAGTCGCCGCGATCTTAACCCGCCAAAATAGTTGGTATAGCGGTTATACTCCGTATGTCGGGAAATATGGAGAAATGTCCGTATGTCGTATGTCTCCAAACACAATTTCCGTGATTAGCAACCCTACAGGGTTTTGTGTTTGGTAAAATGTAAAAATTACTCCCGAAAAAAACGGCGATTTATATTTTGAATAAGAGTCATCCAAGTTTAATCGAATCCGCCCTAAATGTACCCAGTAATTAAAAAAAATATATTAAATTTGTAATTTATGTAGGTATATTTAATGTGTGAGTGTGTGTGTATGTATCCTTTCTGTTGTTTTTCGTCCTTATTTCTATCTTTTATTTCTATTTATTTTATTTGATACTAGCTGACCCGACAGACGTTGTCCTGTCGTTTAGTATAAAAAAATAAAATTCATCAAAATCGGTTCACCATTTTTTCTTTCATAAGAACCTTCTCCTGACAATAGCGCTCACAACAAAAAAAGAATTATCGAAATATGTGTAAAAGTTTAATTGTGATGCCGTGACCAAGGGAAATAGGGATTGATTTTTATATAATAGATAGAAGAAAGAAGAAGAAGAAAGAAGAAGATTTGATATTAAGTTTTTTTGTTTTTGTTTGTAAGGAGGGCCGTTATTTTACACTAGCAGCAGCATTATGCTGAGGCTGCGCCTATTCGGGCAGCGCACTACTCTCTACGTATGTTTTGTTATTACCTTTATTGTGTCCTTATAGTTATTTACTTTTACTTATATTTTTTATTGTTATGTAGTTGTGTGCTTGTCTGAATAAAACAATTTTCTTTCTTTCTTTCTTTCTTTCTAATTACCTGTTCCCCCCTATAGACCACGTACTCGGGGTAACACAGCCCCCCCTGGCTGGGCCGGCCCGCCACGCTGTGGTGCCCGGGCGGCGCGTGGGCCATCTTCATAGCGCTCATGAGTTGGAACGCGCGCCCCATCGTCACTCGACAGAGCAGCATTTGTCTGGAAGGAGAAGCTTATAGTCAGGCTTGTTCTTTTATATCGGTTAAGCTGCGTCCCGCGGTTTCACCTACGGCCTACAGACTCGATTTGAATACCATGTAATTACTGATTGCTATACAGGTTGAACCATTTAAACGGGCCTTTAAGGGCCCGTTTAAATGGTTCAACCTTCAGGGGATATCCCCCTGGAGCTGGTGCTTACCTATAAGAGATATCATCATGTTCCAATTTCAAAATTTTAGCACATAGTTCACAGTATAAGCTTTGATGCTCGATGTAAGCAGTGATGGTATCATTTCGAACAACTGTTAGATTTTGTTTGATCAAAATAAATATTTTAATTAAAAATTGGGTATTTGTCTTGATTTACCATGGTATATTTGTTTCCAGGATTTGATTTTTATCAGCAACACTATCCATCGTTACAATAATATAGGGTGTTTTTTTTTTGCGAAACGCAACTCCTTTCAGCATTTTTCGCTATCTCTTATAGTTAAGGATATCTCCCTTAAGGCCCGTTTAAATGGTTCACCCTGTATACCGCGTACAGCCGGGGTACCTATATCGCTAGTTACCTATGACAGACGTAACAGCTTCTATCCTTGTGCGTGGGACAGCCGGAGCCACCGCCGAAGCCGTACACGTACTGATTGCTTTTGGACGAATGCTCCGCAAAGTAAATGCCGGCGCCGAACATGCCCCCTGTTGTACAAATAGTAGATTGTTAGCCAAGGGTTGGAAGTGTATACTACCTGTATAAGTGTATACACCCTGTATACTACTAGTAGATAGATAGATTTACGCTTTATTTGCACAACAAACAATATACAAAACAACATACATATGTATGACTTTTTTTTTTTTTTTTTTTTTTTTAATGATATCTAAAAGATATTTCATGTTCTTTTCTCTCTCTTCTAACTAAATTATCGTGCACCATTTTGGATACATCCTCCTGTGTGTAGCTAAAAATGTTAGAAATAGCTTCACACGACCTAGAAACTCCCTCTAAAATATTGTTATCTCTTTTGGAAATATCGTATATTATCGATAGTTTTTTTTAACAATCGGAAATAGTATTTTGATACGTCTTAGGATCTGCCTGTGAAATATTGATCATTCTTTTAGAAACAACCTGAAGGTAAAAAATAAATAAAATGATGGGAATGGTTTCTTTATACGCCTTCGGATCTGCCTATGAAATATTGATCATTCTTTTAGAAACACCTGTAGGAAGAAAATAAATAAAATGATGGAAATGGTTTCTTTATACGCCTTCGGATCTGCCTGTGAAATATTGTTTATTTCTTTATAAATACCCTGTAAGAAAGTCGAAAATAAATTAAACGTCGGAAATGGTTTCTTTATACGCCTTAGGATCTGTTTAGATTCTAGTCTCAAAAACATGCCATTTTATTTTTTGTCAAAATCGGGGACGCAACTCCTTTCAGCATTTTTGGCTATCTCTTAGGATATCCCCCTGAAGGCCAGTTTAAATGGTTCACCTGTATACTAGCATGAGTAAAGAATATAAATAAATAAATATTGCACGACGTTCCACACAGCGCAATCTAGCCCCAAACTAAGCACTAGGCTTGTACTATGGGTACTAGACAACGGATATACTACATATTATACTTTTTTTTTTTTTTTTTTTTTTTGTAAATACATACATATGATACATAGAAAACACTGAATATCCCATGTCTTCGGACCATGGTGAGTCCTAGGACATGTCGGTTTCCTCACGATGTTTTCCTTCACCGTAAGAGCGATGTTATTAGCGCACATAACTTTTTCTTAAAGAAAAAGACATTGGTGCGCGGTCGGCCTGGATTCGAACCCACGACTCTCGGAATGAAAGCCGGGTTATCTACCACTAGACCAACACCGCTCTTATGAATATTCCTATCCTTTACTCATGTACTAGTACATAATAAGTTAATATTCTATCTTCTTCTAATATTATAAAGCTGAAGAGTTAGTTTGTTTTTTTGTTTGTTTGTTTAAACGCGCTAATCTCAGGAACCGCTGGTCCGATTTGAAAAATTCTTTCGGTGTTGGATAGTCCATTTATTGAGGAAGGCTATAGGCTACTTTTGATCCCGATATTCCCACGGGATCGGGACTTATGCGGGTGAAACCGCGGGGAGCTGCTAGTTACTATTATAAAGCGGAAGAGTTAGTTTGTTTTTTTGTTTGTTTGTTTAAACGCGCTAATCTCAGGAACCGCTGGTCCGATTTGAAAAATTCTTTCAGTGTTGGATAGTCCATTTATTGAGGAAGGGTATAGGCTACTTTTGATCCCGATATTCCCACGGGATCAGGACTTACGCGGGTGAAACCGCGGGACGCAGCTAGTGGGTAGCCGGTAGACACAACTCACCAATATAAGCATGCCGCTCATCGAACCCCTTCTGCACGATGGCATTGATGAAGGGCGACCCGTGGAACAACATGCGCTCGTTGTGCTGGCCCGCTTCCGAGCACACCTCCCGCCGGCGGTGCTGGTAGCGCTCCCATAGCCGCCCGTTTATTATCTTTTGTATCTATAATCATAGAAAATATCCAAATTTACTGGCTGCTTCGATCTCCTACTTTCTTTTCTCTTCCGAGCGATGTTCCCGTTTTTTTATTTATTTATATAAACCCATTGCCAAGCCCAAACGGGCGTCATGATGAATCTACTGTGTATCTGTAAAACAATCGTTGTACTACTCATGATTAAGCAATAAAGAACTTGAAACTTGATGTTCCAAATTAATTTGGCGTCGGCGCAGTAGGTAAGTCAGCATTGACCATACCTTCTGTAAATAGGTTTGGCAATATTTTTACGGCCGGCCCAGGCGACCAACCCTCCTAGGAACCAAGCAGTCTATCTTTGTCTCTCTCAGATCCCTTAGTTGCCTTTTACAACACCTACGGGAAAAGATGATGTAGTGTTTTAAGTAACGATTTTGACGACCTCTGTGGCGCGTCGTGCGAGAGCGCGACTGCAATGCAGGAGGTTGCGGGTTCGATTCCCGCCGGGTGCAAGTATTTATGCTTAAAAATAAATATTTGTGTCTGGTCTGGGTGTCCTTCTATGTATAATATGTATGTATTTACAAAAGAAAAATAAATATAAGTATTATATCCGTTGTCTAGTCACCGTAACACAAGCTTAGTCGCTTACCACGGGGCTAGATGGCGCTGTGTGTTGTTCACAGAATTTATTTATTATTTAAGTAAATTATTTTTTTAAGTTTATTATTTTGTATATTATAACTTATTTGAACAGATAGACAGACAGACAGAGTTACTTTCGCTCTTGTAATGCTAGTAAGGATTATTATGGTATAGATTATTGCTCCAGTTCCACTTTTCTTCAATAATATACATATATGCGACAATGTAAATAACATGATTACTGCAAAAAATATATATATACAAAAAAAAACCCCATGAGTTTCTTGTGTCTTCTTCTCATGTCATGGAGGTCGCGTTCCGAAGACACAGTAGAGTAGATTCAATATAAAAAAATGACATTTCAAAGAGATATCTTGCTAATATCCGAATGAATAATGTACTTTTCATCCCATCTATTCGAAAAGTGTCGCTTTGGTCCTCTATAAGTGCGACCAAAGTAGCTCTTTTCTGTTAAGAGATAAACAGGCGGGAGCAAAGTAAAACAGCCGGGAGCAAAATAAAATAGGCGGGAGCAAAGTAAATTTGAATTTGGAACATTATGTATCATTCATAGAAATCAAACGTAAATTATATGAATTACTGGCTGATATGTGTTGAGTCACCGTAACACAAGCTTAGTCGCTTACCACGGGGCTAGATGGCGCTGTGTGTTGTTCAAAGAATTTATTTATTTTATTAGTTTCATTAGGTTCATTAGTTACATTTGTTTCATTAGTTTCATTAGGTTCATTAGTTTCATTAATAAATAATAATAATAATAAATAATCTGAACAACACACAGCGCCATCTAGCCCCATGGTAAGCGACTAAGCTTGTGTTACGGTGACTAGACAACGGATATAATATTTATATTTATTTATTTTTCTTTTGTAAATACATACATATTATACATAGAGGAACACCCAGACCAGACACAAATAAATTTTTCATCCCATCTATTCGAAAAGTGTCGCTTTGGTCCTCTATAAGTGCGACCAAAGTAGCTCTTTTCTGTTAAGATAAACAGCCGGGAGCAAAGTAAAACAGCCGGGAGCAAAATAAAACAGCCGGGAGCAAAGTAAATTTGAATTTGGAACATATGTATCATTCATAGAAATCAAACGTAAATTATATGAATTACTGGCTTACCACGGGGCTAGATGGCGCTGTGTGTGTTCA
Source organism: Idaea biselata (assembly GCA_958496205.1). Taxonomy (NCBI): domain Eukaryota; kingdom Metazoa; phylum Arthropoda; class Insecta; order Lepidoptera; family Geometridae; genus Idaea; species Idaea biselata. The sequence continues at coordinate 11,350,644 of OY292406.1, forward strand.
CAGAATTTATTTATTTTATTAGTTTCATTAGTGTCATTAGTTTCAGTTTCATTAGTGGCATTAGTTTCATTTGCTTCATTAGTTTCATTAGTTACATTTGTTTCATTAGTTTCATCAGGTTCATTAGTTTCATTAATTTCATTAGTTTTATTAGGTTCAATAGTTTCATTAGTTTCATTAGTTTCATGAGTTTCATTAGTTTCATTGGTTTCGTTTGTTTCGTTTGTTTCATTAGTTTTATTAGTTTCATTAGTTTCATGAGTTTCATTTGTTTCATTAGTTCATTAGTTTCATTAGTTCATTAGTTTCGTTAGTTTCGTTAGTTTCGCTAGTTTCGTTAGTTTCATTAGTTTCATGAGTTTCATGAGTTTCATGAGTTTCATTAGTTCATTAGTTTCATTCGTTTCTTTAGATTCATTAGTTTCATTTGTTTCATTTGTTTCACGAGTTTCATTAGTTTCATTAGTTTCATTAGGATCATTAGTTTCATTAGTTTTATGAGTTTCATTAGTTCATTAGTTTCATTAGTTTCATTAGTTTCATTAGTTTCATTAGTTTAATTAGTTCATTAGTTCGTTAGTTTCGTTAGTTTCGTTAGTTTCGTTAGTTCCGTTAGTTTCGTTAGTTTCGTTAGTTTCGTTAGTTTCATTAGTTTCATTTGTTTTATTTATTTTTATTTTCACAGATGATGTATTTCTGAAGCCGCTATAACAACCAACAAATATTTATAGAGGGCTTCTGTATAATAAACGTGATATTAAAATTTTATACCCAACATTTTTGTTTAAGTTAATAGGTATTCACGAATTACGTAACACCATATCTTATTTATTTTCTCATAGAAGGGGATGAAAAGTAGAGTATATGACTCGAGAGCAAATTATTTTTGCCTCGGGCGATGTATACTTTGAATCCCTCGCTGCGCTCAGAATTCTACGTTAGAATCCCTCGCTACGCTCGGGATTCTATTCTAGAATTCCTCGCTTTGCTCGTGATTCAAAGTAACGCCCTCGCCGTAAAAATACTATTTTGCTCCCTTGTTATACAATCTACTATTTCATCCCATCTATTCGAAAAGTGTCGCTTTGGTCCTCTATAAGTGCGACGAAAGTAGCTCTTTTCTGTTAAGAGATAAACAGGCGGGAGCAAAGTAAAACAGCCGGGAGCAAAGTAAAACAGCCGGGAGCAAAATAAAATAGGCGGGAGCAAAGTAAATTTGAATTTGGAACATTATGTATCATTCATAGAAATCAAACGTAAATTATATGAATTACTGGCTGATATGTGTTGAGTCACCGTAACACAAGCTTAGTCGCTTACCACGGGGCTAGATGGCGCTGTGTGTTGTTCACAGAATTTATTAGTTTCATTAGTGTCATTAGTTTCAGTTTCATTAGTGTCATTAGTTTCATTAGTTTCATTTGCTTCATTAGTTTCATTAGGTTCATTAGTTACATTTGTTTCATTAGTTTCATTAGTTTCATTAGGTTCATTATTTTCATTTGTTTCATTAGGTTCATTTGTTTCATTAGTTTCATGAGTTTCATGAGTTTCATTAGTTTCGTTTGTTTCGTTAGTTTCATTAGTTTCATTAGTTTCATTAATTTCATTAGTTTCATTCGTTTAATTAGTTTCATTTGTTTCATGAGTTTCATTAGTTTCATTTGTTTCATTAGTTCATTAGTTTCATGAGTTTCATTAGTTTCATTAGTTTCGTTAGTTTCGTTAGTTTCGTTAGTTTCGTTAGTTTCTTTAGTTTCTTTAGTTTCTTTAGTTTCGTTAGTTTCGTTAGTTTCATTAGTTTCATTTGTTTTATTTATTTTGCTTATTTTTTTAGTATTTATATGAAATTTTCACAGATGATGTATTTCTGTAGCCGCTATAACAACCAACAAATATTTATAGAGGGCTTCTGTATAACAAACGTGATATTAAAATTTTATACCCAACATTTTTGTTTAAGTAAATAGGTTTCACGAATTACGTAACACCATATCTTATTTATTTTCTCATAGAAAGGGGATGAAAAGTAGAGTATATGACTCGAGAGCAAATAATTTTTGCCTCGGGCGATGTATACTTTGAATCCCTCGCTGCGCTCAGAATTCTACGTTAGAATCCCTCGCTACGCTCGGGATTCTATTCTAGAATTCCTCGCTTTGCTCGTGATTCAAAGAAACGCCCTCGCCGTAAAAATACTATTTTGCGCCCTTGTTATACAATCTACTATTGATTTTGATGAGGTAGCCCTATTCTATACCGGGGCTACACGGCTAAACTTCGAACGAACTCCTAACTACCGCTGTACAAAATTACTATCGGAGGACGCGTTCCGAAACCACAGTAAAATCTCGACATTTCTAAACGTTCATGTAACTTATACATCGTTCTTAAAGAATAAATATATTTGATTTGATTTACACTTAAATGGTCGCCCATAAAAGTACTAATGCTGCCAGGTGCTGCCGCACCCGGCCGAATCAGTACTTCCCTGGTTTAATAATGTATAAAACTAACTCACCCTATCAACATGGTAATGTGTAAAGTGTCCACCCTGTGTCTCCCTGTGCGCTCGGACGGAGGCTTGCATCTCTCTCTCCACTATCGCGTACTCTGTCTCGCACCCGCCTTGAGCCGTCACCTCGATCATGTAAGGACTCACTCACCCTAACAACATGGTAATGTGTAAAGTGTCCACCCTGTGTCTCCCTGTGTGCTCGGACGGAGGCTTGCATCTCTCTCTCCACTATCGCGTACTCTGTCTCGCACCCGCCTTGAGCCGTCACCTCGATCATGTAAGGACTCACTCACCCTAACAACATGGTAATGTGTAAAGTGTCCACCCTGTGTCTCCCTGTGTGCTCGGACGGAGGCTTGCATCTCTCTCTCCACTATCGCGTACTCTGTCTCGCACCCGCCTTGAGCCGTCACCTCGATCATGTAAGGACTCACTCACCCTAACAACATGGTAATGTGTAAAGTGTCCACCCTGTGTCTCCCTGTGTGCTCGGACGGAGGCTTGCATCTCTCTCTCCACTATCGCGTACTCTGTCTCGCACCCGCCTTGAGCCGTCACCTCGATCATGTAAGGACTCACTCACCCTAACAACATGGTAATGTGTAAAGTGTCCACCCTGTGTCTCCCTGTGTGCTCGGACGGAGGCTTGCATCTCTCTCTCCACTATCGCGTACTCTGTCTCGCACCCGCCTTGAGCCGTCACCTCGATCATGTAAGGACTCACTCACCCTAACAACATGGTAATGTGTAAAGTGTCCACCCTGTGTCTCCCTGTGTGCTCGGACGGAGGCTTGCATCTCTCTCTCCACTATCGCGTACTCTGTCTCGCACCCGCCTTGAGCCGTCACCTCGATCATGTAAGGACTCACTCACCCTAACAACATGGTAATGTGTAAAGTGTCCACCCTGTGTCTCCCTGTGTGCTCGGACGGAGGCTTGCATCTCTCTCTCCACTATCGCGTACTCTGTCTCGCACCCGCCTTGAGCCGTCACCTCGATCATGTAAGGACTCACTCACCCTAACAACATGGTAATGTGTAAAGTGTCCACCCTGTGTCTCCCTGTGTGCTCGGACGGAGGCTTGCATCTCTCTCTCCACTATCGCGTACTCTGTCTCGCACCCGCCTTGAGCCGTCACCTCGATCATTACTGTGCCGCCGTAGAATTCTATAACCAACAACGATACCAGTAAGTTGCTATAAAAACCGGAAAAAAACGCACATCATCACAACAAAATCACGCTTATATATATGGGAGAGCCCTACTTAATTATTAACTTTATTCTGTTTTTAATATCTGTTGCTATAAAAACAAGGTAAATACATCATATGTGACAATTTCAACTGTCCACCTATCACGGTTCATGAGATACAGCCTGGTGACAGACAGAATCTTAGTAAAATGGTTCTACAAAAAGGCAAGGCCTATATCATATAAAGAATTTCCACCCTCTACTATCAGCGGTTTAGGCTGTGCGTTGATCCATCAGTCAGTCTAGACAAAACATTTTAAAGAAATATATAAAAGGTTTATAACTCACCGGAGGCAGAATGTATGGTTTGTCTGGCAGCCTTCATGAGTCTATGCCGGTGTCCATACGCGGTGACCCCGATAGCTCTGAGATCGTCGTGTGACATCTCGGAGAGTATGTCTATACAAGGTTTATATATAACTTACCGGAGGCAGAATGTATGGTTTGTCTGGCAGCCTTCATGAGTCTATGCCGGTGTCCATACGCGGCGACCCCGATAGCTCTGAGATCGTCGTGTGACATCTCGGAGAGTATGTCTATACAAGGTTTATATATAACTTACCGGAGGCAGAATGTATGGTTTGTCTGGCAGCCTTCATGAGTCTATGCCGGTGTCCATACGCGGCGACCCCGATAGCTCTGAGATCGTCGTGTGACATCTCGGAGAGTATGTCTATACAAGGTTTATATATAACTTACCGGAGGCAGAATGTATGGTTTGTCTGGCAGCCTTCATGAGTCTATGCCGGTGTCCATACGCGGCGACCCCGATAGCTCTGAGATCGTCGTGTGACATCTCGGAGAGTATGTCTATACAAGGTTTATATATAACTTACCGGAGGCAGAATGTATGGTTTGTCTGGCAGCCTTCATGAGTCTATGCCGGTGTCCATACGCGGCGACCCCGATAGCTCTGAGATCGTCGTGTGACATCTCGGAGAGTATGTCTACAGTTATTTGTTCTCGTTCTAGTACGTCTGATAGTTGTTCTAGTCCGATACTGGAACAAATTAGAAATTGATTAGTTTTATCTGTGTTAATGCAAACAACGGAAATATCTTTACTTCTATACTATTTTTATAAAGAGGAAAGATTTGTATTTTTGTATGTGTGTGCGTCTGTATGTTTGATTCAGATTCAGATAATTTATTGATCATTTCTTATGAACTGACCTGGATAGGAAGGTCTGCAGCGACTCCGAAGTGGAGAGAGCTGATGCCGGTCTACCAGCTGCCTCTTCCAAGCTGGTCCGGGATTCAGTCCACGATTCCGCTGGCATTATCTGGTTGAAAACACCGAATAGATACTTAAGTAATCTCATTTCAAACCTTTAAAATTCACACGTTTTGTTAACATAACATTAGCAATGCTGTATCTATAACTCACAGGTAGTCTAGTCTGTCTCCACTGGGCATCAACGCGGACCGCTTCTTTTGGTACGACTTCCAAAGAATTCTACAGATTTTTTTAAAAGTTGTAGAACAAAAGTTGCTCGCCTAGACGTCTAGAACAACCACCTTTCGTATGTAACACACTTGCAGATACACCCTGTGCTTTTAAACACTCACAGGTAAGGGTAAGTCGACAGTATCCCCGCTAGGCATCAAGGCGGGCTGCGTGACGGCTAGTTCCACCACTCTTTGACCTTACCGGTTCTTTAGGTTCGCCTTATAAAAAGTTCTAACACGTTTTTTTTAAAGTTGTAGAACAAAACTTGTTCGCCTAGACGTGTAGAACAACCAGCTTTCGTATGAAACACACTTGCAGATACACCCTGTATTTTTTTTCATTTCTACAGCTTCACTCACAGTTAGAGGTAAGTCGACAATACCTGCAGATACACCCTGTGCTTCTAATACTCTAACACAGGTAAAGGGTCATTACTCACAGGTAGGGGTAAGTCGACAGTATCCCCGCTAGGCATCA
>OY292406.1:11356539-11396839 GCA_958496205.1 Idaea biselata
TGTTGATACACCCTGTGTTAATGCTGTATCTGTAACTCACAGGTAGAGGCAAGTCGACAGTATCCCCGCTAGGCATCAAGGCGGGCTGCGTGACGGGCGGCGCGGGGCGCGGGGGCGGCGCCGCCACGGCGACGGCACAGCGCGCGTCCGTCATCGCGTCCTGCAACAGAGAGCGCACGTCTTCCGCCCCGGCCAGCTCCACCGCTGTCTGACCCTCCTGGTTCTTTAGGTAGGGGTCCGCGCCGTGGGCTAGCTGGGGGTCCAAATAAATGGCTATTATTATTATTAGTTTCGTTAAACTAACTACTGCTTTCAGAGATAACAACCGGGACCGACAACTATCACAATTAAGTAGGTACGGAACCCTAAAATGAACACTAGGCCAACCTGTGGGATCAACCAATCCGTGAATGCAACGCGAACGTTAAAATTTATTTTACCACTGGCGCCAGTCTATCACTCCATTAGATGGCGCTAGTGGTGAAAATACGACGAAATGTACATAAAAGTTTTTATGTAAATTTCGTTTGTTGTATGCCCCCCCTTAAATATTTGTTTTATTTTGTTTTTAGTCTTGCAACTGTCTAGCTATCATAGTTCACAGCCTAGGGTCAGACAGACAGACGGACGGACAGAGGAATCTTAGTAAAAAGTCCCGTTTGAACCCTCCGGCTACGGAACCCAACAACCATTAGTCCACCACTCACCAAGAGCGCCGCCAACTGCGTCCTCGCTTTATGCGCGGCTTCGTGCAACGGCGTGAACCCCCATCGGTCGGCCGCGTTGGGGTTGGTCCCCGCTCGCAGCAGCAAAACCGCCAGCTCCAGGTGGCCGTACGACGCCGCGTTGTGGAGCGGCACCAGCCCGTAACCCTCAGGGTATGAACCCATCACTCACCAAGAGCGCCGCCAACTGCGTCCTCGCTTTATGCGCGGCTTCGTGCAACGGCGTGAACCCCCATCGGTCGGCCGCGTTGGGGTTGGTCCCCGCTCGCAGCAGCAAGGCCGCCAGCTCCAGGTGGCCGTACGACGCCGCGTTGTGGAGCGGCACCAGCCCGCCCTTGTCGCGGGCGGACACCGCCGCGCCGGCCTCCAGCAGCGCTTCCGCTACTTCCAGGTTGTTGTAGCCGGCTACAACACAAAAAAACAAAACTTAAGAGGTGTCAAGGGACACCCTGGTGGAACGAAGTTCCTTTCTATGAGAGAGAGAGAGAGAGAGAAACACGCGCACGCCGCACGGCTTACAACTATAGCAAAAAATGTCGTTACAACTTTTGGTCTTGATTTTTTCCGTCTAGCCCCCTTTCGCAACGCGCGATAAGGAACTTCGTTCCAATAAGGCTTTATTCATAGAACTGGACTGATTTCTATTAGAGACTCTATTAGAAGACTTCATGAGATACAATTTGGTGACAGACAGACAGAGTGCCGTGTAGCCCCAGCATAGAATAGGTTTACCCCATCTCTTCCCGTGGGTGTCGTAAAAGGCGACTAAGGGATTTAGGGAGGACATATCTATTAGCAGAAGGTATGGTCAATAATGCGATAATAATTGGACGCCAACCCCAATTATTTAAGGGTTTAGCGGACCCCGGGCTCCCGAGAGGGATGCAACCGGGAACATCGCTCGGATGAGAGAGACAGACGAACAGACAGCGAAGTCACAGTAATAGGGTCCCGTTTTTACCCTTTGGGTTCGGAACCCTGAAAAGGTAGGATAATTTATTTGGCCAACAATTTCGTATTCAAAAGGTGATAAGATAATTATATTACCTATACAATTATATACCTAGGTATATCTATATTTTAGCACAATTTCTAATTGATGCCAAATCAAAGACATTGTATTTGGGAACTTACCAGCTAAATGTAAAGGCGTAGAGTTTCTACCGTGAGCGTCTCGACAATTGACATTTTGAGGTGTGATTAATTTTCTGAAAAGAACAAATAAATACAGTGTGAGTCATTTAGACCGACTTTCAGGGCCATATCTTATACTGCAGCAATGGCAAAAAATGCTAAAAGAAAATCGTCCCCCGATTTAGACAAAAAATTAAAATAGCATTTTTAGCTTTCTGAAATAGTAGATTACCCAAGGGCTGAATGTCACTATTTCACCTGGTGAGAAAACGCACTCGAGCTAAGCACTCTACGTTTCATTTCGACTGTAAGGAAATTAAAATACTACACGCGCATAAAACAGGTAATATATTGAGAATCCTGAAAAAAGATTTTCGCTAAAACGTAATAATAGCTGGTTATACCTACAAGGTAAAACTATGAACCGATCACAAACAAAAAAAGGTCGATATACCAAAATCAAGCCAATCAGAGTCTTAACTCTGATTGGCTTGATTGACGGAAACAAAACAAACAACAACGGAAACAATGAAACAATGTCGGAAACAATGTCGCCTTTAATCTGTACACAAAAAAAAGTTCTACGACATTCCATCATGAAATAATCAACAATTTTCAATAGGGGACCCTAAGGCGAAAATAAATATCATAGCTAATGTCTAATTATACGTGTTTTTGCGAAATTCCTAGGATTTTCGCAAATAAAACTGCTTATCAAATATGCCTACGACATTTATACAGGATGTTCCGAGGAAGGGGTATTAAGCCGAAAGGGGGTTATTCTAGAGGTCTAAGCGAACATCTTTTGTTCCACAACTTTTGGATATCCGAGATTTTGAGTTTAATGTTTACGTGAAAATCAGCTGTTTCTTGAAGTTTGAGGTCATGAGGCTTCAAGTTTGGACAACTACAATCTAAACACTAATTGCCTTTATTTACAAAAACAGCTGTTTTTTTCCAGTGAAACAACTTCAAAATATTCGAAAAAGTTTGAAATTCCAAAAGTCGTTGCGCAAAAGTTGTTCGCCTAGACCTCTAGAACAACCCCCTTTCGGCTAATACCCCTTCCTTGGATCACCCTGTATACTGACCTGGCCCTGGCCAAGTCTCCCCTCTTGGCCGCGTCTAGCAACGCGGCGTCGCCTCGCAGCGCGTCGGCCGTGTCGCTATCCCCCGCCCTCACAAGTTGCAACGCGGTCAGTCCGTCTCGATTCCTACGGGTCGGGTCGGCTCCGTGCTGGAAATGGGGTTTTGGAAAATAATTTCATTATTTTATGGTCTAAGCTTAAATAACCTAGATGGTAAGTAATCTAACAATAACGTTCCAATTTTAATCCATCTTTTTGAAAGGTGTGTGAGTAATTTTCCAAACAGTTTGACTTTGGAACTCTTCCGTCCAGGATCAGTTAAAGACAGATCGTGTCCCTAAACCCTAGTGTGTTCGGTTCTCTATAAAGGACAGCTGCATCGTGTTCAAGCGAAACTACCTGTTGTCCAGACAGGTACGGGAGCAATAAAGCCGCTCACCACTCGCACCTCAAAAAGAAGCTTGCGTCTACCTCGCAGAGGCCGACGGAGAAGCCATCAACCACATCTCCGGTGTGGTACTGGAGCTGTTAAGGCGCGCTCACTTCCCACAATACATCCTGCCAAGAGACTATAAATCCTGGACTTCCCTAGCCTAGAGTCCTACGCTTTATGGCACATCGCAGCCGGAGCCACTCACCACTAAAGGTCACTCCAAGCCTCGTGTACTTATCAAGCTTGTCAAGTGCAAGCACTCGTGGGTTATGAGGACGACCCCTGGTCACAGAAAATACCGGAGTAAACAAAAGTGTCGTTTTCTGCTACTGCAACCAGCCACCGAGAGTACAAACCTCAATGTCGGACTGGGTTCCCTACTCAGCTACCTATTGATGCAGCCTTTCTAAGACGCCAGGGTTGCAAACCCTGCGAAACCCTAGTCCAAAGAGGGAGACCCTTGTTTCTTCCCCCAAAACCGCTTACCTCAGGTACTGATGTTCAGCAGTAGAAGGATAAGGGGGTGAGAATCTCACCCCTGATCTGATGATGATACGTTTATTTATTTATTTTACTTTATTTCGCAACAAAAACAAAGAGTAGGTACACATTATAGGTTTGTTGCGAAACGGCCCCAACTCAGCATGATGCCTGTCTATCGACTGGCGCTGGTCTTCCGTTGGAGCCGTTCCGGTGACATCAACGTACAGACAGTATACCAACATAAAATAAAATCTAATAAAATAAATGAAAAGTAAGAAAAATACAAAACACAAAATAAAAATAATAAAAGTAAATAAAAACGCACATTAAAAAATAATAATAACAACACAGCAAATAAACATTATGTACTTATGAAACAATTAAACAAGTTCATAATAAAACCTTAATCTTAATTACGTTACCTTTAACAACAGGCGGACTATATCCGCCTTCCCCTTGGCCGCCGCCTCGTGCAGCGGCGTGAACCGCCAGAGGTCGGCCGCGTTGACGCCCGCGCCGCATGACACGAGTAGCTCCGTCACCTCGTAGTGGCCGTACGAACACGCGTTGTGGAGGGGGACCAACCCACTAAAGGACAAAGGAAACAATCATAACTTGAAGAATTTTTTCCCGGCCAAGAGGTTGTCGGTCGATTATCACAAAAAAAAAACATGTTTGTTGTATGAGAGATTAGGAGTCCCACTTAATATTAAGTAGTTATAAATTTCTTTTAATTTTTGTATGTAGCTCAAGGCTATTTTATTTAGAAAATTTATTTTCAAGGAAAAATAGCATACAAAAAGGGGACCGCCAAGTTACGGCCCACAGTGAACAAACTTTTTGAAACGACAGAAATCATCGTATGATTTAAATAGTTCTGATGTATTTTTGCTACATCAGTAAATAAGACGTTTAAATGAAACCAAAATAATAAGTACATTTACGATTTGCTGTCGTTTTTTGGCCATTGTTTTACACAGCTTCCGGTTTTCTGTGTAGCCATTCTTCATTTGTCGGTAGTTTCTCGATTACAAAAATCGATACCTCTGTTGATTGTAAAAAAAACGAAAATCGATTAAGTATTTTATGTTAAAAAAAGGGTACTTTTAACCGACTCAAAAAAGGAGAAAGCTATCTATTCGCCAGTACTAAAATATATTTAAGTATATTTGATCAAAAACAATTGGGTTAAAAACTGCCATTTGCTCACTTCAGACGGCGCTACTGTAGCACGTCTGACTTTATTTGACACCTTCATAGTTTTTTCGTAAACAAACATGGTTATTTTGAGATAATTTTACAAAATCTGGGTATACTATCTCTATACCCAGATAGGAACAGCTATTTTTGGCTATAGGGATGGCTAGTTGACGGCCACTGTGGCGCGTCGGGCGAGGGTAATGTTAAGTTCATATTATTTGTAAAAATTAAAAATAATAAAGTGGAAATTCAAACACTTCGAGTACTAGTTTTAATTTGTAATGACGTCTTCTTTTCTTAACTAATATGTTTTAGGATGTGCTTGTATAACCCTAAACTATAATGTCGTAGGCTATTAACAGGTGTTCACTGAGGGCCAAAGCTTGTAGGGGAGGTGGTCGACCTCCTTTCAAATGAGTTAACTGTAAAGTTAACCATTACGACGCAGGTGTAAACAACTGGAAAGTTGTTCCTGTAGCGTTAGATAGATGGCGCTTTAACGAGCCTTAATCGTAAACAATCAAAGGAGAATATAGCATTGGAAGTTTTGACGGCAACAGGCGTGGACTTGCGTAGTCTAGTTGGTATAGACGTTGGGGTACCGACCCAAAGACGCGAGTTCAAGCCTCGCCGCAAGTGAAAATTTAAGTAGTTAGTTTTTAAGTAAGACTCCTATACTCCGGTTCTCGTAGTGGCCGTACGAAAACGCGTTGTGGAGAGGCACCAGTCCACTACAGGGCAAATAAAACAATGAAAACTTGAAGAAAAAACCGGCCAAGAGGTTGTCGGTCGATTATCACAAAAAAAACATGTTTGTTATATGAGAGATTATAAGGAGCCCCACTTAAATATTAATTAGTGTTCAAGTAAGTTAGACTCCAGTTCTCGTAATGGCCCTTGAACACGCGTTGGAGAGAGGCACTAGCCCACTGGTGGACAAAAGATAGAATCGAAATTGGAACAGAAAACAAGTGCGAGTCGGACTCGCAGACGGAGGGTTTCGTACCGTTATTATCACAAGGGTACGTAACCCTAAAACTTAAAAGTCATAGCGGCAACAGAAATACATAATCTGTATAAAGCAGACGGACAGTGGATTTTTTTAAATTTTCTAATTAAAATAATAATAAAATGAAAAAAATAAAAAGGTAGATGAATAGTCATGACAGATATAAGTTTTATGGCATAAACATATTTGCTCTAATGTCTTTATCCAGGGAGGAAAATGTAAGCTACGTTTGTATGGAGAAAGAGAATGGAGACTATCCTCTCAAAAGCTTCAATTAAATTCATTTATTGCGAATAAAGGTAGGTACAATAATGTGGTATTACATAAATATAAATAGAACACTCTATTCGGCCTTGAGGCATGTAATATTGGAAACTAATAAGGTCATACTAATCATCATTACATAGGAACGTATATCACAAAATCAATTAATGAGTAATAATAAATGAGTAAATATGAATAATAAATGAATATAAATAATAATAATAATTAAATATATTGCACGACGTTACACACAGCGCAATCTAGCCCCAAACTAAGCACTAGGCTTGTACTATGGGTACTAGACAACGGATATACTACATATTATACTTTTTTTTTTGTAAATACATACATATGATACATAGAAGACACTGAATATACCATGTCTTCGGACCGTGGTCCTAGGACATGTTGGTTTCCTCACGATGTTTTTCCTTCACCGTAAGAGCGATGTTAATATAAATAATATTAACATCGCTGATTAATAAATAATAAATAATAAATGAGTCACCCGTGACTCCTGAACTTATTCCAAAAGGTCAGCGTGAGTCGTATGTGACTGGACAGTTAAGTTGTTAAGCTTAACTGTGATAAATACTTACCCCTTATCTTTAGCGTGGACATCGGCGCCTCTCTGCAGTAACAGTTGAGCAAGTGGAAGCCGATTGTACCTGGAAACAACACGAGCGAGAAATCAAATCACAAACTCTATCCCCCTTACTTATAAACGACTAGCTGCGTCCCGCGGTTCACCCGCGTAGGTCCCGATTCCCGAGGAGTTGGGTAGCCTATGTTACTCAGGATTAATGTAGCTTTCTAAAGTGAAAGAATTTTTGAAATCGGTCCAGTAGTTTATGAATTTATTCATAACAAACATACAGACGCACACACACACACACACAAAAATACAAATCTTTCCTCTTTATAATATTTAGTATAGATATAGACTAGCAGCGTCCCGCGGATCACTACCATTAGTCCCGATTAAATGGGAATATCGGGATCAAAAAAAGCCTATGTTACTCCTCGATAATGTAGCTTTCTATTGGTGAAAGAATTTTTGGAATCGGTTCAGTGGTTTCAGATATTAACACACGTTACCAACGTTACCTTTTATAATATTAGTATAGATCAGACCGGAAACAAATATTTACTTTTAACCTAGTTCCCGGCAGAAATCGAACCCGCGACCTTTGTACACGACTGCATTGCAGTCGTGTATTCCCCTGACGCGCCACAGAGGTCGTCAAAATAAATCGACTTCAAAACATTACTCTTACCTACGTCAAAGATTTATATCTCTGACCTTTCTGAGAACTAAAACCAGTTTTGTTATTGTATTTGAAGATGCATTTTTGACTTAAAATACATTTTTATTTCTAGCACTTAGCATTTAAGGGCGTTTATTCCATTCTCTTTCTCCATACAAACGTAGTTTACGTTTTCCTCCCTGGATAAAGACATTAGAGCAAATATGTTTATGCCATAAAACTTATATCTGGCATGACTATTCATCTTCCGAATTATTTTTTTCATTTTTTATTTTTTTTATTTTTTATTATTATTTTAATTAGAAAAAAAAAACAGTACATTGACAAGACATGACAGATATAGGTTTTATGGCATAAACATATTTGCTCTAATGTCTTTATCCAGGGAGGAAAACGTAAACTACGTTTGTATGGAGAAAGAGAATGGAATGAACCCTCTTAAGAGCGTCTCTACTTTTTTTTCTCCATGCAAACTTTATAACCATAGTCGACTGTTTCCTCTCTGGATAAAGATATTAGAAAATTTAAGTTTATGCCATAAGTCCTATTTCAGCCATGACCGCCTCTACCTTTTTTTTCTGTATTTTATTTCTATCCTAATTAGAAAATGAAAAAAATCAAAACGTAGTGGCATGGTCATGGCAGATATAGGTTTTATGGCATAAACATATTTGCTCTAATGTCTTTATCCAGGGAGGAAACAGTCGACTACGTTTGTATGGAGAAAACGTAGGTAGACTGTCCTCTTAAGTACGATTATTTAAGATACTATAGGATATCGGAGCCAAACCAAGCGGACTGGTCCGTGTTTCGATACTTAGACCGGTGCAGCCACTATGGAAGTCACTACTGCTACAGTCTTCCTTCTTCTAAATAAAGCGTGCTATATCTTAAATCATATCATCACTTTCCATCTGGTGGGATTATCTATACTAATATAATAAGCGGAAGAGTTTGTTTGAACGCGCTAATCTCAGAAACCGCTGGTCCGATTTCAAAAATTATTTCAGTGTTGGATAGTCCATTTATTGAGTAGTTATAGGCTACTTTTGATATTGATTCCGATCTTCCCACGGGATCTACATTATCAGGGAGTTACATAGGTTACTTTTAATCCCAATATTCCCACGGGATGCGGGTAAAACCGGGGGATACAGCTTGTCATTAATTAAAATCAAACTTATAACACCCCTCTTTTTCCGTCGGGGGTTAAAAATACATAAATTCTCCATGTACCATTGACGACCGGACAACCTGCAAGATGTTCCACAAGGCATATGCTGGGCCCACATTCTTTCTTAATCTACATAAAAGACAGATTTACCCTGAAGCGAAGTGTAAAGGTGTGGAGTGCCACATCTCTGCAGTTAACCAGCGTTGGTCTTGCATCGGAATAGATAGTGCGGTCTCATCGTCACCAGTTATTTTACTAGTCTTAAGGCCGTTCAGGTGTTCTACAAGGCATCATCCTCGGCCCACATTTTTTCTTAATCTACATAAAAGACAGACTTACCCTGCAGCGAAGTGTAAAGGTGTGGAGTGTCGTCCGTCCACATCTCTGCAGTTAACCAGCCTCGGTCTTGCATCGAGGATAGATCGCGCGGTCTCAACGTCGCCTGTTCTCGCTGCTTCCAGTAGCCTTAAAGCAGCTGAGTTTGAACAATCGTCTGGAAAATGAAATATTTTCATAGTAAACTATTGGTAGATTAGATACCATACGACATGATGCTGTGGAAATTACTGAAGTAGGCTAATAATTGGGTATTCATATTATTTCACCCGCGAAATTATCGATTCCTCTGGAATATCGGAATAAAAGTAGCCAGAAAGTGTTAATCCTGATCTTCAGCTATCCGCATACCGAGTTTCACCGCAATCAGTTCAGTAGTTTTTGCGTAATTGAAACACAAAAATCCAAAAAAAATAATGCACAGACAAACAATAAGTGGGTCTAGTATTCTCAAAACTGTTCCAAACGTTGTACAAAGACGTTATAAAACATTGCAACAGTCATACAGTATCAGTGTGAAGCGGACCCTGGGCTCTCGAAAGGGATGCAACCGGGAACATCGCTCGGATGATGATGATACAGTATCACAGTGTGAAGGGTGTGCGAAGCAATGACCTCTCCTATGACAACACAAATAGAGGCTAAATGCTATAAACCTTAAGGGGTATATAAAACTTAAACTGAAAATCCCTGTCGGGATTCATCGAAAATTGATAATTATTTTATGACGCAATATTTTTGAATATTTCCGTTAATAGCATTTGTAGACGACATTGTTTCCTAAATTTTGATGTAGTTTTAAGACAAGACCATTGTTTCGAAACCTTAGCACATTTTAGTCAAAAATGCCCTTTAAAGAGACAGCCTACCGAATACCGAATAGTACCGAATAGTTAAAGGCTGGCGCAGATCAGATGCGTTGTTACGCGCGTAACTTCGGGCGTTACGGTTAGTACGCAACGTCCATTGCGTTTCCGTAACTACTGTTTTCCATGCTTAGTTGTGCACGATGTCTGCCGAAGATTGTGTATATAGGCCAAGTAGTTCATAGTAGTAAAATTGCTTCTCGAGGAAGAAACAATTTTACCACCTTTGTGCTAGAATATATCTGCGTGTGCAGAATATCCATGGTCCATGGTCCTCGTATTGACGCACAATTTCAATCAGTTTTTCTTTATTTTCGTTATTCATTTTAACAAAGCAAAACACCACTAAGAACGTTCCGATAGTTTGTAAAAAAAATACAACTGACTGCAGTTACGCGCGTAGGGCAACGCACAGCTAAGATACGCGCGTATTCAAATTTGTTCGGTGTGACGTCCAACCTGGCGCGTCATTGAATACAACGTCATCAATGCGACATTGCCGCTCTGCTATGCGTAAGGTACGGCGTAGTCCTGCAGCCGGTTTGTGACTTGAGAGCTGCGTTGCGTAGGGCTACGTATTGCGTAGACACGCACGTCTTCGTTACGCAAGCAGTGTGACCTGTCTCATACATTACAACTCAGGGTTACGCGCGTGACTACGTGCGTGGTTACGTATACGCATCCGGTCTGTGCCGGCCTTAAGCCTCACTTACTTTTACAATAACATTTTTCTTCGCTTCGTTTTCGCGATGTTGTTGTGGTATTAAACTATTTTTTTTTTCGTTTAGATCGCGTTGTTGTTGTTAAATTAATCATTTTTCAATGCCCTACGTTTCGAGGTTTCTACAGACCTCTCTTCCGGTGAGCAAGCAGAAAGAAAACAATTTTTTTTACAATAATTTGAATTTGTTTTACATTGAGCAGTTTTTATGTACCGACATAAACAAAACATACTGCATGGACTTCATACTGATATGTTAAATTATTACATTAGGTATAAATTATCTTTGCGTCATACTGTACGATAGAATAAAACAATCTACTATATAAAAATAAGTCGGGTTTTCCTTCCTGACGCTATAACTCCAGAACGCACGAACCGATTTCCACGGTTTTGCATTCGTTGGAAAGGTCTCGGGCTCCGTGAGGTTTATAGCAAAGAAAATTCAGGAAAAATTTAATTATCTATAATTTATAAGGCAAAACAACGTTTGCCGGGTCAGCTAGTTAAGAATAAAAACATTGAATAATAATTACTTAAGATCGCGGCGACTGTTACCATTTCCATACAAACTTAATACCAAAATAAATTATGAAAAATTTAGTTTTCTACATTAATATCGATATTATTCGGATTAAGATTTTACTTTTTCAGGGTCCCCACCACAAGGTTTTTCAAAATATTCATTCGAAATGAAATTAAACGGAGAAACATTTTTCCCTAAAAAAGTAAAATCTTAATCCGAATAATATCGATATTAAGGTAGAAAACTAAATTTTTCATAATTTATTTTGGTATTAAGTTTGTATGGAAATGGTAACAGTCGCCGCGATCTTAATAAAGAAAAATAAATATACGTTTGAAATTGAAGAGGCCTCTGGACATTTGACTAGATATACATACAATGTGCTCCGAAGAAGGGATATTAAGCCGAAAAAGGGTTGCTCTAGACGTCCAGGTAAACAACTTTTGGAAATTCGAAGTAATTTTCGAAAATTGTGTCGAAACACCCTGTATAGATAGATGAGTACTTAACCCTATGTTAAGTGAGCAGGCAGTAGTAGATACCCAGACTTTAATTCTGAAACAAATACTATTTTCCAGCGGTTTCTTTTCATTCGAGCGATGTTCCCGGTTGCATCCCTCTCGGGAGCCCGGGGTCCGCTAAGCCCCAAATAGATTTTAGGGTTCCTTAGCCAAAGAGTAAAAACGAGACCCTCCTACTGAAACTTCGTTGTCTGCCTGTCTGTCCGTCTGTCAACAGGGTGTATCTCATAAACCGTAATAGCTAGACTTTCAAAAAAGCAGTATTTCCTAAGTGTGGATTAACACTAAGAAATAATGTTTACATAGTTGAAATTTTCGCAGACAATGTACTACCGTTGCCGCAAAATAAAAAAAATATTCCCATACAACAAATGTGATTTACAAAAAAACGCATACGATACGTATTTTCACCACTAGCGCCAACTAGTGATGGAGTGATAGACGTAACGTTCACGGTTCGGTTGGTCTAGTGTTCATTTTAGGGTTCCGTACGCAATTGTGTTAGTGGTACCCTTCGTGCGCGAGTCCGACTAGCACTTAGCCGGTTTTTTTTAATTTGAGGTACCATTTGCAAATATATTTGGCATATTTTGAAGGCCGGCCTTAAAATATGCCAAAAGGTCGCAAGGTCGAAACTCGCCGCAGGGGAACTTTTAAAAAAGTATTTTTCTTGAATTGTTTTTTAAAACTTAAATTAAACTAATTTTTCGGTTTTAATCGCGTGGTGTTTATTACTTTTAGCATTGTTTCAACGTTCAACGTTTCGAGACCTTTACAGGATTGTCAATCCTGAAAAAAGGGACCTGTAAAGGTCTCGAAACATCGCGAAAACAGAAGAACGATCTATATTAATTCATGTAGGTAGTTAGAAATATTCTAATGCTTATGCAAGTGACGCACATTCATTTTTAGGGTTCCGTACCCAAAGGGCAAAAACAGGACTTTATTAAACATATTTTTTTAGTTTATGAATAACAATACTGCGAGATCACGCCGATTTCGTGATCTCGCAAGATTGGCAGTTATGTGTGTATAAAAATATACCCATATTTTTGTAAATTTATTTCATTAATTAGGAATTAAGTTACGTAAACGGAAATCGCTTGGTCTAGTGTTTATTTTAGGGCTCCGTACCCAATTGTGATAATGGTACGGAACCCTTCGTGCGCGGGTCCGACTCGCACTTGGCCGGTTTTGATAATAATAATAGATTATGTTTGTAAGTATGTAAAATTAAACTCCGGGTGCATCTTTGACAGTTTTTTACCTAAATACTAAATTAACACAATTATGAATTAGGTAGTTAAAATATTTACTGTAATATACAGGGTGTTTGGTGGAGGGTTAGAAAAACTTGGTAGGCGTGTAGGTAGACCTATTTGTAAAATACAATTTGAAGGAAAATACCCTAACTCTTCACATTTTTTTTTATGATTATTTTTGTGATTTTTTATTTTTTTCCCAAATTTTACCTCTTTACCCTTACAACTTTTTTTTGGACAAGTTTTCGTTTTAACACTGTCGTCTCACAGTGAGAGAGTTCATAGACAACGCGTTCCCAACGAGAGAGTACCCCAACTCGTGGATTGGATGACTTGGCCCCATTGCATGGGCTCCACCTGTCGTGCACATTATGTATTGGAAATCGGGGAGATGTTTTTGAACATAATTCGTAATACAAAAAAATAAAAAATGTGTATTTTTTCCTTTGAATTTTCACTTCATTTTCCCTATAAGCTTTATTTTTGACAAGTTGGTAGATTTTTATGCTACATGGAATACACCATTGTAATAAGGGATGTCAAGAGCAGTTTTTTAGAGTATTTGAACTCCTCGATCACTATTAGTTTTTTTTTAGAATGATGTTTAGTTGACCTTTCGGACAACATTTTTTAATTTTCTTAACTTTGAGAGCCCATAATTAATTATTTTCTCATTATTTTGGATTAACAATGGCTTCGATAGATCAAAGATACATCTGGGACCAAAATCAAATAAAAAGTTAAAACGAAAACATGTCCAAAAAAAAGTTGTAAGGGTAAAGAGGTAAAATTTGGAAAAAAAATAAAAAATCACAAAAATAATCATAAAAAAAATGTGAAGAGTTGGGGTCTTTTTTCCTTCAAATTGTATTTTACAAATAGGTCTACCTACACGCCCACCAAGTTTGTCTAACCCTCCACCAAACACCCTGTATATTTATTGTATAAATATTTATTTTAAGTTTTAATTACAGAATAATTAAAACTAAAAATAGATAGCTTGATCTTATAGTTACTAATCTGGTTAAATAAATTAAATATTTTATCTAGCTATTTTAATAATATAAAGAAGAAAGGTTTGTTTGTTTGTTAACCGACTTCAAAAAAAAAAGAAATATACAGGGTTATTCATAACGAATTATGAAATCGGTCGGGAGCTACTTCCTGGCATCCCAAGGAACTACTTTTGTTCTACGACTTTTGGCATTTCGAAAAAATATAGAAAAATTTGAGGTTAGAAAAATTCTAAAATTAACTGTTATTCGGGTACAGAGGTCAATAACCCCTTAGTTTCAGTAGTTTCTGAAGAATAACATTGAAATCTTTGGGTTATTGCCCTCTGCGCCCCGGAAACAGCTGATTTTAGAAGTTTTCTAACCTTCAAAATTTAGATTTTTTATTTCGAATTTCCGAAAGTCGTAGAACAAAAGTGGTTCTTTAGGATTTCAGAAAGTAGCCCCCGACCGCTTTCATAATTCGTTATGAATAACCCTGTATAGTCGAATTGAGAACCTTCACCTTTTTTGAAGTCGGTTAAAAAGGAGAAGGTATGTATACCGATTTTGATGATTTTATTAGGAAGGTAAGAGTCCTGAGGTCCCATAACAATTTGATGAGGATCTGAACAGGATCTTCGGAGTGATGAGCAGAATAGTTCGGAAGAAATTAGTAAATTGCTTACTTCTGGACCATTACCAATAGAATCAGACCTTGTACTACTGGTAAGGGTTCGATGAAGCACCTGAAACCACCTTCTCATCAGAAAACTCTTCAATGATTAAAGTTATGGTTAAAATTTGAATGATTTTTCGCGCACGAAGGGTTTGTTCCACCATCACAATTGGGTACGGAACCCTAAAACTAACACTGGACCAACCAATCCGTGGACGCAACGCAAACATTACAATTTATTTTCCCACTGGTGCCAACCTATTACCAGATGGCGCCAGTGGTAACACATCGCGGTATTGTTGGGAATTAATGTGAAAAATCACGTTTGTTGTATGGGAGTCCCCTTAAATTTTTGTTTTAGTATTTAATGTTATAGCGGCTAAAGAAGTTTCAACTGTCTAGCTATCACGGTTCATGAAATACAGCCTGGTGACAGAAAGACAGACAGACAGCGAAGTCTCAGTAATAGGGTCCCGTTTCTACCCTTTGGGTACGGAACCCTAAAAACTACAGAACCCTATTCGAATACGAACAACGACAGGTTGAAATAAATGACTTTAACAATAGGTTAGTTTTTCTGTTTGTTTTTGTTTTTGTGAATTTTGTTCGAAATGTTTGAACTATTAGCCTATGTTATGTGCAAAAAATTATTTAGATTTTCAGCGCATATACAAAACAATGTTTCGTAAAATCTGCATATAATGAAAATAACAAAAAAAGCCTGCCAAGTGCGAGTCGAACTAGCGCGCCGAGTGTTCCGTAGCTACCCATTATGGCGCATGCCGCCACATAATAAAATAGCTATCACGGTTCGTGAGCTGTATCCCTTGTGTCAGACGGACATACGGACAGACATACAGCGAAGTCTCATTAATGAAGTCCTGTATTTACCCTGTGGGTACGGACCCCTAAAAATACGTTTGTTGTATGGGTATTTTATGGTTTTGAGTAAATGTGTTGTAATAGCGGCTTCAGAAATACAAATCATTTGTGAAAATTACAAAAACGTCTACCAATTACGGTTCAGAGATATGGCCCGATTACAGACAGACAGACGGACGGACAGTGGTGTGTTAGTAAAGGGTCCCGATTTTACTCTTTGAGTACGGAACCCTAAAAATGCAAAGAATTCGACTTCTTAGCGTCAACATGGTTTTTTTATTAGTGATTCGACCTCTGACGTTACAGGTAGGTACGTTAGTATATGATTTCTGCCTGTAATCTACACTAATATTATCATGAGGAAAGATTTGTATGTTTGTGTGTCTGTATGTTTGTAATGAATAAACTTAAAAACTACTGGACCGATTTCAAAAATTCTTTCACCAAAAGATAGCTACATTATCGAGGAGTAACATAGGCTTTTGATCCCGATATTCCCACGGCATCGGGACTTACGCGGGTTAAGCCGCGGGACGCAGTAAGTCTAATACGTGGGGCCGAAGTAATTAATATAATAATTAATATAATTAATTAAAATTATAATTATTATAGAAACGACATAAATAACCAGCCAAGGGCGAATCGAACTCGGGTAATTAATATTAATAATGTCGGAGATGGGACTGCTAAGCTAACCAAACTCCTTACTAGAAGAATCGGGAAAGCTACCGCGGTTCTTCCGATGACAGCAACTCGATTCCGACGCGGTAGTTTGACATATTTGACAGCGAGGTTTTCAATTTTGACACCGCGCAAGCGTGTTTGACATCCATTTGACAGCCGTCACAATACCGAATGAACATGAATGAATGGAAAAAGAGCGTCGGAATCCGGTCCGATTTACGCAACAAACATTACAATGGGGTCAATTCGAGCAAACCACCGACTAAAACTTAACCTAACCAAAAACAGACTTATTTTAGTTAAGTTAAGTTTGTATGCTATTCGGTTTTGTCCACAAACTAAACCTAAAATTTGAAAATGACAGGACTAAACACGGACTAAATTGGATTCACAGATAAAAAAATGAGAACGAATGGTTTATGCTGTGAGGTTGGTAGTACTTTATTCGTCTAGATTTCTCTATGATTATTTGTTTACTTTTTGCAATCTGAATCAGTTTTGTTGTAGTTTTGTGTCGGAAAATGTATAGAAGACCTAACGAACGCAGCAAAAGGAACTGCTTGTGGAGTGGAGAGGCTTCATGCTCAGTTGGCAAAAGGTAGGTCTTATTTCTGACGCAATTTACGCTAATTGCTATTTCGATAGCGTAAGAGGAATTAGATTTATTTATCTACCAATCCTAGTGCCTGCGGCTTTACCCGCCCAGGTCCCGATTCCGCGAGAATATCAGGATCATTACTAGCCTTTAATCTTCCTCGATATGTGGACTATCAAACACAAAAATATATTTTCAATTCGGACCAGTAAGTTCCTGAGATTAGCGCGTTCAACCAAACTAAAAATTCTCATAAGCTTTCTATTCATTAGTCTAAATATGTTAAATGGATTAAGTCTAGTAAATTTAAGCCTTACCGACGCAAATAGGTCTGAGAGGGAGAGGGTCTGAATATAGTAGGTATTGCATAAAATGCAATTTTAAACCATGAGGTTCTGTGAAAAAACATTTTTGCTATGATATTACTTTCAACTTTCAAGTCATACTTTATGGAATCAACTAGCTGCGTCCCGCGGTTTCACCCGCGTAAGTCCCGATCCCGTGGGACTATCGGGATCAAATGTAGCCTATAGCCTTCCTCAATAAATGGACTATCCAACACTGAAAGAATTTTTCAAATCGGACCAGCAACCGCTGGTCCTGAGATTAGCACGTTCAAACAAACAAACAAAAAAACAAACTCTTCTGCTTTATAATAGTAATAGAATTACT
This sequence comes from Idaea biselata, assembly GCA_958496205.1. Classification (NCBI taxonomy): domain Eukaryota; kingdom Metazoa; phylum Arthropoda; class Insecta; order Lepidoptera; family Geometridae; genus Idaea; species Idaea biselata. Next base: position 11,374,054 of record OY292406.1, read on the forward strand.
AGCTCTGCATAGTTTTAAAGATCTAAGCGTACATACAAAATACAAACAGACACGACACAGAGGGAAGTCACTTTGTTTTAGACTATGTAAAGATTAAAGTTGTCCGAGTACCAGTTTTACCAAGAAACCAAATACCAATTATTACTCGGCTCAATGTTTGTCATTACAAGTACTTCGTGATTAACTATGTATGAAATGTATTTCCTCTTTTATTTTTAGAATTGGGATGTCTGGCGCAGCAAAACAAAAACAAAAGCTCGAAAAGTATGGGCTCCATCAGCGGAACTAGAGGAGGTCCTCCAGGTCCAGATTTAACAGATCTGGACAATAAAATATTGGAAATTGTAGGACCTGCCTCTGTGTATGGTTTTGCGACTGTAGAGCAGGTAAGTTTTCCTTTTAAAACCAAGTAATACATATAATTAAATATTTTTGCTGTATATCTTAAATTATTTATTGTTAATTTCAGACCCCAAATGGAACATACTGCTGCTGCTGTTGCTGAAGTTCCTCCTGCTGTGCCTGCTCAGCTAGAAGATCCTCAATGAGTTCATCAATCACCGCCACAACCTGAGCTGCCCAACCGCCCCCGTATATGCCGGCCTGAGCGGGTGCGAGCCCCAAGACCACCAAGACCGCCTGTTGCCGATAGCCTGACAGCAGCGTTAAATGAAAATATTAGGCTGCTGAGCTGAGCAGATATTGCACTGCCATTAAGAGAAAATGCCTGTGCTAAGGTGCGGGCAGCTCAAGTTTTAGCTGAAGCGTTGAGGGGAGACACAGTTGAGGAAATTTTTGTTGAAGAGGCACAGTAAACTCCTAACTGGTTTAACTGTATAGATAATTCTAGCCAAATCTGAATCAAATTCTATTTTAACTACCTACCTAGTATATATTTTGAATAAAACTTGTAAATGATATAAAATGACTTTTATTGAAAATAATTGTTGCCTCCTAGTATGTGCAAATAGGCATAATTGCCACAGGTATTTTATTATTATTTACTTATCAGGCTCGCAGTTGATACAATTGATAGATGCCTGTATCCAGCTATTCTTAGTCTGTTTCTGTATTGGCTAAGTATTTGTCAAGTTTGTTCTTGAACTGGCTGATACTGTGCCGAGATGATGTCCTTTGGTAGCTTGTTCCACGCTCTGACCACTCTGTTGCTGAAGAAATGTTCGTGAGGGTTGTTGTCCGAGAAGGTGGTGCGTAATTTGAGGTGGTGACCTCTGAGACGATCATTGGTGTCACGACTGAGTAGTTTGTGAAAGTCCAGCAGGTCGTAGTCATTTGGTAGGTATACAAAACAGTTTTTTAAATGTTATCCGGCAATACGAATGGATTGGAACAGTCTCTTAATCGTTTTAATCTAAGCCCTTCGTCATTGCTTTTGCAATAAAAATAAACAAAAACATTTAACAAAACACGTTTTTCTGAGGGTTTTCACTAAATCTGTCCATAAAGGCCGGCACTCAGAACACCTTTCAGCCCGTACTACAGCCAAAATTACAAATTTGTCAATCGTAACGTTATTTATTCGATAAATGTTGTTATTTACTTCAACGACCAATTTTAGTCCACACAAAATTAGTCGCGACTTAATTTTAGTTCGACGTTTACTATTTTGACAGTTTTGTGGCCGTTTCGAATAGCTAAAAACGTTTTCTAACCTAATTTAGTTCGACCTAACTTATTTTGGTTTAGTCCTGTCATAATAAGTTAAGTCGGCGTTTTCTGAATAGCAATCTGTAATTTGACACGTCTTAACTAATTATAAGTTAAGTTAAGTCGGAATTTGGCTTGCTCGAATTGACACCAATGTTAAACATTACGGGACAAAAAAGTTGTTATAATTTATTACAATTTGTATATTAAAAGATTTAGACATGATAAAAGTTAATATAGTTTTCTTAAAAAATGTAAATTACTTACATTTGAACGTAAATATAATTATTTGATTATATTCATAAATAATGCGTGTGTAGGTAACGGAACGTAATCCCTCGGCGTTCGTTATTCACTTTTTTAACCCTTTACCGCATGGAATTTTTGTTTTTGTTTAAAAAAATACAGTGGATATTTAAGCCTATTTATGGCCTAGGAAAAATATCAAAAAAATATATACATGTTTCCAAAGAGTATATTTAGAAAAAACTATTTGTTCCAGATATGGAATTGTATGCGTTAGTGGTAATAAAATAGGTTGTGCCATATTGGGAACGCCATGCAGTTGATGCGATGACATAATTTTTTAATAGAACTAAATAACAAAACAAGTTTTTATGAAGAAAAAATAATAATTTTTAATTAAACCAAAGTTCATAGAAAGATTTAAAACAATTACGATCTTTATTTAGACAAAAATGCATCATACATTTTTCGCAACGAACAAATGACTTATGATCGCAATATTTGCAACGCTGCCGATCTCCAGTCCATTCACTCGCCAGCCTAATTCTTAGCACAAGCGGAATTATTCGTGTTTTTATACATGGGCCGGTGCAGCCACTAAAAAAACGGGTTGGATCTTGAACTTCCCTTTGTCTATCATCTAGTTGGGCTTGCTACATCTTAGATCACATCATTTCTTACGATCTTGGAGATAGTGCTCAAATGGTCACCTAAGTACGGAAACCCTAAAAAACGATAAGCTTCACTCACTCGGTCAGTTATAAGTACCTATTTAAACTTTAAATAATAGCACACACACCGAAAAGTGTAATTTGTTAATTGAAAAATAAAAAAAATGCTACGCTAAATATTATTTCACTACTGCATTTTGTTCCATATATGTCTGAGTACCTAACTGAATGGTGTGCCATATATGGCTAGTATATTTTTCCTTTATTGCATGGAGTGCCATATTAGGCACAAGGTTTCATAGCTATTATCAGTAAGTTGTAATTAATTTTTCTTACGTTTCTTGCCGTAGAATCGTAGTGGATCCATTATATTTACACCGCAAAATAACAACCAATTTATTTTTTTGATAGAACACAAAATATATGCAATGCAATCGTTGCAAATGAGAGCGGCGTACAAAATGCCGAAACTTCAACTTTGTACATCAATCTACCCTCAACAGAAAATAACAACAAGCTGCAATTGATGTTAATACATTTCATCACTCACGTGCTATTAGATTGTTTATTTTATACAAACATAGACTGTGTATCATTCAAATTATACTTAAATTTCTTTAGCGTGCCATATCTGGCACGACATGCGGTAAAGGGTTAAGCCGTTCCTCCTCCGCAGCAACCATGAGAGCAACCCAAGCCATTTTTCACTGTAACACTATATTAGAGTACAATGGAAAATTAAACGCGCGAAAATAATAACCCTTGTTTTTATTTGACAGTTACTCGTCGACTTCAAATCGATGACAGTCAGCCGTCGGTTGTAAGATTTTCTGTCAAAAATCCCATTTTCATTCATTCAATTTGTCGTCGGAATCATATGAGTAATCGACGCGTCGATTATTAATTTTCGCGGTGCGAAATTCGGCTGTCAACTGTCAAATGAATCCGATTCCGACGGCGACGGAAGAACCGCGGTAGCCTTGCGGATCGCCAGTGTTCTTTGTGACACTGACAGAGTCTACAGCAGCGACGTGATGACTTGTTGGTTTCCTAGCAACGGATATCATTCATTTGGGGACGGTCGTGATGGCTTGTAGAAACTGTCTCGCGTTCCGTATTCTTTCTATGTGAATAAATTGTTACCTACGATATGATTTGAACGTTGATTATACCCAGTACCCCATCATAGTTGTTATCATTGAGCCGACATCTACCCAAGTATGCCCACTAGGAGATATACGATAGTAAATACGGAAGTAAAGCACCCTCCTGACGACAAATATAATAATTAAAAGTAATTAATATAATAATAAATATAATAATTAATATAATTAATTAAAATTATAATTATTATAGAAACGACATAAATAACTAGCCAAGGGCGAATCGAACTCGGGCGCCGTGGGTTCCGTACATTTATTACGGCTGCAAAATCCTAGCTTATGCAGCCATAACAATAGAAAGAAAGAAACTATTATCATACCAACTTAATCCAAGTTGCCTGGAAGAAATCGCTTCGAGCGATTAGGCCGGCTATTTGTTCAACATTTGTTTAGTTTTTAAATTCATTTATTTTATGTATAACACACATAAAATACATTTTGTAATGTATTATTGATGTTGATCAAATAAGATAATTTATCTATGTATCTTTAGGGTCCGTTCACACAGACCGGCTCGGAGAGGAGATCAGATTTTTTATCACGTTGAAAACAGAGTTTGGAATTATTGTAATAAGGTTTATTTTTTCATGTTATTTCTTTTATTATTTAGATTGCTTGAGAGCAATCCTTCAAAGAAGTGTCATGAAAAAATAAACCTTATTACAATAACTCAAAACTCTGTTTTAAACCTGATAAAAAATCTGATCTCCTCTCCGAGTCGGTCTGTGTGAACGGACCCTTATCCTGTTTCCTGTAGGCCATGCGTGCAAAGCCGCGGGCATAAGCTAGTTTATTCATATTTAAGAACAATACCCGGACAATGGTTTTATAATTACTTCTAATTCCGACCGCGGAAGGACGCGCCAAGCGTTACAAATCTAAATTATTTTGATTTTAAATTCATAAACATGTGATATATTAGATATAATAAATAATTTAAATTAAATTTATTTAAAAAAAACTGTTTTTGTTTGTGAAAAAAAGTACTTACTTGAAAATTTAATTATTGTTTTAAAATTGGTGAGTAACGATTTTGTATCAGACTAGCTGCGTCCCGCGGTTTCACCCGCATAAGTCCCGATCCCGTGGGAATATCGGGATCAAAAGTAGCCTATATTACTCCTCGATACATCAGTGCAGTAGTTTTTGAGTTTATTCATTACAAACATACACACACACACACACACACACAAATACAAATCTTTCCTCTTTATAATATTAGTGTAGATTACGGTCACATATTGTAGGCGTAACAAAATAATTTTTTTAAAAGTGTATGTAAATAAGTACATGTTTTTGAAATCGCCCTAAAACACAAACATTCAAACAAACAAACATCTGAACTTTCGCATTCAATTCAATGGGGTGCCACACGCAAAGCTGTAAGTAGATGGCGCTGGCATCACTTTTTTTTTTTTTCGATGATGGTCCTCCACCAATTTAAACGCCGAGTTTTTTTTTAATTCTTTCGGTCTCAGACCGATATGGCCATTTTGGCGCCGAGAGTTGTAAAAAAACAGCTGTTTGACAGTTCTTAATTCAAACCAAAGATCATCCGACTAACGCCCTCTGCCGGGATAAAAAGTTAGTGGTCCTCCTCATTCATTTATTAATTCATGATACACAGGTATAATACAAAGATAGATGTCAAATCCTATCCTTCTATACTATAAACGCGAAAGTTTGTTGTATGTATGTGACTTTGTTACTCTTTCACGCAAAAGCTTCTGAACCGATTGCGATGAAACTTGGAATATAGATAGCTTGAGACCTAGAATAACACATAGGCTACTTTTTTCCCGATATTTCCGCGAGATCGGGACTTACGCGGGTGAAACCGGGGGCGCAGCTTAATATTACAAACGCGAAAGTTCGTATGTATGTATGTCTGTTTATGACTTTGTTACTTCTTCACGCAAAAACTACTAACCGATTGAGATAAAACTTGGAATATTGATAGCTGGAGAATATCACATAGGCTACTTTTAATCCCGATATTCTCGCGGGATCGGGGCTTACGCGGGTGAAACCACAGGGCGCAGCTAGTACAATTATAAAAATAAAAGATGTCCTCTGTGATCTGTCATTTGGCGTACAAATTTAACTTTCGTTTAAAAAAGCGTCAATTGAATATAGTAGGCTTTGCCTATAAGAAAACCTTTTTACTGATTTGTGAACTAATTAAATGGTAGCTCTTTAAGGGGTTGTGGTAGGCCAGAATTGATTTTTCTCGGACGGTTAATTTTAAAATTAATTTGACCCATCAGTTTTGAAAACAATGCTTATTAAAGTTGAGCATATTTACTAGGTCCTGATTGTTGTGAAAAAACGATTACAGATAATTATCTCGATAGAATAAAATCATAAACTTCCCTTCAAATTTTACAATATTTTACTTATACTAATAAAACTTTGTAGATGAACTGATCTTAGTTCAATTGTCGATTTCAAATTCTAAATTTTTGTTTTATTATCGTGTAATTAGTAATTACCAAATGATTGATTTTACGCTCTAAAACTTTACGAAAGTACTAGCATTGTACGTCCTTCATTAACACATCTGAAATTCGCTAGCGCTATCCCTGTCACGTAATTGGGGTTATATGGACCCTTAAGTGAAATCGGTAGTTTATTTTAAATTATGGGTCCCATATATAAAATACTTTTTTGCGCTAGTACCAGTCTACATTTAGGAATTCTTAACTTAGTTTTTTGTCGTTTACTTTAATAATATTGTGTGCATTCATAATAATAGTTAGTGAGATATATTTTGGTATCGCCCATTTATAAAGACGTGTAGGAAAATCAAATTAAATATGAAAAAATCGTGAGAACCATAAAATCCATAGGTATTGTGTTTTGTTCAATTACTTAACATAAATATTATCAAGAAATATACCAGTTTAAAAAAAACCGGCCAAGTGCAAGTCGGACTCGCGCATAAAGGGTACCACTATCACAATTGTGACAGTACCACTGTCACAATTGGGTACGGAACCCTAAAATGAACCAAACAATCTGTGAACGCAACGCGAATAAATATTATATCAAATACATCTTCTGTGAAAATTTGAGCCGTCTAGCTATCACGGTTCATGAGATACAGCCTAGTGACAGACAACGAAGTCTCAGTAATAGGGTCCCGTTTTTACCCTTTGGGAACGGAAGTTAACGGAACCCTAAAAGTGCTCAAGTCCTGTCGGTTGCAAAATTTTGGAAATTATATTTTCAAAAAACTAATTTCCTAAGTACAGGAAATACTTTAAAAATAAAATTAAAAATATATCATTTGTTGAAATTGCAAAAATAATCTATCATATTTTACTTATTATTGCAATACCAACAATACGAGTAGTCGAGTACTGTTAAGTTGGTAACTGAATACCAACCAAGTTGCTATAAAAGCAATATCCGCCATCGTTATCTCTCTTACTTCAGCATCAACCATCAATGTGATAGGACCAAGGATATATTATCTTCGCTTGTTTACTACCGTTCACCTCCTCTTCCACGTGCCTTTGCAGTGAATATACACATCTTAACGTATAATTTACCGAAACTAAAACTCTGCATTTCATTTCTGCGTCGATAACCCTCAATTTCAACATCATTAAAATACCATCAAATACCATTAAAATACCACCATTTTTTTTATTAAACCACTGCCACCGGCAGTGGTTTAATAAAGTATGAGTCTGATTCGTTCGCGCACGACGGGTTCCGTACCATTATAATAAACACTGGACCATGCGAAATACACAACAATGAAGCACGTTTGCATTTATCTTTACTGACGCCATTTTTACGGTTCCGTACCCAAAGGTACCCTTTAGGTACCCTGCCCTTTGGGTAGCGAAGTCTCAGTAAAAGTACCGAGACTTCGCTGTATGTCCGTCTGTCACCAGGCTGTATCTCAGAAACCGTGATAGCTAGACAGTTGAAATTTTCACAGAAGATGGATTTCGGTAGCCGCTACAACAAAATAAATTTTTACGTTTGCGTTCCATTCACGGATTGATTGGTCCAGTGTTCATTTTAGGGTCCCGTGCCAATTGTGATAGTGGTACGGAACCTTTTGTGCGAGTCTAACTCGCACTTGACCGGTTTATATTTTTTGATAATTACAAATAGGGGTCAGCTTATCAATGCTTTTTAAGCTTTTGCATATCTTTTATCGCGGGCTTTGAGCGCGGTTACCAAATCAAGAAATTCCGTAACGAAAATAAAACCTAACACCCCCCATTCCGCCTACAATGTAGCCTAAGAAAAAAAAATGCTATGCAATAGCTTTTTTTTAATTAAGATTAGCCATATACCGAATTTACATGTTTTTTTTTTCAGAATAAAAATGGCACCTTGCACCAAGCCTCCACCAACCGAAGTAACCACGGAAGATGAACCGCCACCTAAGAGTCAAGCGGCGCCGCGCAAGTTTGAGATAATCAAGTTCAACCTGGTGACCTTCGGATACTGGCATCTGGCAGCTCTGTACGGACTGTATCTCTGCTTCACGGAGGCCAAATGGGGCACAATAGCTTTGTGTAAGTTTCGAGTTTTTTCTTGAGGTTGAAAAAACATTATTACATTTTCCCGGGTCTTGAGGGGACAGTCTACCTACTCATTTCTCCATACAAACTGTTTCCTACCTGGATAAAGATATTAGAAAATATATGTTTATGCCATAAGTCTGGGTGTGTAATATTTGGTATAAAATTAAATGGTATAAATATTAAAACGTATAATTTCATTTCGTATAATTTTATATCATATAAAGTTCAGATAATATAACCGACAGTTCATATAATAACAAACCCTATAATTTTATTTAATAGAATTATCTTTTGCGTGACAAAACGCAGCACCAGAGACTCACCTTCGCAGCTTTGGTAGCAGCTTAGTCTTCGCAGCTTAGTTTTATTTATAGATAGTATTAGGCGCTGGCGGGCCTAATACTGGGAGGCGGGGTGATCCGTATATTTTTTTCGAAGTTCAAGTAAAAATGTATGAAATTTTTTTTTTTTCATTGGTCATGAACTTCGAAAAAAATATACGGATCACCCCGACTTGGATAGGTTAGGTTAATGTTAGAACATGATTTCACGCAGCGCTAATACTATCTATAAATAAAACTAAGCTGCGAAGACTAAGCTGCTGCCAAAGCTGCGAAGGTGAGTCTCTGGTGCTGCGTTTTGTCACGCAAAAGATAATTCTATTAAATAAAATTATAGGGTTTGTTATTATATGAACTGTCGGTTATATTATCTGAACTTTATATGATATAAAATTATACGAAATGAAATTATAGAATTATGAAAATTATATTAAATGATCGTTATACTATTTGAAATTATACTATCTGATTTTATACCAAATATTACACACCCCATAAGTCTTATATCAGCCATGGCCATGACCATGACCGTTTTGATTTTTTTCATTTTCTAAATTTTATTTCTATTCTAATAAGAGAATTATAAAAAACCAAAACGTAGGGGCATAGTCATGGCTGATATAGGTCTTATGGCATAAACATATTTGCTCTAATGTCTTTATCCAGGGAGGAAAACGTCGACTACGTTTGTATGGAGAAAGAGAATGGAGACTGTCCTCTTAATGAGTATTGTTATTTACATTCATTTGTTACATGAAAATTCGAAAATTTATATTCAAATTTGGAATTGTGGTGCGCCATTGTGTAGAATAAACTGCCAGCTATTTATTGGCATATTTTGTTAGATGGTATCAATCCTCTTTTTCATTTAAATGTTGCCCAAATAGTTCTTGCAGTACTGTTTCGATGTTTTTGATGAGAAGTGTATTTATATATTTCCAGCCTACATAATATTCGTGCTGGCCGCCATCGGCGTGACCGCGGGAGCCCACCGACTTTGGGCCCACAGAACATACAAGGCTAAGCTGCCGTTACAGATTATATTAATGGTGATGAACACGTTCGCGTTCCAAAACACGGCGATCCATTGGGTGCGGGACCATCGACTGCATCATAAATATAGGTGAGGTTACTGGTAAGGTATTAGATTATACCATTCTAAGATATTAGTTTATACCGGACGACCTCTGTGGCGCGTCGGGGGAATGCCCGACTGCAATTCAGAAGGTTGCGGGTTCGATTCCCGCCGGGTGAAATTTTGTATGCTTAAAAATAAATATTTGTATCTACTCTGGGTGTTTTCTATGTATCATATGTATGTATTTACAACAAATAAAAGTAAAATATATAGTGCGTAGTTTGGGGCTCGAATGCGCTGTGTGTAACGTCGTGCAATATTTATTTATTATTTATTCTACGATATTACTTTTAGGGTTCCGTACCCGAAGGTTACAAACGGGGCTTTTTTACTAAGAGTTCACGGTCTGTCTGTTACCAGGCTAAATTACGTTTGTTGTATGGAAGGGTGTCTTAAATATTTGTTTTTATTTGTTGTTGTTAGTTTCAATTGTCTAGCTATCACATAGTCTCAGTAATAGGGTTACGTTTATACCCTTCGGATACGGAACCCTAAAATGGCAGACGGAGACTCTCAAACTGGGCCCCCCCTTATCAACTAAGCAAATTACATCAAGGGAGCAAAAAAGAACATGAGAGGCTGAAGGATGGAGAAACCTCCCATATTATAAATCTTTATAATTAGGTACTAATATCGTTTCAGTGACACGGATGCTGACCCCCACAACGCCACACGCGGGTTCTTTTTTTCCCACATGGGCTGGCTCCTGGTGAAGAAGTCGGAGGAAGTACGCCAGAAGGGCCGCTCCATCGACATGGCGGACATTTATAGCAATAAAGTACTGCTGTTTCAGAAGAGGTCAGTATAGGTGGCGCTAGAGACTAAAGATAATAGAACACTGAAATGAAACTTACAAGTACGCTGGAATTGGTATACCATACAAAATGACAATAGATATTTGTGCCGATTTGATTAGCGCCATGTTGCGCTGTTGTCGCGCATTTTCTATTGAAAGTGATGGTGACCGTCCACGGAATTATTAGTTCCACGGGCGGCCACCCTAACTTTCAATAGAAAACTCGCGACAACAGCCCAACATGGCGCTTATCAAATCGGCACAAAATTCAGTGCGCAATAACCTGTCCAGCGACTTGTACCATCGGGGTCATTGCAATATTATAGAACCAATTGACTGATTGACGGCCTCTGTGGCGCGTCGGGGGAAGGCCCGATTGCAATGCAGAAGGTTGCGGGTTCGATTCGGTCCGGATGCAAGTATTAATGTACTGAAATGTATGAGTCACCGACGCCGGTAGACTAATTGGTTTAAGTCGTACTCCCGGTTTGAGTAAGATGCGGGTTCGAATCCAGCCCTGCGTCTATCGTGCGTTATGTTTTCGCAGAAGTATTGTTTCTTTAAAATAATTCTATAAGTAAGAATATTGTACGCTCGAAAGGGCCGATTACGTAAGGATTCTTTATCACTTAGATCTACTTTTATACCTTAACCATAATTATAATGAATAAATGAATATGAATTTAATGCTTAAAAATAAATATTTGTTTCCGGTCTGGGTGTTTTCTATGTGTGTATTGACAAAAAAAATATAATATGTAGTGTATCCGTTGTCCAGTACCCATAGTACGCACCTAGTGCTTAGTTTGGGGCTAGATTGCGCTGTGTAACGTCGTGCAATATTTATATGATCTATTTCTTTGGAAATTTCAATTGTCCATCTATCGCGCTTTATGGAAAATCCCGATTCCGTGGGAATATCGGGATCAGACGTAGCCTATGTTACTCAGGGTGAATGTAGCTTTCTAATGGTGAAATAATTTTTGAAATCGTTCCAGTAGTTTCGGAGATTACCCCCAATATACATACATACATACATGTTACCAACGTTACCTCTTTATAATATTAGTATAGATGTGACAGACGGACAGACAGGAAAGTCTCAGTAATAGGGTCCCGTTTTTACCCTTAAGATACGGGACTGTACGATTGAACGATTTGTTTTTTTTTTCTTTTCAGATACGCTATACCTTTTATAAGCACGGTCTGCTTCATACTACCAACAGCAATACCAATGTACTTGTGGGGAGAGAGCTTCAAATGCGCCTGGCACATTACCATGTTTCGATATATCATGAACCTACACACCACCTTCTTAGTAAACAGCGCTGCTCATCTCTGGGGGTACAAACCTTACGACAAAACCATATTACCAGCCCAGAACCTGGCAGTTTCCTTCGCTGCCTTTGGCGAAGGATTTCACAACTATCATCATATATTCCCATGGGATTATAAGGCGGCAGAATTGGGAAATAACTATCTGAATTTGTCAACGAAATTTATAGATTTCTTCGCCTGGTTAGGTTGGGCGTATGATCTAAAATCTGTCCCGGATGAGATGGTTAGGGCGCGGATGGGAAGGACTGGGGATGGGACCCATCTGTGGGGATGGGGGGATAGGGATATGGATGAGGGGGAGAGGAATAGTGCTGTGATACTCAAGAAGGGAGATTAGGTAATTGTTTTTTTTATTTATTTTATGAAGCTGCGGAAATCAAGTGCTAAGCGTTATTGGTCGGAAATACAGGATATTATCCCTTAACTCCGACTAACCTAAGAACTTTATACCTAAGAGAATATTTTTATGTGATTATTTATTTTATTTTCATGTAACTACTTACTAATTAAGGATTAAATTACAGATTTAGAGAAATCATTTGTTGTTTTTTTTAAACCTCTCTTTCGGATTTTTTAGGGTTCCGTACACAAAGGGTAAAAACGGGACCCTATAACTGAGACTCCGCTGTCTGTTTGTCTGTCACCAGGCTGTATCTCATAAACCGTGAAAGCAAGACAGTTGATTTTTTTTACAGAAGATGTAAGAACGATGTTATTAGCGTACATAAATAATTCTTAAAGAAAAAAACGGTGCGCGGTCGGTCGGGAATCGAACCTACAACCATCAGATGAAAGTCGAGGCATCTACCACTAGACCATTACTCTGTAGCTAGATCTTAATACCGAAAAATAGTTAAAACAAACTAAAGCACTAGTGATGTAATAGTGTTTTCAGCTATCTTCAAAGTATCCTCGCATTTGGTTCAGCAGCTATCTTTATATTTTTTTTTTATCTGAGCGACGTTCCTGGTTTTATCCCGGGAGTTCGGGGTCTGCTTAACCCCAAATTATTCGGGGTCTGCTTAACCCCAAATTATTCGGGGTCTGCTTAACCCCAAATTATTCGGGGTCTGCTTAACCCCAAATTATTCGGGGTCTGCTTAACCCCAAATTATTCGGGGTCTGCTTAACCCCAAATTATTCGGGGTCTGCTTAACCCCAAATTATTCGGGGTCTGCTTAACCCCAAATTATTCGGGGTCAGCGCATCAAGTCATCAATGACCATATTATGTTCTGCAAATAGAATCGGCAATATTTCTACGGCCGACCGCCTGCCTGACAACAACTCTTCTAGGGACTAAACATTTTTGTGAGGGGTGCACAGTGCAAACACAAATCTTATATATACAAGGTGGATAGGATAATACGACATTTTTTAACTGGACATACCTAAACACGTTCCAAGTCCACCTACCAAATTTCAACAGAATCGGTTGAGTAGTTCAGCCACAGGACACTATTTTCCATATTTGAAATTTTGCTACACGATGTATCTATAAACAAAACTGTCATCAGCGCCAGGCGGCCGCGGCACCGAGTATTAATCCTACAGAGAAAAAGCTTCATACAAGCCCGCGGCGCGGCGTAGGTACTTCACTACATGCGCAGTTATGTGTGCGTGACCTTTCTCACCGACAGTGTACCGACGGGTTCACGTACGTGAGCCGAGTAGGCTCGTCGGGCGGCCTCGGCAAACCCGAGCGGAAAGCGGTGAGTGTCTTTTCACAGCTTTGCACACATAGCTGTTCATGTAGTGGAGTACCTACCACCGCGGGCTTGTATGAAGCTGTTGCTCTGTAGGATTAATACTCGGTGGCCGCGGCACGTACTTACACTGTGCACATGGGTACATGGTGTTCGTATTGGTTTTAATTGTTTAGGATATTTAGTTTGTTTGAAAATTTTACTTTTTAGGGTTCCGTACCCAAAGGGTAAAAACGGGACCCTATTACTGAGCCTCCGCTGTCTGTCCGTCTGTCTGTCTGTCTGTCTGTCTGTCTGTCCGTCTGTCACCAGGCTGTATCTCATGAACCGTAATAGCTAGAAGGTTGAAATTTTCACAGAAGATGTATTTCGGTAGCCGCTACAACAACAAATAAACTAAAAACAAAATAAAACAAATATTTAAGAGGGACTCCCATACAACAAACGTGTTTCAAAAACTACAAGGCGATTTTAGTACAATGTGAGGTCTCTTCTGATTGGTCCGAGTCAAATCGAGTAGGTCATGGAATTCAAAATGGCTGCCCTGTCTGTCAAATACACACATCAACACCGTCTAGGGATATTCAGAATTTCTCAATTTACTCAGAAATTGTGTTTACTAACAAACAACATGTATATATTTTTGTAAAGCCCACTAATCAGACTATGATTTAGAATACAACAAAATATTGTTTTATGCTTAAATATTTTTTTATTAAAAAAAACGCAAAAAGTGAAATAATGTTAAATTTAAGATAAAATGTCTATCTAAGGAAAAAAATAAAGTAAAACGAAATTATTAGGTTTTTTTATTTGAAGTTAAAATTAGTAGTCAGTGAAACCACCCATGACGTTAATCACGGCCCTGCAACGGTTTTTCATGCTTTGAATCAGGTTGTCAATATCTTGCTGCGGAATATTGTCCCAGGTCCTGCTAAGATGCAAAAAAAGTTGCTCTTCAGTCGCAACATTTGGAGGCAAATTCCTCAAAGCCCTTCTTTGAAGCATATCCCACGCGTGCTCTATGGGGTTTAGGTCTGGTGACTGCGCGGGCCAGTCTAAGACCGACACGTCGTGCTCCTCTAGCCAGCTGGTCACCACTCGCGCAGTGTGCGGACGGGCGTTGTCGTGCTTGAGCGTGAAAACTTGGCCCATTTGCAGTCGATGGGGATAGATTATTGGTGCTAGCACCTGATTACGGTATTTTTCGGCAGTCATAGTGTTTCTGATCCAAACGAGGTCTGTTCTTCCACCAAAACGAATTCCCGCCCAAACCATAATTGTTCCGCCATGGTATGGATGGACCTCCTGAGGGTGTTGCAGACGGTTGTCACGACCAGAAGCTCGCCATACGCGTACTCTACGTGAATCAGGATGAAATCTGAATCGGGACTCATCGGTAAACAACACTACCGACCACTCGATATCTTCCCAAGGCAAATGTTCTCTAGCCCACTGTAATCTTCGTCCACGATTTCCTCTGCGTAGTGCTAGAGTACGAAGCGGCCTGCGAGAATGAAGGTTAGCCTCGTGCAGTCTTCTCCTCACAGTTTGGTCACTGACAAGCACCTGGTGGTCTGACTGGAGCGTTTGAACCAACTGCATGGCCGTAACATTTGGTTGTCTTCTCGCGGCCACTTGCAAAAATCGGTCTTGTCTTTGGGTAGTTATCCGCTTTCTGCCTGGATGCCTTTCAGCCACTTCACCAGTAGCACGATAACGTGACCACAATCTTGATATCACGTTTTGTCTTGTTCCAATCTCCTCGGCAATACTCCGTTGAGTAGCCCCAGCTTGGAGCATTCCTACTGCCCTTAACATTTCGTTTCTTGTTAAATGACGCCGCTGCATGATGCATACAGTTGTATTAAATTGTAATTAATCAAAAAAAAATATATTAAAACTTCAATTTGTTTAAACAAAATGCTTAAAACTGCGTTAAGTAAATTTAAACCTTCGAACTCGCTACAATAATTGCCGCGCTAATCTTATGTTTTTAATTAATTTTTTAAAATTCAAATTTGGAATCATACAATAAGGCCTACACAATAAGGTTCCATTAAAATATTTTTAAATCGGCCAGTATTTTTTAAGTTTAAGAACTTTATATAAAATATCCCTAGACGATGTTGATGTGTGTATACCAGTCTGCCTTCACTTACCAAAGAGTTTCTTATAAGTTTCAGATTTTCTTTGTGCCAAAGTTTTTTTTTTAATTTTGTTTAGAGATGCAGTCGTATGATGGGAGTAAGAATCGAATCTAAATATTTGAAATTTTCCTTTCAAATTTAAAATTTGGTTATTGTAAATCATTTTAGGGTTCCGTATCCAATTGTGATAGTGGTACGGAACCCTTTGTGCGCGAGTTTCGCACTTGGCCGGATTTTTAATTTCAGTTCTCTGATTAATTATACAATTCCAAATTATTCCAACACATTTTAACAACCCAGGGTTCTGTTTAATGTCGTATCGTCCCATTCACCTTGTATAAAAGAAAGTCGTGTTAGTTACACCATTTACAACTTAAGAACGGCTAAACCGATTTGGTAGAAAATTGATGGGGAGATAGCTTACAACCAGGAGAAGGACATAGTATACTTTGATTCCGTAAATCCCGCGGGATCGGGACTTATGCGGGGGTGAAATCGCGCTGCGCGTCTGTCTATTTAAAAGAAAGTCGTGTTAGTTACACCATTTATAAACTCAAGAACGGCTGAACCGATTTAGCTGAAAATTGGAGAGGAGGTAGCTTAGAACCAGGAGACAGACATTGGATACTTTTTTGTCTCTAAGGCGGAAAAGTTTGCTGGGCGGGCGGGCTAGTACACTCTCCGGCACGGAAAGCGGCGTAAAGATGAGAATGACAGATGATGAGATGATGACTTTGCCCATATTATCGTTTTTTTATTCGGGAACTGATCGTGTAAATGTTCGGGACATTTGTAAATTAATATACTGGGTACGTTTTGCGACATTAATGTTTTTCAATTTTATTTTATTTTAGAGATTAGGCTGGAAACAAAGTTCGTTACGCAGCGTTCTACGTGGGCGATCGGATGCGAACGCGATCCGATCCGGAAACAAGAAACAGTCGAGAATCGCGCCGCATCGCACTTTACTTACCGGAGGTGGGAGCGCGCGCCGAGGACCTGGTGTCCGCCCCACACGCCAGCAGAAGGCGGCAGGCGGGCGCATGGTCGCGCCGCGCCGCCGCGCACCAAGCCGTGTCGCCTCGCGCGTCTACTGCATTCACTTACCGGAGGTGGGAGCGCGCGCCGAGGACCTGGTGTCCGCCCCACACGCCAGCAGCAGCCGGCAGGCGGGCGTCCACTGCGTTCACTTACCGGAGGTGGGAGCGCGCGCCGAGGACCTGGTGTCCGCCCCACACGCCAGCAGAAGGCGGCAGGCGGGCGCATGGTCGCGCCGCGCCGCCGCGCACCAAGCCGTGTCGCCTCGCGCGTCTACTGCATTCACTTACCGGAGGTGGGAGCGCGCGCCGAGGACCTGGTGTCCGCCCCACACGCCAGCAGCAGCCGGCAGGCGGGCGTCCACTGCGTTCACTTACCGGAGGTGGGAGCGCGCGCCGAGGACCTGGTGTCCGCCCCACACGCCAGCAGAAGGCGGCAGGCGGGCGCATGGTCGCGCCGCGCCGCCGCGCACCAAGCCGTGTCGCCTCGCGCGTCTACTGCGTTCACTTACCGGAGGTGGGAGCGCGCGCCGAGGACCTGGTGTCCGCCCCACACGCCAGCAGCAGCCGGCAGGCGGGCGTCCACTGCGTTCACTTACCGGAGGTGGGAGCGCGCGCCGAGGACCTGGTGTCCGCCCCACACGCCAGCAGAAGGCGGCAGGCGGGCGCATGGTCGCGCCGCGCCGCCGCGCACCAAACCGTGTCGCCTCGCGCGTCTACTGCGTTCACTTACCGGAGGTGGGAGCGCGCGCCGAGGACCTGGTGTCCGCCCCACACGCCAGCAGAAGGCGGCAGGCGGGCGCATGGTCGCGCCGCGCCGCCGCGCACCAAGCCGTGTCGCCTCGCGCGTCTACTGCATTCACTTACCGGAGGTGGGAGCGCGCGCCGAGGACCTGGTGTCCGCCCCACACGCCAGCAGCAGCCGGCAGGCGGGCGCATGGTCGCGCCGCGCCGCCGCGCACCAAGCCGTGTCGCCTCGCGCGTCTACTGCATTCACTTTCGCTCCTACAGTGAGAGATAATACGGTTGACAGAGACTAGCTTACTAGGTTAGTCTCTTAAGAGGACAGTCTCCATTCCCTTTCTCCATACAAACGTAGTCGACTGTTTCCTCCCTGGATAAAGACATTAGAGCAAATATATTTATGCCATAAAACCTATATCTGTCATGACTATGCTATGACTACCTTTTGATTTTTTTTATTTTCTAATTAGAATTGTAATAAAAAAGAAAATAAAAAAATCAAAAGGTAGGGGCATAGTCATGACAGATATAAGTTTTATGGCATAAATATATTTGCTCCAATGTCTTTATCCAGGGAGGAAACAGTCGACTACGTTTGTATGGAGAAAGAATATGGAGACTGTCCTCTTAAGGGCGCGACCTATGTAAAATGACGATCTTAGAACATTTTTTCACAACAAAACAAGCCACAAATAATCTGTTTTTAAGCAATTGTATAGCTTTTATCGCAGGCTTTGCCGTAACGAAAATAAAACCTAACACTCCCCACTCCGCCCACCATGTACTTAGGCCGAGCTAACGCTACATGGTAGGCGGTTATTATGGTTTTATTATTAAAAAACCAAAGACGTTCGAAATAGGCATAAAATTTGACAGCCAGACATCCTGTCAAACTTAAACCGAATATAACTCTAAAACTATTGACCCTAGACCACTACTTCCTTAGCAATGGTGATAGAGCTCTTCAAGATCTTCATTTTGGACGACAGCTGTCAAACTTAAAACGTCAATATCTTAGAAACTATTGACCCTAGACCACTACTTCCTTAGCAATGGTGATAGAGCTCTTCAAGATCTTCATTTTGGACGACAGCTGTCAAACTTAAAACGTCAATATCTTAGAAACTATTGACCCTAGACCACTACTTCCTTAGCAATGGTGATAGAGCTCTTCAAGATCTTCATTTTGGACGACAGCTGTCAAACTTAAAACGTCAATATCTTAGAAACTATTGACCCTAGACCACTACTTCCTTAGCAATGGTGATAGAGCTCTTCAAGATCTTCATTTTGGACGACAGCTGTCAAACTTAAAACGTCAATATCTTAGAAACTATTTAGACTAGTTCACAAGTTTAAAAACGTGTTAAATAGAAGTAAAGCTCCTAAAAATATGTGCGATAGCTCATTCGATTCGGAATGACGTCTAGAAAAATGTTTTTTAAGCATATATTAGCACATAAAAAATTGCGATTGTTATTAACAAAATAAGATTTAAAAAAAAAAGGTAATTAGGTTTTCGTTAATAATTTCTAAAATAATGATATTTAAGGAATTTTGAAAAAAGATCCTGATAGAGGAGGATATTTTCAATAATAAAGTCCTAACTCCCGGAACTCTATCTCTATTATTTATATTAAAAAAAAAACTGTTGAAAATAGGTCTCCGCGAGGTCGTTACGGCATAGGCAAAAATCGGTATATTATCTCAAATATTTTTTTATATAGTATTAAATAACAATTTAAAAATTTGAATAAATTATGGTGTAATCTAGACACTTGAACGAAAAAAACCTTGGTGAAAAAAAAATGTTTACATCGATTTTTCAAAAAGTTAGACCATTGTTAATTAACAAATTTTTCTATAATCTCTGTTTTTATAAATTACGGCATAAAAGTTTAAATAATTGGCCTATAAATTTTTCACTTCGTGGAGCTCTTCTCACTAAGGTACTTTATAAAGTAATGAAATTTTTTTTTGTTAAAGTTTTTTATTTTGTTAAATATAATATTTTTAAATTAAACTTGTGAACTAGTCTAATTGACCCTAGACCACTACTTCCTTAGCAATGGTGATAGAGCTCTTCAAGATCTTCATTTTGGACGACAGCTGTCAAACTTAAAACGTCAATATCTTAGAAACTATTGACCCTAGACCACTACTTCCTTAGCAATTGTGATAGACCTCTTCAAGATCTTTATTTTGGACGACAGCTGTCAAACTTAAAACGTCAATATCTTAGAAACTATTGACCCTAGACCACTACTTCCTTAGCAATGGTGATAGAGCTCTTCAAGATCTTCATTTTGGACGACAGCTGTCAAACTTAAAACGTCAATATCTTAGAAACTATTGACCCTAGACCACTACTTCCTTAGCAATGGTGATAGAGCTCTTCAAGATCTTCATTTTGGACGACAGCTGTCAAACTTAAAACGTCAATATCTTAGAAACTATTGACCCTAAACCACTACTTCCTTAGCAATGGTGATAGAGCTCTTCAAGATCTTCATTTTGGACGACAGCTGTCAAACTTAAAACGTCAATATCTTAGAAACTATTTAGACTAGTTCACAAGTTTAAAAACGTGTTAAATAGAAGTAAAGCTCCTAAAAATATGTGCGATAGCTCATTCGATTCGGAATGACGTCTAGAAAAATGTTTTTTAAGCATATATTAGCACATAAAAAATTGCGATTGTTATTAACAAAATAAGATTTAAAAAAAAAGGTAATTAGGTTTTCGTTAATAATTTCTAAAATAATGATATTTAAGGAATTTTGAAAAAAGATCCTGATAGAGGAGGATATTTTCAATAATAAAGTCCTAACTCCCGGAACTCTATCTCTATTATTTATATTAAAAAAAAAACTGTTGAAAATAGGTCTCCGCGAGGTCGTTACGGCATAGGCAAAAATCGGTATATTATCTCAAATATTTTTTTATATAGTATTAAATAACAATTTAAAAATTTGAATAAATTATGGTGTAATCTAGACACTTGAACGAAAAAAACCTTGGTGAAAAAAAAATGTTTACATCGATTTTTCAAAAAGTTAGACCATTATTAATTAACAAATTTTTCTATAATCTCTGTTTTTATAAATTACGGCATAAAAGTTTAAATAATTGGCCTATAAATTTTTCACTTCGTGGAGCTCTTCTCACTAAGGTACTTTATAAAGTAATGAAATTTTTTTTTGTTAAAGTTTTTTATTTTGTTAAATATAATATTTTTAAATTAAACTTGTGAACTAGTCTAATTGACCCTAGACCACTACTTCCTTAGCAATGGTGATAGAGCTCTTCAAGATCTTCATTTTGGACGACAGCTGTCAAACTTAAAACGTCAATATCTTAGAAACTATTGACCCTAGACCACTACTTCCTTAGCAATTGTGATAGACCTCTTCAAGATCTTTATTTTGGACGACAGCTGTCAAACTTAAAACGTCAATATCTTAGAAACTATTGACCCTAGACCACTACTTCCTTAGCAATGGTGATAGAGCTCTTCAAGATCTTCATTTTGGACGACAGCTGTCAAACTTAAAACGTCAATATCTTAGAAACTATTGACCCTAGACCACTACTTCCTTAGCAATTGTGATAGACCTCTTCAAGATCTTTATTTTGGACGACAGCTGTCAAACTTAAAACGTCAATATCTTAGAAACTATTGACCCTAGACCACTACTTCCTTAGCAATGGTGATAGAGCTCTTCAAGATCTTCATTTTCGACGACAGCTGTCAAACTTAAAACGTCAATATCTCAGAAACTATTGACCCTAGACCACTACTTCCTTAGCAATGGTGATAGAGCTATTCAAGATCTTCCTTTTAGATGACAGCTGTCGGGGCAACTATTAATACTTATTTCTAGTCTATGATATAATATAACTCACCATGCCTCAACAACAAATCCATGGCGTCTAGATGGTCATGTTCGGTCGCTATGTGTAGAGGCGTCTGTCCCTCTTTGTTCTTCTCGTTCACTCGCGCCCCTTTCCTTATTAGTATCTCCATAACCTGGAAGTAATATAACATTTATTTGTCATATCGCAAATTGCCGAAGATCGTGCGAAATGGAGACGTAAAAGTAGGAAAGTGGACCCCGGGCTCTCGAGAGATGCAACCGGGAACAACGCTCGGATGATGATGTCATATCTCAAATTACATAATATTAACTATATCATTAAAATGCTTTGTCCTGACTGACTAACTGATCAACGTACAGAGTAAGCCGCTGATAGCAGAAAGCTGAAATTTGGAGAGTGTGTTCTTTATATGATGTAGGCATTAAAAAAGAAACGGGTTTTCATAACTTCCATGGGATCTGGACTAAGGCAAGTGAAACCGCGGGATCCAGCTAGTTTCACATATAGTTCTACACTAAGGACAAGCTTTTTTCACAGAAATACAGATTCCCAAAAAACATGTTCATGTAAAATGAAGTCAAGACGAGAGCGAGACCATAATATTATGTGAGCTGTCAAAAAGTGATCGTGTAGAGCCAAGCTTATAACTCCACATGCCCAGAGTCCAGTTTAGACAAAAAAAGACTGATTTAACAGTTTTATTTCAGCATCACTATTGTTTTCTGCACTATTGCTTTTAAATTGGTGATTTCTTGAAAATTTGATTGAAAAAGTAGATCATTTACTATTTTACAGGCACAACGAAACAAAGAATAAAAAAAAACGTGTGGCACTCGGGGACTGTCGCGGTGAAGCTATTGCATAGCATTTTTCATCAACTTATGTCAAAATATTTTTTTGTTTTGTTTCGTACCATGTTGCCGAGCAGCTCGGCCGAGCTGCTCGCAATGGCAACGTGGTAGACGGAGTGAGGGGTGTTAGGTTTTATTTTCGTTACGGAATTTCTTTATTCAGTGGCCGCGCTCAAAGCATAAAAGCTATGCAATAGCTTAAAAAATCTAGAGCGTAGCGAGGGATATCACTTTTCTACCCTAGGGATTACTCAACTCACCTGTTTTCGTTTCGGGGAATGCGTGTCGGCCGCCCGGTGCAGCGGCCGGTCGCCGCGCGCGGGGTGCGGGAAGTTGACGAGCGCCTCCACGCCGAACTCCGCGGGCGGGGGCGGGGCGGCCGGGGGCGGGGGCGGGGGCGCCAGCGAGAGGGTCGACCCGCTCGTTGATGAGGTTGAACCCTGGAAGGAGACCAAGAGAACCATATTGGTCTGATTCGCTACATAAAACTAGTATTTGACGTTTTTTAC
>OY292406.1:11397039-11587961 GCA_958496205.1 Idaea biselata
AACCAATGTGGTCGATTACATCGGGTACCCTTTTTACGCTAGAAGCGACCAAGTTAACTTGAGACTTTTGGTCGAACAAATTGTTTGCCCATGTGTCTAGCGGTATTTTTAATTCATTCTAATTTCATTTACATGTAAAAAAATTGATGTCCGACCGTGAAGGGGGTTGTTTTAGAGGTCTAGGCGAATAACTTTTGTTCTACAAGTTTTGGAAATTTAAACTGTTTTTAGAAAATTTTGAGGTTATGTTTGCTTAAAAAATCAGCTGTTTTTCGAAGTTAAGCCCACCAATTATTAAATTAGTGTATTGGCCAGATTAAATGAACAAGTCCTTAAGGTTTACGACCTCTAACTCCTAAAAACAGCTGATTTCCAAGAAAACTTAACCTCAAAATTTACTACAAAAAAGTTCGAATTTCCAAAACTTGTAGAACAAAAGTTGTTCGCCTAGACCTCTAGAACAACCCCCTTCACGGTCGGACACCAGTTTTTTACACCTTGTATAAAAGGCGAGTTTCGCACATGAATACCTAGCTTTAACACAGAAATTCGCATGCGAAACTCGTGCTTTTATATACTAATTGAAGTGCGAATGAACCGAAAATACGCCTCTTGATATGTTCCCGGCTAATTTGCTAATAATTAGTGTAAAAATGTAATTCTAACTAAGTACTTCGAACAACAAGTATCTACGATTGCATATTTTTGTTTAAAAATAGATTTAAAATACAAGTGCGACACTCGCGCACGAAGGGTTCCGTACCACTATGACATTTGGGTACGGAACCCTAAAATGATTTACATCTAATTTTTAAATTTGATAGGAAAATGTGAAGTATTTAGCTTCGATCCTTACTCCCTTCATACGACCACACTACTCAAAAAAAAAAAGAAAAAAAAAACTTTGGCACAAAGAAAATCTGAAACTTATAAGAAACTCTTTGGTAAGTGAAGGCAGACTGGTATATTTGACAGACAGGGCGGCCATTTTGAATTCCACGACCTACTCGATTCCCTTGTAGTTTTTGAAACACGTTTGTTGTATGGGAGCCCCTCTTAAATATTTGTTTTATTTTGTTTTTAGTATTTGTTGTTGTAGCGGCAACCGAAATACATCTTCTGTGAAAATTTCAACCGTCTAGCTATTACGGTTCATGAGATACAGCCTGGTGACAGACGGACGGACGGACGGACGGACGGACAGACAGACAGACAGACAGACAGACAGACAGACAGACAGACAGACAGACAGCGAAGTCTCAGTAATAGGGTCCCGTTTTTACCCTTTGGGTACGGAACCCTAAAAAAGGATGATCATTAGAATGCGTAACTTAGGAGAAATCGCAAAAAATACCAAACCAAATTAGCTTGAGAACTTTCTTCAAACGATTACTTTGAAAATAGGGCTCAAGTTAAATTGATCTCTTCGGGGGTCCAAAGGGGATGGGATGTGAGATTGACCACATAGCTTACGCGGCTTTATTATAGGCCCAGTGAATAAGTAACTTAGGAAAAACCGCATAAGAATAACAAACTAAATTAACTTGAGACCCATGGGCAAACAATTTGTTCGACCAAAAGTCTCAAGTTAACTTGGTCGCTTCTAGCGTAAAAAGGGTACCCGATGTAATCGACCACATTGGTTACGCAGCTTTATCATAGGCCCAGTAAGAGCCCCTATAGGTTTGAGCTTAACCGTACGGGAACGAAAGGTTTTATGGACCAAACAAGTTACGTTTTCATACATTTGAAACCTACAAAGTCATTTTTTTTATGTTTTGTCCAAAAATACGTACCTAGAATGACTGGATATTACATGTTTCGACGTCCCCAATAAAACTGCATACTCAAAATTTAAAAAAAAGAAACTTTATTTTTCAAAAATCCTATGAAAGGGAAGCTCAAAATATCGTTCACTGTGCGGCGTGTACATCGACACACACACGCGACTCACCCCACGTCCCCGGCGTGTATATCGACACACACACGCGACTCACCCCACGTCCCCGGCGTGTATATCGACACACACACGCGACTCACCCCACGTCTCCGGCGTGTATATCGACACACACACGTGACTCACCCCTCGTCCCCGGCGTGTATATCGACACACACACGCGACTCACCCCTCGTCCCCGGCGTGTACATCGACACACACACGCGACTCACCCCACGTCCCCGGCGTGTATATCGACACACACACGCGACTCACTCCTCGTCCCCGGCGTGTATATCGACACACACACGCGACTCACCCCTCGTCCCCGGCGTGTACATCGACACACACACGCGACTCACCCCACGTCCCCGGCGTGTATATCGACACACACACGCGACTCACCCCTCGTCCCAGGCGTGTATATCGACACACACACGCGACTTACCCCTCGTCCCCGGCGTGTATATCGACACACACACGCGACTCACCCCTCGTCCCCGGCGTGTATATCGACACACACACGCGACTCACCCCTCGTCCCCGGCGTGTACATCGACACACACACGCGACTCACCCCACGTCCCCGGCGTGTATATCGACACACACACGCGACTCACCCCTCGTCCCCGGCGTGTATATCGACACACACACGCGACTCACCCCTCGTCCCCGGCGTGTACATCGACACACACACGCGACTCACCCCTCGTCCCCGGCGTGTATATCGACACACACACGCGACTCACCCCTCGTCTTCGGCGTGTATATCGACACACACACGCGACTCACCCCTTGTCCTTGGCGTGCACGGCGGCGCCGCGCTGCAGCAGGAGGCGGCAGGCCCGCGCGCGGTTGTACCCCGCGGCGAGGTGTAGCGGGGTAGAGCGGCGGCCGTCCATTGCGTGGACGTTCACGTTGAGGGGTGTGAGGAGGGATGCGAGACGCTCGTCGCAGCCGGCGCGGGCTGCTTCGAGCACGTCCGCGGAGCAGTACTCGCCTGGACAGAATAGAATAGTAGTTTACATATCTATGGCCCCACAAAATTACTTTATAAGACGACCTCTGTAGCGTGGCGTGCGAAAGCGCGATTGCAATGCAGGAGGTTGCGGGTTCGATCCCCCCGGGTGCAAGTATTTATGCTTATAAAATAAATATTTGTGTTTGGTCTGGGTGTCCCTCTATGTATAATATGTCCATCCATCCATTACAGCCCTTTCATGTCCAATCTTGGACGTAGGCCTCCTCCATCCTCTTCCACTCCTGACGGTCTTGAGCTCTCGACATCCAATCTCGTCCTGCGTGTCTTATGATGTCGTCTTTCCATCTCATTGGTGGTCTACCCCGCGGCCTAATATGTGCACGCGGGCGCCATTCCATCAGCCTTCGAGTCCATCTGTCACTGCTCATTCTTGCAATGTGTCCCGCCCACCTCCACCTGCGCTCAGCGATCACCTTAACTACATCCCTAACCTTGGTTTTAGATCTAATCCAAGTATTTCTTTTCCGGTCGCGTAAGGAAATACCGAGCATAGCTCTTTCCATTGCTCTCTGGGCAACGCGGAGTTTCTCTGCGGATTTTTCGGTCAGGGTCATGGTTTCGGCTCCATATGTGAACACTGGCAGGACACATTGCTCGAAGACTCTTATTTTCAACGTCACAGACATCTTGCTACGCAGCACGCTAGCGTTTGCGCCAAAGGCTGCCCATGCCCGGGCTATGCGTCTCTCTACTTCTGCGGCCTGGTTTTCGCTACCCAAAGTAATTTTATGACCCAGGTAGATATACTCCGACGTGACTTCAACCGGCATACGATGTCGTTGTGCATTGGGAATATTAGTCATGATTTTCGTCTTGCTCTCATTGACTTTTAGCCCAACCTTAGCCGATTCCTCTTGCAAGGTGTTCAGCATGAACAGCATATCAGGGATGCTGTCAGAGAATATCACCAAGTCGTCTGCAAAGCGCAAGTTGCTGAGTCTCTCTCCATCCACGTTTATACCCTTATTATGCCAGTCTACTTCTTTGAAGACATTTTCTAGTGCGGCGTTAAACAGCTTAGGAGAGATTGTGTCTCCCTGGCGCACTCCTCTACCGAGTTTGAAGCTCTTTGTCTTCTTATGCAAACTCACACATGCTGTAGCATTGCTCTGTAGGTGTTTTATCAGAGATATGTATCGCTCATCTATTCTGCAGTCCGCTAAGGCTTTTTCGACTGCCCAGGTCTCAATGGAGTCGAATGCCTTTTCGTAGTCTATGAATGCAATGATTATAGGAATCTGGTATTCATTGCACTTTTCAACCAGTGTTTTAAGAGCTTGCAGATGATCGCACGTGTTGAATGTATAATATGTATGTATTTACAAAAAAGAAAAATAAATATATGTAGTATATCCGTTATCTAGTCACCGTAAGCTTAGTCGCTTACCACGGGGCTAGATGGCGCTGTGTGTTGTTCACAGAATTTATTTATTTATTTATCTTTGACGGCCTCTAAGCGTTGTGGGGCTAGTGGTAGATACCGCGAGTTTCAATCCGAAGGTCGTGGTTTCGAATCCTGGCTGACCAGGTACACATCAAGGGTTTTTTTTTAAGAAAAAATTAAGTGCGCTATTTACATCGCTCTAACGTTGAAGGAAAACATCGTGAGGAAACCTACGGCTTAAAGTCACAAAAATGCCCAGTTAGGCTTAGAACGCACTGCGATTAAACGCAAGCGGTTTCCGATTAGCTGAAAACGCAGAACCGCGAATCAACACGCCAAATCAGTCACAGAAAAAAACGCTAATGCGTGGGCTTGTATAGAAAGCTATGTGTTGCATTTTTACGGAGTCAGACCTACGGGAAAACGCAGACGTTTAATCGCAGTGCGTACACGCCCTTATAGTGTGTGTCACCAGACTGTATCTCATGAACCGACACCGCTAGACGTAGATTTCTGTAGCCGCTATAACAACAACTACTGAAAACAAAACAAAACAAAACAAATATTTAAGAAGAGCCCCATACAACAAACGTGATTTTTCACGGTAAAACGCAAAGATACCGCGATGTATTTTTACTACTAACAGCATCTAGTGACAGACTTGCGCTAGCAGTAAAATAAAGTTGCAAAATAATATGCGTTCACGGATTGGTTGGTAGTGGTACGGTGTTCATTTTAGGGTTCCGTATCCAATTGTGATAGAGATACGGAACCATTAGAGCGCGAGTCACGCACTTGGCCGGTTTGTTTAATACATACCTGTAAGAACAGGCCTGGTAGCCGAGTCGGCGAGGTCTAGAGGTGTCTTCCCCTCAGTGTTTCTGATGTTCGGATCGGCTCCGTGTTGGAGTAATGCTGAAATAAATATAATAAATATTACTGGACGTAACACACGCCACCAATAAAGCGACTAGGCTTGTACTTTAGGTACTAGACAACGAATACACTACTTAATATAATGTTATTTTGTGAATCTTCGTTAATAAAATGTATAGACCTGACTTATTTATATCCACAAGTTTTACATCCATTGTCTAGTCACTGCAATACAAGCTTTGATTGTTTGCCTGGAAGATATCGCTCTTAGGCAGTAAGGCCGCCGATATATTTTTATATATTTTGGTACGCGTTTATCTACCTATCTATCTATTAAGATAGATAGCTTACCACGCTAGATGGCGCTGTGTGGTGTTCACAGAATTTATTTATGTATTAAGAGGAAAATTTGCTTACTCTTTCTCCATACAAACATAGTCGACTGTTTCCTCCCTGGATAAAGACATTAGAGCAAATATGTTTATGCCATAAAACCATATCTGCCATGACCATGCCCATACGTTTTATCGCAGTGCGTTTTCAGCCCTAACGTAATGACTTACCAATACAAACATCGACCTTCCCCTTCGCACTGGCCTCATGGAGCGGCGTATACCCCCAGTTGTCCCTAGCAGCGGGCGCGGCGCCGGCGGCCAGTAGCGCGCGAACCACGTCCGCGTGACCGAACGAGCAGGCGTTGTGGAGCGGCTGTAGCCCGCCGTCGTCGCGTGCTTGGAGCGCCGCCCCGGTAGAGATCAGGAGTTCTACCACTTCTCGGCGGCCGTACCCTGGGTGGTGTGGAAACAACCATTATCTATCTATCTATTACTATTATAAAGCGGAAGAGTTTGTTTGAACGCCCTAATCTCAGGAACCGCTGGTCCGATTTGAAAAATTCTTTCGGTGTTGGATAGTCCATTTACTGAGGAAGGGTATAGGCTACTTTTGATCCCGATATTCCCACGGGATCGGGACTTACGCGGGTGAAACCGCGGGACCCAGCTAGTTACATTATACGGGAGCGGGGCTACAAGCTCGCGGCGACGGCGGGCTCCAGCCACTCCACAACGCGTGCCCGAACGAGCAGGCGTTGTGGAGCGGCTGTAGCCCGCCGTCGTCGCGGGCTTGGAGCGCCGCCCCGGTAGAGATCAGGAGTTCTACCACTTCTCGGCGGCCGTAGCCTGGGTGGTGTGGAAACAACCATTATCTATCTATCTATTACTATTATAAAGCGGAAGAGTTTGTTTGAACGCCCTAATCTCAGGAACCGCTGGTTCGATTTGAAAAATTCTTTCAGTGTTGGATAGTCCATTTATTGAGGAAGGCTATAGGCTACTTTTGATCCCGATATTCCAACGGGATCGGGACTTACGCGGGTGAAACCGCGGGACCCAGCTAGTTACATTATACGGGAGCGGGGCTACAAGCTCGCGGCGCGGGCGACGGCGGGCTACAGCCGCTACAACGCGTGCCCGAACGAGCAGGCGTTGTGGAGCGGCTGTAGCCCGCCGTCGTCGCGAGCTTGTAGGGCTGCGCCGGTAGAGATCAGGAGCTCTACCACTTCTCGGCGGCCGTAGCCTGGGTGGTAAGGAAACAACATTATTCCCCTTACTTATTAATGACTAGCTTCGTCCCGAAAATGTAGCTTACTATTGGTGAAAGAATTTTTGAAATCGGTCCAGTAGTTTTTGGGTTTATTTATAACAAACATACAGAGGTACACACACACAAAAATACAAACTTTCCTCTTTATAATATTAGTATGGATAAAATGTTTTGTCCTGACTGATTGATTGATCAAGGCACAACCTAAACAGCATAATCCTCACTAAAAGATCCCCCCTCCAGTGGGGATTATGACAATTTTAAAAAATAAATTGATGTTGTCCCCACCATCCTTGTTAATCCTGGTTGGAATTCAACGTCCTGACTGATTGACTTGACTATACTATATCAACGCAAAGCCCAAAGCACTGGTCCTAGAGACATGAAATTTGGAGATATGTTCTTTGTGGTGTGTATGTATCGACTAAAAAAGGAATTTTGGAAAATCCCGCGGGATTGGGACTTACGCGGGTAAAACCGCAGGACTCTAGTTAGTTGATTATATACCCTCTTAGTTTACTGTGCATAATCGCCTTTATTTACACATTAATTTGGAAATAAATTTATTTATTTATTTAATTATTTATTTATTTATTTATTTATACAATTGGTTCTAGGGTGTATTTTTAATTTCTTTTTTGGTCTCAGTCTCACTTGATCGATGTTCCCGGTTGCACCCATCTCGGGAGCCCATGGTCTGCTAAACCCCAATTTTTTTTAATATTTTTTTGAGGTTGGTGCTATATAATACCTAAGTCATCCATCATCATTAAGCAAATAGATTTGGCAATATTTATACGGCCCGCCGCCTGCCTGACACTAACTCTCCAAAGGTTTATCAGCCACTATGCGGGGAGAACTTAAGGTTTGCTTGTCTCCCTCAGATGCCTTAGTCGCCTTTTACAACACCCGCAGGAAGAGATGGGGTAACCCTATTCTATGCCAGGGCAAAAGCGGCAAACAGCATATATCTTGGTCTGTAGTCATTACTACCAGTCTTTTTCTTTTCGTATAGTGGTGAGGCTCACCTGGTGTTAGTTTTTAGGTTGACCTAAGGCCTCTAACTTGACCGAACGACTGCTATCAGAGATAACAACCGGGACCAACTGCTTAGTGTGCCTTCTGAAGCACGGAGGAGCTCGAGAAAATGATTATTTGCCACACAAATTTTCGATCACCCATCCAAGTAATGACCGCGCCAAGCGTTGCTTAACCTGCACGATCGTTCAAGATCGGCAGATATTCCATCAAGCTCCTCCTACCAGTCAATCATTAAATGTTCTAATCAATTTATTTAACTAAAATTGCATGAGTAACATATTTCTGATTGTATAATAAATAAATTGAGGAAGTAGTATCTTTTGTGAATGTTTTACTTTGATTCATAAATCGATATGATTTAGCCCAGTTTGAATATAACATGCAACGGTTATTAATTGCTGTTAATAAAATTAGTAGCCTTTATTAAAAGGTGAAAGTCAGTGTGAACGATCTATTTTACTGTTTTACAGGTGTTACAGCCGAATACAGAAATGCCACTTAAAATTTGGGGCATACTTAAATAATTGTGCAGCTTCTTTATTCAAAATTACTTAGTAGTTTAAGTAGAACTCAAATTTTGAGTAGTGTTTCTGTATTCGGCAGTTAGTGTATAGTGCAGGGATGGGAAACTTTTTCCTTCGCATGCCAATATTTACACAAAAATAATATGGCAGGCTAAGTATTTGAATTGTGTGTACCTATGTATGTCTTTGTGAGTGTTTTTTGTATGTACCAATATCCTACTAATATTATAAAGCTGAAAGTTTGTGAGTATGTCTAACGAACAAAGAATATCTATGCACCTTGGCCCACACTCATACTTTCCAATATCTTTATTATTATAAAACACTTATTTAACTGTACAAACTTTTCTCTATAAGTACAAATTTTACAAACATAGTCAACTATTTCCTCCCTACATTAGAAAAACATCAGCCATGACAATCTTTTTCTAAAAAAATTTGTGATTAGAATAAAAATATATTATATAAAAATATAAAATATAAAATAAATTTATTTCATTAACCAATAGATTATACGTATTAACAGTTGTCGGATCCACCTTTTAAGTATAAAATACTTGTGTTAGGTGGAAACGCTCTTCTATGACTAGGGGTTATACAAATATATGAATTGACAAATTATATTCTTAATAATTACATTCCATATTCTAATTAGAAAATGACAAAAAAAAACCTAATTTTATTTGACTTTAAAATCCTACTACATCAAAGTTGTGAATGTGTTTGTTACTCTTTTACGTGGAAACTACTATCCAATTGCGATGAAACTCAGAATGCAGGCAGTAGATTTTTTATCCCAATATTCCAACAGGAAAAGGACCCACACAGGTGAATCCGCAGTTCACTGTTGGTAATATATATGAAGTGGGGGCCAGGTGCATAGATATTGCGACCGTGTTATTGGTGATAATGTGGGAATCAATGCTCACACCAGCCAAACAACTTATAGTCAACAATAACAACTGATGTGTGCTCATAATTAACAACAGTGGATAAATCACGCAATAAAACCATGTCAGACCATCTAATAGCCGTTTCAACTATACGCAAAGCTACATAAAACAATACATTAATGTTTGAATCATGTTCAAAACCAGCAACCGTATCGAATTATGCAATTTAACAAAAATTTATAGCGAATACCTTTCACTTTTTAGCACGAGTTTTTAGGCAAAACAAACAGTTTATCACGGTAGCTTTGTCTTTATATACCTGCGGCGAAGTGTAGGGGAGTAGATTTTCTTCCTGATGTATCTCTAGCGTTTACAGTTTGCGGAGTAATCAACTTTTTAACTCTCACAGCATCGCCCGTCTTGCAAGCTTCGAATAACTCTCTGAGAGGATCCGAGGGTGCGGGCAGCGACTCCAGCGCCGAACCGATCATAGAACGACGGCTCGACATGATTTTGAGCTTCACATTTGTTCAGAACTAGCGAAACATTATTTATTTTTAGTTTACTGTTGAACAAAACACGTACACCCAGCTGAGAAAGCTTGCACTTCTTTGACAGGTAATGGGGAGTGTTGCCCGAAACGCATTTAAAGTTTACCGAATTCATACCTAAAACAAATGTTTTTGCTAACAGATTTTTTTTAACTAACGAAAGCCATTTTATAGAGAAAGTGAAGAAAGGAATAGGACAGATGAATACTTTTGACAAAAATACTTCAATAATTTGTTTTCTGAAATCAAATTTATAAGTCAAACAAATAGTGCAACAAACATTAAAATCTACAATCTGTGTCGACAGTATTTTGATTTGCAACCATTGTAAATAATAAAAGGTTTTTCTTCTCATCTGCACGATGTTCCCGGTTGTATCCCTTCCCTCGGGAATCAGGGGTCCGCTAAAACCCCAAATTATTGAGGGTCGGCACAGTACGTAAGTCATTCATCATTGACCATACATACTGCAAATAGATTTGGTAACATTTTTACGGCCAGCCGCCTGCCAGCAACCTTATGAAGTGCCTTAGTTTTACTCCACAGTGCTTACCCGCCAAGTTGTACCTAAATCATGTGAGTTTTACAAAAAAAGATTGAAATAAAATATTTATTTGGAGGAGTGGAATTACTTAGTTAAAAGAAAATATGAAAGAAAACAAATAGGTATAAATAAGCTAAAACGTCTAGGAAACACAGGACATTCTCGTTCACCCCGGCAATTTTAAATATTCTAATCCTGCCTAGTTTGTCCTTATTTTCAAAAGTTATATCTCTTTTCTAAACTCACGGTTTTAATCGCGTTGCTTTTGAATTGCTGAATCTTTAAACCAAAAAAAAAATGTCTAATTTCTTACGAAGATAAATCTATGGAGATATTAAATTATTTGTAATAGTTGAAGGCGGCTGCAATCCAAAAATTAAAAGTAGGCACTTAAGAATTTAAATTCATAGTTCGAGACTAACGTGCTAACTACGTTAAAAAATACCAATAGGAGGTGAAAATAGTTGATATAGTGGTGAAGTGGTGACCCTCGCTTTCACCACTATATCAACTATTTTCACCTATTCACGCGACTATTCACAATTTCACATCTATAGTAGTCTTTCAATGATTTCACGGAAAAAAAATAAAATGATACAAATTGTTCTTTGGAGTAGGTAGGTAGTCTAGAAAAACACAGGCCATTCTTAAGTTCGTGTATAGGCTAATTAAATAAGCTACCTAAGGTTCTGTGCCATCATGCATGCCCGTTAAAAAAATAAACATTTGAGATATTATGATTTGACAATGTAATTTACAAGATCGCAGTAATAAAAACGCTTCTTCTTTTTATTAGGGGGCGCATTCTAAAGACACTTAACTTTAATTATTGTAATTCTTATAATAACATCAAGTCTCATAAATGAGTAATAAGATGATTTATTTGAACGAATCTAGGTAAATAAACTCAAACAATTTTGAGTTTTTAAATGGAACTCTGTTTTTTCCTAATAAATCGGCAAATTCGGAGTACTATGGCAGCATTACCACAGTTTATATAAGGCGATTCATAGACAAATCATTGTTTTTTTTATTTAGAATAAATTAAAAATGTAATTTTGTGTAATGTTGTCACCTAAATTAAAATAATTTACATTTATAATCATTAATTTACTCTTTCTCGATTATTTACTTTGTAAATGTCATTTTCAAAATAAACCTGACTTTTATCTATTTTTGTCTATGGCTATTAGTTGACGAAACCAAAATGGCGTCTTTCTCGGTCTAGCGGCGCGTTTATTTTATTTTTGTGTAAACCGTTTTTTACCAACGTTTGTGATCCAATTTATAAGTGCTAAAGACAGATAGTGAACTTAGAAAATTAGTGAATTTAGTGTTATCAATACCACGCTAACCACTGTGTTCGAAATTGGATTAAAAATTGTGAACGAAGGTATGTCCCTTTCACTGAATGGAATAAATTTTATCCTGTAATAGGTTGATAAATTATCGCTCTAATCGAATACGGGACGAGGTGCGACGTATGTCGCGCGTGGATACGGAATCTGTGTGACCGGAAACTCTGTTTAGATTAGTGGGTGAACCTTAGAAACTGGTTCTCTGGATTCTATCTACTCTTGAGGCCGGGTTAGATTTTCTAAGTGCTAAATCTATTACGCGTTCGTCACGACAAATATTTGTTGCGTGGTCCACTAATTCAATTAAGGTGCGCCTTTTCCTACGATAAATTTCACTTGTGCAGTGTTTTCTTTCGGATTGCAGTGTTATTCTATTTATAGTATTGAAATCATCTTGGAGGTGTGTAAATAAAATCACATGGTTGTCGTCGTGAAACTAAGTGCCTAAATAAATTAATAGGATGATGTATCATCTCAGATATTTGGTGTAGAAGTAGGTAGTGAACTGGCTAGCTCATGTTTTAAATTAACATTTCATTGAGATATTATGTAGAGGTAATATCCCAAACATATTCCATGTCCCTTTTACGTGAATTAAATATAAAAAGCCGCTACAGCTCTGACAATATTGTTATACCTATTATAGAAATGAAATAAATACTGCTGCAGGTGCTAAGATGAATAGAGTTTGAGGTAGCGTTACCACAGTGGCTGTGTACAACTATCTTCCTTCTGATGTCATATTATAATCATTGCCCCTATAAGTTTCTTGTCTTATCAAAGGGCTCATTTGAAATTACAATACTTGTTTAGCTCTATGCCCACAATTCATAAGAGATTTCGTCCTATTGCACTAATATTATAAATCTAAGATTTTATGTTAGTGTGTTTATTACCTACTCCTTTTTAAAAACTACTGAATTAATTGAGATGACATGTACATAGCTAAAATCGTGAATTGGAAGCATGTTTTTTCTAAAACATCAATTTCAAAATTATTAGTAAATATAATAATTTATTTTTTAAAATTGATATTTGACAAATATTATCTACACCCAGATACATCTATTGGCCTATATAATTTCTCTGACACTAAAGCGATACCTGGATAAACCCAGGTACTACAACCACATATCAGATTTAACCCCGTCACATGTTAGGTAAACCAAATTATGATATCCGCATCAAAACTAAAGCTTAATTGTCTTAAAACAATATAACGGACACATCAGATGGCACTTATGAGACAATTAAAATGGCATAGAACAAGAATATTACCAGGAAATAGTTTGGCTTGCGGTTATGAGTCATTACATTAGTTACTATTAATATGAAATAACTGATTTGTTACTAAATAAATGACTCCATAAATGTGGAATTTGTTTGCTTGGAACACTGTGTGGCTTAAATATCTACGTAAACTACATTCTAGGTTTAGAATTTCAGTGCTATCTCCCAGATAGTAGATTAGTAACTTCAAGGGCTTTTTCCATACTTAACTACAAACTTAGGCCACTTTACGTGACTTTAAAATTTCCCTAAACTTTATTCCAACTATCCTGTCCCAAAAACACAGCTTGATTAGAGTTTTCAGGTCGCCCTAAGGCCTCTAACTTAACATTACAACTGCTATCAGAGATAACAACAGGGACCAAGTGCTTAATGTGCCTTCCGAAGCACCAAGGAGCTTGGGAAAATGTGTTTTTGCCACACACATTATCGGTCACTCATCTAAATAATGACTGCGCCATGCATTGCTTAACCCGCACGACTATAGAAGATCGCCAGATGCAGCTAGCCAATGAGCACACACTTTTACAGGTGTAACCACATGGTGTTATTAGTCTTATGTTGTATGTAATATTACGAACGATATTTCTCGTTATCACATCATATCCACTGATAAGGTTCTTTAGACATGATAAAATTCTTCATTTCGATATTTCTTAAGCATTTAAAGATTATTTTATCTTAAATATTGTTTTTCATGTTTGGGAAATTTTTGTTTTCTTCCTACTTACAATTTACTTACTTATTGTGATAAGTTTAATTGTATCTTTTAATTGTATTTTCTTTTTTTTATTTTTACTTTTTAATCTTTAATGTACCTAATTGTATTTTAATCTAAAGATATTTAAGATCTCATACAATTAGATAACTAGTGAATGATCGTGCCAGTTTTTTCGTAGTATTCTTTAAATAAATAAATAAATTCTGTGAACAACACACAGCGCCATCTAGTCCCGTGGTAAGCGACTAAGCTTGTGTTACGGTGACTAGACAACGGATATAATACTTATATTTATTTTTCTTTTGTAAATACATACATATTATACATAGAAGGACACCCAGACCAGACACAAATATTTATTTTTAAGCATAAATACTTGCACCCGGCGGGAATCGAACCCGCAACCTCCTGCATTGCAGTCGCGCTCTCGCACGACGCGCCACAGAGGTCGTCAAGTGGAGGTCTTTAAGTTACTAATTAGATTTGACTCGGCTGTGTTCTGTGTTTTTACCCGACTAAGGCAAAGCCAAAAGGAAGGGTAATTTTGGGAATTTTTGGCTTTCTGTGTCCCAAAAGATAAAAACGTGACCCTTTCACTAAGACTCCACTGTCCGTCGGTCTGTCACCAGCCTGTATCTCTTGAACCATGATAGCTAGTTTACATAGTTTTACATAGGGTTATAGTTTTAATGGTTATCTTAATAGTGCTACATCTTAAACCATCTTTGTAATAGTGGTCAAACAAAAACTCCTCATCCTCATGAAACTAGGAACAGCGCTTGGATGAGGATCCAAGTGATGTTCCCTTAAGCACAGTATATAAGTCTTATTGACTATACCAACTGCAAGTATGTACACTTTTTATCCTGATATTAACTGCAGGATCGGGATTTTCGCGGTTTCACCCGCGGGATGCAGCTAGTAGATCTACACTAATATTATAAAGAGGAAAGATTTGTATTTTTGTGTGTCGTATGTTTGTAATGAATAAACTCGAAAAACACTGGACCAATTTCAAAATTTCCTTGACCATGAGAAAGCTACATTCACCCTGAGTGACGTAGGCTACTTTTGATCCCGATATTCTCACGGGATCTGGACTGACGCGGGTAAAACCGCGGAACGCAGCTAGTATTAAATATCTCAACAACCATACCACAAAATAATGACCTTATGGAAACAAAATTAGCTACCTATCAGCAGTTTAAAAATTATATCACAAAAATACACATAATTCATTAATAATACATAATGACGACACATAACACAGATTCTCCGAATATTATCGCATTTTATTAGCAACACCCTGCGGTTTCACATGCGTTGTTTAATAAATAAGGTGAACTTAAGGTTTTCAAATCTCCCGCAGATCCCTTAAGCTAAGAATAGAATAGAATAGAATAGAATATTTATTTATTTATATATTTATTTATTTAGCTAAGCGTCCACCTTTGGGCATCGTACGCATCGAACGTATCGCATCAAACGGAATATTCTTTGTATAGAAAGTCACAGAAGTGCGTCCACCAATCCGCATCGTACGGATCACTTAAATCTGCTCATCGGCAATGCCGACGCCGCTGTTGCTTCGAGAGGCAACTTTTGCGACGCGTCGTGTGATACGAGTGCTGGTAGTTGCGACGCCAAATACGATCGCTGCCGATCGGGTGGACGCATTGAGAAAAAATCATTGATGCGAAGCTTTAGTCGCCTTTTACGAAACCCACGAAAAGAGATGGGGTATAGAAGAGGGCTTTTCAATAAAAAAAAAACCCTATTCTATGCCGGGGCTACTCGGCAAAGTAGTTTCGGGGCCTATTCGCTACAAACAAACAAATACAACTTTCGTCTGTATGTATAGATTATGATTTGAATAATTCATTAAAATACTACATTATAAAGTAGTAGATATGCGGGCCTCGATTGGCAATGAATTCA
The DNA here is from genome assembly GCA_958496205.1 of Idaea biselata. Classification (NCBI taxonomy): domain Eukaryota; kingdom Metazoa; phylum Arthropoda; class Insecta; order Lepidoptera; family Geometridae; genus Idaea; species Idaea biselata. The sequence goes on from OY292406.1 coordinate 11,412,743, forward strand.
TTTTGATAAGGTTAAATAGCTCTTCATTATGTAATTTTGTTGTGTTGTCGCGACTCGCGATGACAAACTGGGGGCTCTAGCACAGTTTAATGATGATGATGATGTCGTCCACGTCGTGTCTCACGATGGCGACTCTGGACACTATCTTCTGCACCAAGGCTGGACAAACCCAGGCCCACGGGCTAAGGCATCTGACATCACCCACCGATCAATTCCATAACACACATTAGACAAAATATGTTTACGATTTGTTCTAATATCTTTATCCAGGGAGGAAACAGTCGACTACGTTTGTATGGAGAAAGAGTAGGTAGACTTTCCTCTTATTATTTAGGCTTTTATGTTGTAAAAGTACTTATTTGCGATTAGTTTCACTGTGCACGGCCGCTTAACTTGCTCATGTTAACAAACTAGCTCTGAGCCCCTACCATAGGTTCTGAACTACACTCACGGTTACACTCAAACTTGAAATTTCCAGAATTAGTACCGTTTTAGAGAAAAATATAACAATGCTGAGGTATCACTCGCGTAAGTCCCGGGGTCTACTTTGTTTTAACAAAAAATGTGTTTTCGGTATTTCGGTCGTATATTTCCTACAATGGTTCTAACTTTTCCGTAACAGGTGATGTCTAAAACGTTATTCCATGTTCCTTTTACGCGAAATCAACATAAAAAGCCGCTGCAGCGCTGACAATATTGTTACGTCTATCGTAGAAATAAAACGACCATGGCTACGGGCGCTAAGATGGAGTCGATGAATGACGATTAAAACGTCAAAAGCATGATCGATAACGTTGCCGCGGTGGCTGTTTGCAACTGTTTTCCTTCTCATGTCATATCTACGGATAAGATTGAGATCAATGACGGTGTACTACAAATTACGGCAGTTGTTATTAGGGATGATGTTCAATAGAAAATACGGGAGAGTTTTACTTTAGTTGTACTGACGAGGAGAGGCACTTGAGAGTTTTACTAAATTAATATTTTAAGGAGCAACGTATTGCATTTTCAAATGTCTGGCAAAGAGGGCGTCTGTAGTCGACCACCTTCCTTTCTAGGTTAGTCATTGTGACTCACAGTAATTCGGTACCGTCTATAGTACAGGTGCGTTTTGTTAACTGGCTAAATTGCGTTTAGTTACTACTAAAGTTGCAACGTGACGTGTGACAGATACGATGAAACCCCGTAGTAAGGCCCCTGGGCCGTTCAAACCGCTATGCGTAAATATGCTGTTACCATGTTAACTATGCAAATTGAGGTTTAAACATTTTGAACTCACTCCACACGACCTGCCCACTGCCCAGTGCACATCATAGATCGCAACCAACATTGGATTTGATGAATTGAATAAGACAACCCGCCAAGTGCGAATCGACTAGCGCACGAAGGGTGTCGTACCATAATCACAATTGGGTACGAAAACCTAAAATAAACACTAGAACAAGCTAAATCCGTGAACACAACGACGAAGCATTTATATTTACTACCGACGACGCCAGTTTATCTCTAAATGGCGGCAGTGGTAAGTCGCGGCAACTTTGCGTCTAACTTAAATATATTTTTTATTTAGTTCTTAGTATTTTTTGTTTAGAAATACATCATCTGTGACAGACAGACAGACAGCGGAGTCTTAGTAACAGAAGGAGAGGTCGTGTCTGTCAGTTACGTTTACACGCTTACACCGCTGAACCGACTTTGCTGAATTTCGGTATAGATATAGATGGGAACTTTGAGAACGATCCCGATATTCCCGCAGGGAACGGGACGATCGGGACTTACGCGGGTATATTGCGGGGCGCAGCTTGCTTACAATATTAGGATTTACCTAGGTAGGTATATCAGTTTCATTCCGAGAGTCGTGGGTTCGAATCCAACCAGACCGCTCACCAATTTCTTTTCTTTAAGAAAAAGTTATGTGCGCTAATGACATCACTCGGAAACCGACATGTCCTAGGACTCACCACGGTCCGAAGGTATGGGGTATTCGCCAATCCGGAGTAGGATCCCGTGGCGTCTTACTGCTTAACTCCTCTAAGAAATCACGTACAATGGCCCAATTGTGAGGCTAGCGGCCGAATACAGAAACGCTACTCTATATTTGAGTTCTATCGCTAAATCTCAAAAATTCTCATACAATTTTTAAATTTAGTATCTGCTTAAGTATTTAAGTACGCCTCAAATTTTAAGTGGCGTTTCTGTATTTGGCTGTAAGTGCAGAAAAGGCCCAGCGAAACTAACTAACTAGTCCGCCCGGTGGGTGGTAACAACCTGCGGCTGGAACCTCCCACCAAGCACGCACACTGAGCCAGTAACCGGTCAGCCAAGAGTTTTCTATCCACACGACACTGCTTCCTCGAAACATTACATAAGGCTAGCTGACACTTCCGCGCGTTCATTTCGCGCAATTTTATGTTCCTACCTAGATAGGTGTTTTTCGATTTCAATTGGTTCTGCTTTGAATTTCGACGTCAATTAATTTGACGTTCGTCAGGTTTTAGTTCCTTTTGATGCACAATATTTTTGTTTGCAGGATAAGTTTTTCCCACTGAAGGGCGTACATACTCTGTACTCACTCCTCTAAACATATTCCATGCAGGCCAACTACTAATCTACTTCTCCTTGTTAGATGAACTGATCTTAGTTCAATGCAAAGCATCTATGATTTGAAATTGAAAATTAATGTTTTGTTATCTTGTAATTACCAATTGTTTGATTTTACGCTCTAAAATTTTGCGTACTAGCATCTTACGTCCTTCATTAACACATCTGAAATTCGCTAGCGCTATCCCTGTCACGCAATTGGGGTTAAAATGGGCCCTTAAGTTGAGTTCAACCTTCTCATCTGTTCTCCCCCAGATCCCTCAGATTTTCTTGTTGTATTGACCGCTCGCTGGGTGATGCGATGCGACCTCCTGTAATTGAACGTTTATTTCTAAAAGATTCAATAAACACCGGCATGAATATTTTGTTCATATCGTTTCAAAATTCTCCACGTCCGGTGACTGTTGTTTTTTAATAAGTAAAAAGAAAACGAGAGAGGATCAAACTTTATGATTCTTAAAATAGATTTAAACTCAGTGACATGCGCCTTGAAGCATACTTATGAGCTTTTCTGGATGACTTTCATTGACTGAGCGAGCCAAGCGTCTCTGCTTCAAGTCTTGCAAAGTTTACATTGTCTGTCAGTATGTATGTATGTACGTTCTCCTCTACAGGTCGTATTTCCCAACCGATCTTGATGAAACTTGGTATACAGCTTTTATCAATATACTAGCAGCTACCCGCATAAGTCCCGATCCCGTCGGAATATCGGGATCAAAAGTAGCCTATAGCCTTCCTCAATAAATGGACTATCCAACACCGAAAGAATTTTTCAAATCGGACCAGTGGTTCCTGAGATTAGCGCGTTCAAACAAACAAACAAACAAACAAAAAACAAACAAACTCTTCCGCTTTATAATAGTAAATAGATAGATTTTTTTTGTCGTGTGGAATTTTGATTGGTGGGGTATTTCTTCCACAAAGGGGACTATAATTGCTATTTTTTATTATAAGTACCGATTTGAATTATTTTTTTATTTAAAAGATAGTACTTAGTTTCAAATTGATCTTATACAATTTTGGTTAAGATCTGATCAGTATCTTCGGAGTGGTCCAGTCCAGAAGGAGATCGTAGGACGAGCTGGACTCCTGGACCTTCAGGACTAGACGCAGCTGGCAATAGATGGGGACCAGTGGAAAGAAAGGTCTTGAAACGTTGAGTGAAACAATGCTAAAAGTAATAAACATCACGCGATTAAAACCGAAAAATGTCTTTAATTAATCAATCATTTTAAGAGGAGTAACAACGTCAACGACCTTGAAACTGAAAATCCCTGTCGGGCTCATCGAAAATTGTTGATTATTTCACGACGGAATGTCGTAGAACTTTTTTTTGTGCACAGATTGTAGGTGACATTATTTCCTATATTTTGGTGTAGTTTTAAGACAAGGACCTCCTATTGGTGCAAAGCCTATCCAAATTTTAGACAAAAAATGTCTGATTTGGCTAAAATGTCGATAGGCATTGATAGGCACGTTTCGACATATTTGTATGGAAACTGCACTAAAATATCGGAAACAATGTCGCCTACAATCTGTACACAAAAAAAAGTTCTACGACATTCCGTCATGAAATAATCAACAATTTTCGATGCGCCCGACATGGATTTTCAGTTTTTCAGAATAGGGCCCTTAATTTATGTAGGTTGATATATCTCTACCGACGCGGCGACGACGCCTCCCACCAAGTCGCTTCTATGTATTTCGTATGCATTATTTATTTATTTATAAGGACATCCAACAGCTATTACAAAATTTCTAAGAATTCGATTAGGAAATATAGAACCAATATCGACTTTTACACACGATAGATGAACGTTTGACCACTATCACTTGGTGGTAAGTAATGATAAGGTCTAAAATGTAATACACTCATCTAGAAGTCGGCCTTACAAGATTCGACCCATCTTCCTTAATGGCTGCACCAGCCAACGTTTCGGAACACGGACGAGTACAAGAAACCCCTTTTGATCGCATTTTACGACAGGCTGAGGATACCATAGCCAGGAGGGTTACTTCGGTTCGTTTCGATACGACATCGATACGATAATACGATGATTCTACTGTCACATTCTGATAGTAGGGTGACAGTAGAACCATCGTATTATCGTATCGTTATCGTATCGAAACGAACCGCAGTAACCCTCCTGTTCTTTTATATTATCATTTATTCTATTCTTTTAGATCCGGGCTACATCGATTTTTCATAGAAGTAGCATGTAAAATGTACTGCGCGAACTTCCTCCCACGTCAAAATTTTTCAACTTATCTGCCGGCCACTGTAAGCTGCAGTACATTATTAAGTGCCCTACTCAATTGATTACCTCTATACGACATACATTCCCAGCCCCACACCTTTATCACGTTATCATTAGATATTTACGATAACTTGTAACAAATACGACTAGAATGGACACTAGATAAGTGGTGGTCTTATTTACTATGTACCTACTATCTTTAAAGAAAACTCTTTCATACGTTTTAGAGATAAATACACATTACTTATTTTATTTATTTATTTCACAGAATCAACAGCACTCAAACATTGTTTGAAATAAATCCTACTTCCTACTAATATTATAAATGTGAAAGTTTGTATGGATGTTTGGATGTTTGTTACTCTTTCACGCAAAAACTACTAAACCGATTGCGATGAAACTGATGCGATGGAATATAGATAGCTGGAAACCTAGAATAACACATAGGCTACTTTTTATCCCGTAATACCCGCGGGATCGGGACTTACGCGGGTGAAACCGCGGGGCGCAGCTAGTCTTAGATATAACAGACTGCTAATAATAGATTCCTACTATTTCCTATCTCTTCCTACTTTCCTAATTTTCATGATAGTGTCACAATGTATAAAATACGATCGTTATAGTTTAGTACCCTGGTGGTAGAATTTTTAGAGTTCCGTACCCAAATAGTAAAAAAGTGGCTTTTTTACTAAGGCTCTCTGTCCGTTTCACCACAAAGTAATTAATACTATAGTCTCCATTCTCTTTCTCCATACAAACGTAGTTTAAATTCTTCTCCCTGGATAAAGACATTAGAGCAAATATGTTTATGCCATAAAACCTATATCTGTCATGACAATGCATCTACCTTTTTTTTTTTTTCTAATTAAAATAATAATAAAAAATAATAAAAAGAAAAAGGTAGATGCATAGTCATGACAGATATAAGTTTTATGGCATATAGATATTGGCTCTATCACTAATGTCTTTATCCAGGGAGGACAAAATTTAAACTACGTTTGTATGGAGAAAGAGAATGAAGACTATCCTCTTAATACTCGGTGGTTTCACAGTGTGATACATTATTTGTAATAATGTATTTTATAACAACAAATACTAAAAACAGAAAAAATAAATATTTAATCAGAGCTCCCATGCAATAAACGTGATTTTTAAATATCAAACAACGATAGTGCAATTAATTTTTACCACTGGCGCCATTTACTGACATAGGTATTGACTACTGACGATATTGGTAAAAATAAATGGTAACATTGCGTTCACTGATTTAGCATTGGTCAGTGTTCATTTTAGGGTTCCGTACCCAATTGTGATAATAAAAGAAATATAAACTCATTTATTCGCAACAAATTCAGATTACACAACTTAAACTAATGAATCATTTTGACTACTTAAACTAACTAACTATAATGATACGGAACCATTCGTGCGCGATTTCGACTCGCACTTGACCGGTATTTATTCCAGGCTGACGCAAGCCCGTCTTATATTTTTTTTATAGAAGCCGCGTTGAGACACCTTTCGGTAGGTACCTACTCTCGAGCCATATGTTGTAGTTCTTAGGAAACGGAAATGAGTAATTAATTAAAAACTCGTTTCTAACTGTCGCTTTCATTTTCACTTACAAATTGTTCACCTAATTATACTTAAATTGAGTTTTAATTTAATTGTATTTAGTGCAATGCAACCGTTGCTTGGTGGGAGGGATGTTTTAATTTATAACCCGTGACTTGTCACCACCCTCCGGTCTCCGGTAACTTAAAATATCGTATGTCTGTAGTAAAGGGTAAGTGATTGTACCGAAAATATTTTGACTTAAGATCCCTATGTACATACATGACTTAAACGATTATTCTCGATTCTTGCTTCTTTGTCTAAAATGTCGTATAACATTAGATCACTTTCAAGTAATTCCTAACTGTTAATTGACCGTGGCCTCTGTATAGTTCTACATAATGCAGTGGCTCCATCAAAGATGTTTAGTTCCTTCCTAACTCTAAAGAGGACTCTAACATTTCTAGAGTTCCCTATTCAAAGGGTAAAAACGAGATAGTTTTACTAAGACTTTACTCTCCGTCTATCATCGGGGGAAAGCCCGACTGCAATGCAGGAGGTTGCGGCATCGATTCCCGCCGGGTGCAAGTATTTATACTTAAACATTTATATTTGTTTCTGGTCTGGGTGTTTTCTATGTATCATAATATGTATGTATTTACAAAAAAAAAGTACAATATGTAAATCCGTTGTCTAGTACCCATAGTACAATCCTAGTATTTAGTTTGGGGCTAGATTGCGCTGTATGTAACGTGCAATATTTATTTATTTATCTGTCACCAGGATGAATCTCGATAATGATAACCGTGAACCAATTTGTTGAACAAATTGTTAGAAAAAGGCTTTTCTGTTTACACTTCTTTGGCGGAATCTGCTAGTCAGTTTCGCTGGGCCTTTTCCGCACTTGGGCTCACAAATGGGCCATTGTACGTCATATCTTAGAGGGGTTAAGCAGTAAGACGCCACGGAACCCTACTCCGGGTTGGCGAATATGCCATGCCTTCAGATCGTGGTGAGTCCTAGAACATGTCGGTTTTCCTTCAACGTAAAAGCGATGTTATAAAAGAAAAAGACATTGGTGCGCGGTCGGCCTGGATTCGAACCCACGACTCTCGGAATGAAAGTCGGGGTATCTACCACTAGACCAACACCGCTCCTAAACTACGTTTTAAACTCTAGAAAGTGATCACGAATAACACAAAATTTGTTCTGTTGTCTTTGTTTGAAAGTCTTTGTCATTTAATTGGAATTAAACCCTAGGATCGCATACTCACGCACTCCGCGTCTTAATTGATACAGGCTGTGGTGTAAGTCATGAGATTATAGCGATTTTAAGCGCAGAATACACGATATGCGCGGACTACAGAAGACCACCGCTGCGAGTATAATACGTGTGACATGGTGTATAGAAGAAACTCGCACATAATTCAATCCCGCTCTCAGATGACCTATTCACGTAATATCAATGTTTAAAATATCATTGTATCCAAAATATCATTGTAGTCAATTTGATGTTTGTCAAATAATATTTGATGTTTTTCGATAAAATTTTCTTTGGAGAATATCGTTTTCTATACACCCCTTAGGAATTTCGAAAACCCCTTTTATTATCGGATGCCTACATCATATTTATAAAGAACACACTCACCAAATTTCAGCTCTCTACTATCAGAAGTTTAGGCTGTGCGTTAATCCAGCAGTCAGTTAGTCTGGACTAAGCATTTAATAAATTCACGGCCGAATACAGAAACGCAACTCAAATTTTGAGCTCTACGTAAACAATTAAGCACCTCTCAAATTAAAAAAATCACATACTATCTTTAAATTTAGAGGCTGCTCAATTATTTAAGTATTCGGCTGATAGATTGAGAAAAATCTTAACCAAGTATTTTCGAAGCTAATCCAGTGGTTACCATGTCAGTACATGGTCGATATTGTACCCTGCTATAATCGCTGACTCCTATGCCTTACCCCAGAGCTCGCACAAAGAATGATGTCACCCATTGACTAACAATATACGTCATGTATTAGCTTAAGTCCAAGGAATTTATATAAGGTTTTTTTTTACCTTGTTGCATGACCTAATGTTGACTTCTGCGATAAACTGTGGCTGAGTAATTTTGCCACTTTGTTGGCAATTAGGTAGGTAGGTACCTACCTAGCCTTAAAGTCCTAGTATTTTAATAAAAAACCTGCCAAGTGCGAGTCTGACTCGCGCACGAAAATTTCCGTACCATTATCACGGGTATCGCAACAACGACGCATGTTTGCATTTATCTTCACCACTGACGCTAGTTTATCACTAGATGGCGCTAGTGATCTATTGATAAACTTTTCTGCGAAAATTTAAACTGTCTAGCTATGAAGGTTTATTAGATACAGCCTGGTGGCAGACGAACAGACAGCGGAGTCTCAGTATTAGGGTCTCGTTTTTACCCTTTGGGTACGGAATCTTAAAAACTGTGCAGTGCGCTATATGTATACCCTCAAATTACGACCCTTGATTTATCTCAATCTTAGCAGTAAATACGACATCACAGGGAAGACATTGAAAACAACCAGTGTGGTAACGTTACCGCAAACTCAATTATGCTTTTGTCGTTTTAATCGTCATCTACATCTACACTAATATTATAAAGAGGAGAGATTAGTATATTTGAGTGTTTGTAAATAATAAACTCAAAAACTACTGTGCCGATTTCACCCTGAGTAACATTGGCTACTTTTGATCCCGATATTCCCACGGGATCGGGAATAACGCGGGTGTAACCGTGGGACGCAGCCAGTAATGAATAAACTCAAAAACTATTGCTGCCGATTTTGCCGATTTTAACAATTCTTTCACCATTAGAAAGCTACATTATCGAGGAGTAACATAGGCTACTTTTGATCCCGATATTTCCACGAGATCGGGACTTAGCCGATATAGCGATTTTGAAAATCTGACTGTGGTTTTCAACTTGATGCTGAACGTATGAGAGCTATCAAATCATGGTGGTCACTGCAAGCTACAGAGACGCGATGATTCATCATTATTAATAGCTTATCAGGAGGCTTCCGTTTGTCGTGATAGTGGCGCGAGCGGTGGTCATATCGAGTCATGTTTCGTGGGAATTCGGATGCCTAGCCGATGAGGACTCGATGTTTCTGCTTAATATGTCTTATATGTTGGAAGTGTGTTTTAGAATTTATAGATAACCGATAATTTAGTTACATATTTAACGACCTCTGTGGCGTATCGAGGTAAAGCGTCCGACTGCAATGCAGATTTTACTAACAAACGCTAAATAAAGTTAATCACTACGTAAACTTATCGTAAAATAGCTGTCAAATTAAACTTGAGGGTCAGGTTGTTTATAACTTGAGGGTCAGGTTGATTTGATTCAACAATCATCCGAAACTGCAGTCTTGCCAGAATAAAATATGAAAACGTTCGTCATCAACTGACTAGTTATCAAATCGTTATGTATCGTTGTAAGTAAAATTTTTTGATGCAGTGAATAAGAGCTATTACCTATCGACATAGCTAACAAGCGGCTATATATTAGACTAGCTGCGTCACGCGGTTTTTCCGCGTAAGTCCTGATCCCGTGGGAATATCGGGATCAAAAGTAGCCTTTAGCCTTCCTCAATAAATGGACCAACACTGAAATATTTTTTCAAATCGGACCACCGGTTCCTGAGATTAGCGCGTTCAAACAAACAAACTCTTCAGCATTATAATCTTATCTTACTAATCTTACTAATATTATAAATGCGAAAGTAACTCTGTCTGTCTGTCTGTTACGCTTTCACGCCTAAACCGCTGAACCGATATTGATGAATTTTGGTATAGAGATAAATAGGACCTCTGAGAAGGACATAGGCTACTTTTGATCCCGTAAATCCCGCGGGATCAGGACTTACGCGGGTGAAACTGCGGGCGCAGCTAGTATTAGTATAAATAGTAGTAAACACTCAGAACCAGATACAAATACATATGGCATAAATACTTATCCCCGACAGGAATCTAACCCGCAACCTTCTGTGTAGCAGCCGAGTATTCGCCCGACGCGCCTCAGAGGCCTTCATTGATTACCACTAGAGATGGGCCGACTAGTCGCCGACTAGTCGGGAAAGCCGACTAGTCGGCAGTTCAACCGACTAGTCGGCAACTAACAATTATACAATAAAACCAATATTTATTCAATTAGTAGTACAGTTTAGAAGGTGGGTAGTCAGAAAATCGTAAACAAAACACGTCATAGCTTACATCCATCATCTAAACATCTAAAATGTCATAACTATCCCTCAGCTCTATTTTTTTTCCAACTTTTATTTTTATTTCAACCAGTTTTTCGAAGTTTCGCTACCGCTTTCGAAGTGCAAACTTATCCAAAAATAGCAACAATCGCCGAGTGATCTTGATTAACCCAAATATCTGGGAATTATAATGATCTGCATTGCCGACTAGTCGGCAATTTTGGAACCGACTAGTCGGCTAGTCTGCTAGTCGGCAGAACCCCTAGTCGGCCCATCTCTAATTACCACCAAAAGATTGTGTCCAGCAGAAATGTAAGAGTGTGTGTGTTTGTTACAGTGATGTGTTGCCATCGAAGGAGGGTGGCGCATCATCAGCTCTGAGGTTTGAAGATGTGCGAAGCGGGATGAGGCGCTCGAGCGCCTCCACTACAATATGTCGTTCTTTAATAATCTGAAGAAGGTAAGGATATAGAATATAGTCAGGTTAAATCGGATACGGAGGACGACCGTATGACTCAAATATCTCGCAAAATAGGTGACATTGCAACTCACAGGTGTCACAGATCGGTGCGGGGTTACTCTTGTAAACACCGTGGCTAATACTTAACAAACATACAAATATACTTACATACATAGACTGATAAACACATAACCCTTCTTTGCGTCGCGCAGTCTGGTAAAAATATAACCTATTTTGGAAGATATTTGAGACACACGGTCTTCCCTCGTATCCGATCTTACCTAATTATACTCTACTATACATCTATCTATTGTATTGTACGAGGCCCGTATGATAAGTACCTGTGCTTACCGACTGAGGGCACCACCGACGCAAACTAAAAATGCCATCATGTAGCGCCATCTTTATAACGATTAAAGTCAACATTTCAGACCGATTTGTCGAGTAGTTTTGTTTTCACAACTGTTGAAAGTCATCAAGTGACGATATTTATATGTATTTTTAAAGCGGTTCCGTGCTTGCTGATATAAATAAATAAAATAAATAATAAATAAATTGTGTCAACAACACACAGCGCCATCTAGCCCCGCGGTAAGCGACTAAGCTTGTGTTACGGTGACTAGACAACGGATATAATACTTATATTTTCTTTTGTAAATAAATACATATTTATTTTTTAAGCATAAATACTTGCACCCGGCGGGAATCGAACCCGCAACCTTCTGCATTGCAGTCGGGCATTTGCACGACGCGCCTCAGGGGTCGTCAAAGACATAGCCTTAACAAGTAATCGGTAACGTGTGTAAGAAGAGTACGGTCCGTATCGTTTCCAGGTGTTGCACCTCGGCAGCGGCAACGATGCGCGCAAGAAGAAGGTGTTCAACAACATCCGAGACAACTCGGACCCGGCGGAGAACTGGGACATGATAGGCGAGCTCGGCGATGGAGCTTTCGGAAAGGTAGGTCGCTGTTCTAAGAGGAAACCACAGACATACATATAGCTAGACCACGCGAATTCATGCCCTTCGCGTGTCAGAAAACCCCTGAGTAAACGTCGCGGTAGTCGGCGCTAACAGACAGTCCGCGCGCGTCTATAGTTGCCGGACGTCCGTAGAAACTAATAAAATGACTCGTTGCCTGACTCGTTGAGTAAAACTGCAAAATTGCAGAAAATTCGAGCACCCAAAGGCAGGAACCTATTTTCTGTGGCTGTGACGTCACAGTAGGTATTAAAAAGTCGGCACGCTCGGTTATAATTCAGATCGAGGTGCATGTAACGTCTAGCTATATCTATGTCTGTGGAGGAAACACTAATAGAGTAAGATCCTAGGGCTGCCAGACGTCACGTATTTCCTGACGAACGAAATGTAGACTATTGAGTAGTGTTAGTATGTACTAAGAACGCATGTCTACCTGGATTGGATGGATCGGTCTGTCTTCTTGTAAAAGTTTTTAAATTGGTTGTCTAGTAGACATTGGACATAATGAAAAAACCGGCAATGTGCGAGTCCGACTCGCGCACGTAGGTTTCTGTACCACTATCACATTTGGGTACGGTACCTTAAAATGTTAATTCGTGAACGCAACGAGACTGTTACATTTATTTTACTACTGGGGCCAATCTATCACTAGGTGGCGGTAGTAGTAAAAATACATCGCGGTATCTTTGCGTTTTATGTCAAAAATCACGTTTCTAGAATGTGAGAACTATAGGAGAGTTATCTATACTTCTATACTAATATTATAAAGAGGTAACGTTGGTAACATGTATGTATGTATGTATATTGGGTGTAATCTCCGAAACTACTGGACCGATTTCAAAAATTCTTTCACCATTAGAAAGCTACATTCACCCTGAGTAACATAGGCTACTTTTGATCCCGATATTCCGTGAAACCGCGGGAATCTGCTAGTTAGTTGATATTCACATGGTGTAGTCGACAGTCGAGAGCTCAGTCAGTCGGTGTCTAAGAGTCCTCCTAGCTAGATGAAATTAAAAATCGCCCCCCTCTAGCCCTGCAGCGCCCACAAGGGGGCGTTATCGCCCACTTTGGGAACTCCACATCTAAGGAGCTAGACTTAATTTTGATTGTATCTTCAACAAATAAAACTTATTTGTATTTATTTATCTCTACAGGTGTACAAAGCGCAACACAAGACCACGGGCCAACTCGCGGCGGCGAAGATGTGTGTACTTGACAACGAAGACGACCTCGCGGACTTCACAGTTGAAATAGACATCCTCACGGAATGTCACCACCCAAACGTGGTGGAGCTCCACGAGGCTTACTTCATTGACAATAAACTATGGGTGAGTTATTGATGTTCCCGGTTGCATCCCTGTCGGGAGCCCGGGGTCCGCTAAGCCCCAAATATTTGGGGTTGGCGCAGTAGGTAAGTCATCACATCATTGACCATACCTTCTGCTAATAGATTTCGTAATATTTTAACACCAACCCTTCTAGGAACCAAGCAATTTACCCACCACCGCGCGGAGAGAACTTAAGTTTTGCTAGTCCTCCCTAAATCCCTTAGTCGCCTTTTACGACACCCACGGGAAGAGATGGGGTAACCTTATTCTATGCCGAGGATACACGTCTATTGATGGGCTTTACTGCACTTAGACTTTTCTTCAGTCAATCCTGAAGAAGAGATCTGTAAAGGTCTCGAAACGTTGAGCGTTGAAACAATGCTTAATGTAATAAACACCACGCGATTGAAACCAAAAATTGAGTTTAATTTTACTGTTGTTTTTTACTCTCGGTTTCTCGAGAGTTTGATCGTCCGCAGACATTTTATTATGAAATGGTTTCAGGACTTTTCGATAGATGGCACACCGATATTCTATAGATTTTAAATTAAGTAAACGCTGGTTTATGTCTGTCTGTAACGGTCGAAATAAAATCTACAGAATTGCACAGTCTCATCTATCATATGGTTGCAAATGGCCTCACTACGCGGGATGCCGAAGATCGTGCGAAGTGGAGACGTAAAAGTAGAAAACCGGACCCCGGGCTGAGAGGGGGTTGCAAACGGGAACATCGTGAGCGATGATGATGATGATGATGATCAATAAGTCGTGAAACTTTTTCATAAGAAAATTTCATGTCTAAGGCTTTTTAGGCGCTCTCTTATTATAATACCGCTTTTCCATTTTAATATGCAACGAAGTTGCAAACCTTTTTTTTTTTTTTTTGTGGTGGGGAAAAGTTGCAAACCTTACCTAACCTAACCACGCGGTACGTGTGTTCGAGGCCTTAGACACTTTCTTTCTATTCAGAACTTTTTGAAACGAAATTTTTGAAAAGTCTGTTCCAGGAGGAACCCCCAGGTTTAAAAGCAGTTACTTACCTATGTCATTTGTATATTTACAGATGTTGCTAGAATATTGCGACGGTGGCGCCCTCGACTCGGTCATAGCGGAACTAGAAAAGGGCCTCAACGAGAACCAAATAGCGTACGTCTGTCGGGAGATGTGCCGGGGACTACAGTTCCTGCATTCGAGACGAGTTATACACAGGGATCTGAAGGCGGGGAACGTACTGGCGACCATGCAGGGCGGCGTTAAACTTGGTAAGTATAGCGTACGTCTGTCAAGAGATGTGCCGGGGACTACAGTTACCTTACCACTTCACTTCACTATCACTTACCATCAGATGAGATAGTGGTCAAACGTTTACTATTGAATGCACATGACATTATTTTTTCTTACAATAGTTTATTTTACTATTGTAAGAAACTCTTTACATTAAATATTATATACCTTATAGTATTAACAATAAATTATAAAAATAGTTAAATAATTCCAAGTTTAAGTAATTTAATTTAATTTATAAAATATGTTTGTCCGTTTTCGACTGAAATACAGGATTAACCTAGTTCAGACATATGTATTTTTTATTGTTTATTTTGATATGTTTAGTTTTACAGTTTACTTTGTAAAAAGATTTATTGAATAAATTTTATTTTTATTTCCGCAGCTGATTTCGGCGTGTCAGCGAAGAACAAGTCAACTCTTCAGAAGCACGACACCTTCATCGGAACTCCGTACTGGATGGCGCCGGAGGTGGTCTTGTGCGAGACCTTCAGAGATCATCCTTATGACTTCAAGGTATGTGTGGTTCGGGGTTCCGTAGCCGAAGGGACTGCACTGTCTGTCTGTCACCAGGCTGTATCTCATGAACCCACTGAAATGAAACTATACAAGTACGCTGGAATTGCTATACCATACAAAATGACATTAGATCTTTGTGCCGATTTGATTTGCGCCATGTTGCGCTGTTGTCGCGCGTTTTCTATTGAAAGTGATCGTGACCATTGATGGAACTAATATTTCCGGAGACGGTCTCCATCACTTTTAGTAGAAAACGCGCGACAACAGCGCAACATGGCGCAGATCAAATGGGCACAAAATTCAGTGCGAGACCTATTGTCCATATAATTCATGTCAGTCCATGAACCGTAATAGCTAGATAGTGGGCCTTTCCGCACTTAGCCTCATAGTAAGGCCATTTTACGTGACTTATAATTGACTCCAACCGTCCCAGACTGTTCCAGAAAGCCAGCAATCTGTTAAGACTGCTGAAGGCTTCCGGAAGAGTTTTTCATATTCCGTTGGTCTGCGACACTGCTCCCATTAGGATGTGGTTGGGTATTTTTTAGCCATCATGCAACCCCTGCACAAATGGCTGTCAGTTATACCTATTTTAAAGATGTATTTATTAAGAAACGGCTAAAAGACAAGAAGCAAGTAGGATAACCATTATTTGTTAATAATTCCAGGTGGACATCTGGTCTCTGGGCTAATAATTCCAGGTGGACATCTGGTCTCTGGGCATCACTCTCATAGAGTTCGCGCAGATGGAACCTCCCAACCACGAGATGACACCGATGAGAGTCCTGCTGAAGATACAGAAGTCAGAGCCACCTTCTCTCGACCAACCCTCGCTCTGGTCCAAGCCGTTCAACGACTTCATAGCTAAAGCATTGGTCAAGGTACGTTGTCTTGATGGAGATACGTCCAACCACGAGATGACCCCGATGAGAGCCCTGCTGAATATACAGAAGTCAGAGTCACCTTCTCTCAATCTAGCCCCAAACTAAGAACTAGGCTTGTACTATGGTACTAGACCACGGATATACCACATATTATACTTTTTTTCTTGTAAATACATACATATGATACATAGAAAACACTGAATATTCCATGCCTTCGGACCGTGGTGAGTGCTAGGACATGTTGGTTTCTTCACGATGTATTTCTTTCACCGTAAGAGCGATGTTTTTAGCGCACATACCTTTTACTTAAAGATAAAGACATTGGTGCGCGATCGGCGCACGGATTCGAACCCAAGACTCTCGACCACTAGACTAACACCACTCTAAAACCCTATCAATTTCATGTTCCATATAAATTTCCAGGATCCAGAGAAGCGGCCGACGGCAGCGGATCTGTTGAAACACGAGTTCGTTGGCGGGAAGTTAGAACCGAAGCCGCTTCGGGACTTGCTACTGGAGTACCGGGCAGAAGTGGTGGAGGAGGAGATGATCGATGACGACTCCGAGGTACGTGTTCTAGATCGCGCAACCAGTATTACACACTTGCTTATTTTATCGACAGCCTCTGCGGTGCGTTGGGCGAATGTCGAAAGATGCTGGGTCGATTCCCGTGCGGTGCAGAAAATTTTAACACAAGTTTTAAAATAAATTTTTGTCTTCTCATGTCATGGAGGTCGCGATCCGAAGACACAGTAGAGTACATTAAATAAAAAATGACATGTCAAAGAGATATCTTGCTAATATCCGAATGAATAAACGTACTTTGATTTTTTTTTTTTTAATTGGAGGTTATTTATAATATTATTATTATATTATTAATAACCTTAAGGAGGTTTTAGGAATTTTACAGCCGCATAATGAAACGCTACATAAAATTTGCGGCGTACTGAAATATTTGAGCAGCTTCTAAATTTTAAAAAAGTTGGGAATTTTTGAATTTTGAGAGGTGCTTAGTTGTTTAAGTAGGACTCAAATTTTGAGTTACGTTTCTGTATAAGGCCGTTAGTCGTCCAGAAGTTATCGTTACAAAAATCTTTCCTGGACAATTTTGAAGTTGTTGTTCTAGATCGCGCAAGCAAAATTACACGTAAAATTTAAAATTGAACTAATACCACGTGTGTGCTTTATTCACGCTTACTAACGGCTGGCCCGTTTTCTATGCCGTCGTTGTGAACGATAGGCTAAGAGAAGGGGCAAGCAGAAACCAAATAAGGAGCAGTATCAGCGAATTGGTTAGTATCTAGGTATAGACTAGTAAATATAGAATTTTTGATAAAATGTTTTTAATTTTTTTCTCATTTTTTCTTTTCGAATTTCAACTTTTTTTTGTGATTACTGCATCTTATTTTCATATCATTAACTATTTTTTTTACTTTTTAAACTTACATGGTTGTTTTCACTACAAATAATAATAAATAACAGGGTATTTACCATCTCAGTCTCGTGAAACAAGCCAGTTGAAATTACTGGCGAAATATCGAGCTCCTCCAAAATCAAGTTAAAACATGGTAAATACCCCGTTATTAAATAATATTTGTAATTTTTACTTCTTTCTACGCGTATTTTGTGATTCGACAGACGGGTCACACCGGGAGCCTTTCCGCGACCACGGCCGGTGTGACCCGTTTGTCGAAACGTCGAGTTAATTAATGACAATGATTATCTACAACGCGATCTAGACCTGTTTCTAATAATGATAATAGTATGGAAAACTAACTATATTACGTACCGAGTCGCGTTAATGTGTGTTGTTGTGTGTCGTTATTGCAATCGAATGCGATCTGCAGCGAGAGCCTCCGCCTGCGTCGAAGGTATCTATCTCATAATACGATGGTAGGTCTGTCTTCTTATACTCTATAGCTAGGTAGATATTATTTTGAACGCAACTATACCATATTTTAGAATCTTAGATCAAAAATGTAAACAAAAGTCCCGTACATTTATTTGAAAGTAACAGCTCTTTATTTACTTTTTCCTTTAAATTTGACAGTTCTTTGTTTACATTTTTAGGTTTCTGAAATAGAGTTGTAAATGGCCATTAAAGCTTCAAATACACGGCGACACTTACCACTTACTAGACCACACCTACAGCACACATATAAAGAAATTCGTGCATGTGTGCTGTAGGTGTGGGTTGTTTTAGGTAAAGTGTCAGTGTAAGGGTCGTCGTGTATTTAGGGCTTAAGAACTATAATTTAGTGTCAGATGGGACCATTGTTGAGTGTTCTTCTAACGCTTACGACATGTTTTATTTGGATTTATCGCCTTCTCTACGTAAAGTACCCTCAACAATAGCGCCATCTGAAGAGAGCAATATTCAGTTTTATTTACTCGTACCAGCAGTTCAATTGACTGCCTAGCCTTTCAGCCATTTAATTAAACACTATTTAGGTAAATTACTTTGATTTATGACGTTTAATTAAGTACCTACTTGAGTTATAATTACCAAATCGCTCGCTTCGCTCACGCTTGCTTAGTCCCGATACTTAACCTATCCGTCTATATGACGTTAAAGTATGTGCTTCGGATGTGCGTATATTAACTCCTAAGCGAAGCGAGCGAAAGGCGACAAGGTTAGGCTGTTAATTGGCCGGAGAATTAAGCTAGTTGCCTGCCAAAAATACGTAGACTTTGTAGGTTAAGAAAATAAGTTTATATTGATTGGGGCTTCAACTCTACGCTTGTATAAATCCCAGGTCCCGCTGGATCGCTTGGATCCCTAAAGACTTTGGACGCGCCGAAGAAAAATCTATAAAAAAGTTATTACAAATAAAGACCCTACAATTATCCCGTCTAAATGTCTATTGTTTTTTTTTTTGTTTTTCATATTGCTAAAAACACTCGCGTTGTCCTCAAGCATCTAATGACACCTCATATGCTAAAATCTGTCGAATCATTCAGGCTACATAGAGTTACAAACGAAAATTGGATAGATACCCACATAGTCACATACATACTCTCGAAAAACCCCTTCTTCGGTAGTCGGGCAAAAATCATGTCTTAAAACGTGTTCTTTTTTAATAGATATTCCTTCGGTTTTCGCGATGAAAAATGTTGAAAAATGCTTAATATAATAAAAGTATACCAAGAAAATAGTTTATTTTTATGTATTTTTTTTACTGTAACAGTTTCTATTTATCTAGTTATCTATTTATAGTGTTTTCTATGTTTCATTTGTTTGTATTTATAGGTACCCGTTATCTAGTCCCCACAGTACGCACTTAGTGCTTAGTTTGGGGCTAGATTGCGCTGTGTGTAACGTTGTGCTATATGTATTTTGTTTATAGGAGCCGCGCAGTTCTCACTTGCCTTTGGAGGAAGATGACTCGACGTCGGTGAGGTCCGGCGACACTCCCGACCTCAAGAGTTAGTATACACACCTTTGTTTTACAGACATACAGTGTTACTTTCCCGCTTGTAATGCTAGTAAGGATTATTATAGTATAGATTATTCAATAGTATTGGTTCAATAGTAAATATTATGCGACAATGTAAATCACTTGATAACTGCAAAAAAAGCCCCATGTGTTTCATGTGTTTTCTTCTCATTGGAGGTCGCGTTCCAAAGACACAGTAGATTACATTATATAATTGACGTTTCAAAGTTTGTTAAACTTCATTTAAATAAACATATTTTGAGTTTGAGTTTGGAAGTTTAACGCCCATCAGGCTATCGCATACAGAAACGTTGCTTGTCCTGTCACAGGGACAACTGCGTGCGGCCAGCAAGCGGGCGCAAACACGCGTGACAATAAAAAACGGGGCAAGTGCGACACTCGCGCATAAAGGGTTCCGTACCCCTATCACAATTGGATACGGAACCCTAAAATGGTTTACAACAACCAATTTTTAAATTTTATAGGAAAATATGAAATATTTATCTTCGATTCTTACTCCCATCAAACGACCGAACACTCAAAAAAAAAAACCTTTGCACAAAGAAAATCTGAAACATAAAAGAAACTCTTTGGTAAGTGAAGGCAGACTGGTATATTTGACAGTTAGGGCAGCCATTTTGAATTCCATGACCAACTCGATTTGTCCTGACCAACTCCTGTCCTTGTTCCTGTCCTGACTCCTTGTTATTTTTGAAACACGTTTGTTGTATGGGAGCCCCTTTTAAATAATTGTTTTATTTTGTTTTTAGTATTTGTTGTTGTAGCGGCAACCGAAATACATCTTCTGTGAAAATTTCAACCTTCTAGCTATTACGGTTCATGAGATACAGCCTGGTGACAGACGGACGGACGGACGGACGGACGGACAGACAGACAGACAGCGAAGTCTCAGTAATAGGGTCCCGTTTTTACCTTTAGGTACAGAACCCTAAAAACGCCCTTACAGATCTCTTCCTCAGCGTAGACCCTGAGGATCTGGGTTTTCCTCATAGTAGTAAATGAGTTTAATTTCAATACAACTGCAAATCAATACTATCTATACTAATATTATAAAGAGTAAAGATTTGTATTTTTTGTGTATGTGTGTCTGTATGTTTGTAATGAATAAACTCAAAAACTACTGGACCGATTTTAAGACTCTTTTACCATTAGAAAGCTACATTCACCCTGAGTAACATAGGCCCGATATTCCCACGGGATCGGGACGTACGCGGGTGAAACCGCGGGACGTAGCTGCCTATAAATTTAGATGTGAAGGTGACCTAACCAACGTGTATTGTTCTAGTGTCGGAGGTGTCGGGTCGGGAGGCAGCGAAGCGGCCGCACGGCGACGACCACACACACTCTGACAGGAAACCGCCGGTGAGTCAGACATTATGTACCACCGGTACTAAACCTGGTGTCTTCTACATATTCCGGATTAGACGCACACACAATGTCCAAAATCCAAAATGAACATCTTGAAGAGCGCTATCACTTATGATATAGTGATAGCGCTCTTCAATAGTCGATAGTTTCCGAGATATTGACGTTTTATGTTTGACAGCTGTCATCCAAAATGAAGATCTTGAAGAGCTCTATCACCATTGCTCAGGAAGTAGTGGTCTAGGGTCGATAGTTTCCGAGATATTGACGTTTTATGTTTGACAGCTGTCATCCAAAATGAAGATCTTGAAGAGCTCTATCACCATTGCTCAGGAAGTAGTGGTCTAGGGTCGATAGTTTCCGAGATATTGACGTTTTATGTTTGACAGCTGTCATCCAAAATGAAGATCTTGAAGAGCTCTATCACCATTGCTAAGGAAGTAGTGGTCTAGGGTCGATAGTTTCCGAGATATTGACGTTTTATGTTTGACAGCTGTCATCCAAAATGAAGATCTTGAAGAGCTCTATCACCATTGCTAAGGAAGTAGTGGTCTAGGGTCGATAGTTTCCGAGATATTGACGTTTTATGTTTGACAGCTGTCATCCAAAATGAAGATCTTGAAGAGCTCTATCACCATTGCTAAGGAAGTAGTGGTCTAGGGTCGATTGTTTCCGAGATATTAACGTTTTAAGTTTGACAGCTTTCATCCAAAATGAAGATCTTGAAGAGCTCTATCACAATTGCTAAGGAAGTAGTGGTCTAGGGTCGATAGTTTCCGAGATAGTGACGTTTTAAGTTTGACAGCTGTCATCCAAAATAAAGATCTTGAAGAGCGCTATCACTTATGCTAAGGAAGTAGTGGTGTAGGGTCGATAATTTCCGAGATATTGACGTATTAAGTTTGACAGGCTAACTGGCTAGCTCATTGGCCTAGCTGTACCTGCCGATCTTGAATGGTCGTGCGGGTTAAGCAACGCTTGGCGCGGTCTTTACTTGGATGGGTGACCGATAATTTGTGTGACAAACTTTTACTTTCACGAGCGCCTCCGTGGTTCGGAAGCACGTTAAGCAGTTGATCGCGGTTGTTATCTCGGATAGAAGTCGTTTGGTCAAGTTAGAGGTCTTGGAGATCTGAAAACTCTAACACTAGGTGAGCAACACCACAATACGAAAAAGAAAGAAAATAACCACCAGTACTAGAGCTGGTGTCTTCAACATATTCCATGTCCTTTTACAAGAAATAAAATAAAAGCCGCTGACAGCGCCGAAAATATTGTTACGTTTATCGTAAAAAGTAATACTTAAAAAGCGCTAAGTTCTGTTACCCTTCGTGTCTCACCTTATGTTAGAGTTGTCAGGTCGCCCTATTGCCTCTAACTTGACCTCACGACTGCTATCAGAGATAACAACCGGGACCAATTGCTTAAAATGCCTTCCGAAGCACGGAGGAGCTCGAAAAGTTTTACTTCCACACAAATGTCACCCATCCAAGTAATGACTGCTCCAAGCGTTGCTTAACCCGCACGTTTATTCACGATCCGTAGATGCAGCTAGGCCAAAAACCTCCTCAGTGGCGCACCAGGAAACACCTGTTCTCCTAAATGGCTGGATGAATATAACATTGTAAATTTCCTTCCAGGCACCAAAAAAAGAGAAGGGTCCGGCGCCGCCCCCGCCGGCCGTCACCCCCACGCCGCCCGCCCCCGCCGCCCCCGCCGCCAAGAAGCCGCCCGCTCCGCCCCCGCCAACAACACCGACGCCTCCCACGCCAACTTCCACCGCCGCCAACATTGTCGAACAGGTCGGTAAACACTATCTATATTATATACTAATATTTTAAAGAGAAAAGATTGTATTTTTGTGTATTTGTGTGTGTGAGCGTCTGTATGTTTGTTATGAATAAACTTAAACACAACCGGAGCAATTTCAAAAATTCTTTCACCATTAGAAAGCTACATTCTCCCAGAGTAACATAGACTTTTTATCCCGCACGTGAAACCGTGGGACGCAGCTAGTAATCTATATAATGCTTTGTTCTGACTCACTGGTTGACCAACAACCTAAAACCGCTGATAGTAGGATAGCTGAAATTTGGAAAGTATATTCTTTATATGGTAATTTCCCGCGGGATCGGGACTTACGCGGGTGAAACCACGGGACACAGCTAGCCGTCCCATATTACTCTACTGACGGGCGAACCGAGCCGTCTGTCGTAAAAAAAATTGTGGGGTTCCTCAGGGCTCGTTACTGGGGCTCACACTTTATGTGATGGATATAGAAGAGTAATTTCGTATGGTGCAGTGATTTCTGTTGCATTTAGTATGTTTTCTTTGTTTTACCGAAATAAAAGGTTGATCTCTGTGTTTTTAGGGATCCGTACCCAAAAGTATAGAACTCTATACCTCAGTTTTTTGCTATAGGAATTACTACTACAATTTACTATAGGAATTTTTGAGTTTAGGAGCTGCTTTCTAGTCATATTGTGAGTAGCGTTTCTGTATTTAACTTAACTTTTAGATTTAGCTACCGGTAGAATAATTTGATTTTAAATAATCAGGTATGCAGAGATGCAGTGCAAGCCGTAGAAGACAAAACTCCCGAAACTCCAGAGAAAAGCAAACCAAAGCAAACAGACAGTCCAAAACCGACCCTAGTCAAAGATATATCTAAATCAGCTGAGAAAATAACAACCAAACAGGAAAATATCACCCGTTCGATATCCGTCGATGAAGATTTCGAACTCAAAACCTTTGAGATTAAACCTTCCAGGTCATCTTCATCAGAATTTTCAAAAAGCTCGTCTAGTTTATCAGAAAAGAAAGACCTTAGAATCAGTTCAGAGATCTCTAGACAAAGTTCTTCCAGTTTGTCAGAGAAGAAAGATAATCGTAGGCAAAGTTCTTCCAGTTTGGAAAAGAAAGAAATTTCCAGGCAAAGTTCTTCCAGTTTGGAAAAGAAAGAGTTTTCCAGGCAAAGTTCTTCCAGTTTGGAAAAGAAAGAGTTCTCCAGACAGAGTTCTTCAAGTTTAACAGAAAAGAAGGAAAATCGGGTTAGCGCTGAGATTTCTAGACTCGAAAAGAGGTATTCTAGGTCTAGTTCCGAAGACGATAGACCTATTGTAGAAATCAGTACAGTCAATTTGGATGTCAAAGTCAAAAATGATAATGAAAATATCTCTAAGGAACCGAATCGCGTCAGTCCCGAAAAAGACGTGCAAAATTTCAAAAAGGACATCAATAGCGTTTCTAAAGACGGTAGTAACGCGATTATTGTGAATAAGGAACAAATTAATGTCATTAAAGACTCAAATAATATCGCTAAGGACTCAAATAATGTCACTAAGGACTCAAATAATGTCACTAAAGACTCGAAAGACCAAAAATCTGTGAGTACAGAGATTAAAAGCGTGAATGAAGCAGTGAACAGAATAGAGAGGTATTCGCGGTCAAATTCCGTTGAAGAGAGAAGAAGAGATGAAGAGTCGAGGAAAGAAGAGAGGAGAAAAGAGATAGAACGAGAAAGAGATAGAGAGAGGAAGATTGAGATTAGACCTGTCACGGTAATTTAATATAACTACTTATAATATGTAATTGACGACTTCTGCGGTGCGTCGGGCGATTACCCGGCTGCGTGGAAGAAGGTTCCGGGTTCGATTCCCGCCGGGGACAAGTTTTTATGGTTACCATAAATGTTTGTTTTTGGGTGTTTTCTGTATGTAATCCTTATTGAATTATTTACAAAAAAGAATTGCAAAAATGTAGTATTCAATTCTCGTTGTCTAGTACCCATAGCATTAAAAAAAAACTAAAGAAAAAGTATTTTAAGTAGTATATCCGTTATCCATAGCTCAAGCAAAGTTGCTAAATTTGTAGTTAGATGGCGCTATGTGCAATGTCCAGTCAGTCCTTTTTACCCGACTTCGCGACGCAAAGAAGCGTTATGTCTATTCTTGTTCTTTCCGTGTAGTAGTGTGTCTCACCCAGTGTTAGAGTTGTCAGGTCGTCCTTAAGGCCTCTAACGTTGACCTAACGACTGCTATCTGAGATAACAACCGGAATCGACTGCTTAACGTGCCTTCTGGACTTCGATCATATATAAACTATAGATACACGGTCCCATACAAAATCGAAATCAAAAAACGGCACTACTTCAACGCTTACTTATACAGACATAGTACAGTTTAATGTAAACCTTAATCACTGGGCTATAAGGTTGTAAAACACTTATGCACGACTGACAGCGATATGCCTTGTTTCGCTGTAACCGGCTGAAATATGCCTTGTTTTGAAGGCTCCATTTCTAGAGCGGCGACCGTGCATCTATGTAGGTTATACAGGGTGTCCGGAGACCAGTGGATGTCCCAGCACGGGCGGCTGGCGGGGAAGGGTTGGCTGCCCAGAATACTTTTTTTTTTTTCTATCTCAAACGGTTCGAGCTGTACGTCACTTTTTAGTAAAAATTGAAAAATGTCTACTTTTTTGCACATTTCGGGGCATCACGTCCACAGATTAAGCGATAGCATTGTTTTTTTTTCGCCATGTGTTCACTAATATTGATGTTTGTAAATCACCTTAATTTTTTTTTAATACTATAGTTAGTAACTTACAGGATGTCCCCAAAGATAGATTTAGTCTTATAAACTTTACTTTCTGCTAAGTTTGAGCATCTGTGGTGTAAAAAAAATGTATGAAACCTGTCTGGCCGACTATTGAAAAAAATTGCCTATTTCATAAGGATTCTATAACAATATTATACTAATAACTTTTTGTCATTAGTTACTAAGCTAGTGCTATGAATGCATCGAAGGTACTATCTTTCATGAAAAAATTAAAATAAGTATTGTACAAAAAAGGACACTTATTAAGATTTAATATGTCATAATGTTACAGCAAATGCTCAAATTGTCCTCCTCTTGCCCTTATACAGGCCCTTAACCTTTTTATAAATGATCTCTTAAGGACACGATTATAATTTTTTCTCCTATTTGTTGTACCGCTTCGTGGACGCGTAGACGCAGGTCTTCAATTGTGGTTATGTTTTTTTTGTATACTTGTTCTTTTAAACACCCCCAGTAAAAAAAACTAGTGGATTCAGATCGGGCAAACGTGGAGGCCACAATATTGGACCTAATCGGCAAATACATCTTTTTGGATAACTTTCATTTAAATAGTTTCTCACTCGCACGGCATAATGTGCGATGAGTCAACGTACAAAAGAGATGGCTACCTCAACTTGCACAATTTGCACAGCTGGCAGCTAACCAACCCAAGATTAGCCAGGGAAGACCGATCACAGTACCAATTTAAAATTAACTATTGGACCGGTATATTAAATGGCCAAATTATTGGCCCTTTCGAATTGCAAGGCAACCTAAACGGAGCCAACTATTTACACTTTCATTATGCCGTGCGAATGAGAAACTATTTAAATGAAAGTTATCCAAGAAGATGGATTGGCCGATTAGGTCCAATATTGTGGCCTCCACGTTCGCCTGATCTGAATCCACTTGATTTTTTTTACTGGGGGTGTTTAAAAGAACAAATATACAAAAAAAACATAACCACAATAGAAGACCTGCGTGTACGCGTCCACGAAGCGGCACAATAAATATGAGAAAAAATTATAATCGTATCCTTAAGACATCGTTTATAAAAAGGTTAAGGGCCTGTATAAGAACAAGAGGAGGACAATTTGAGCATTTGCTGTAACATTATGCCATATTAAATCTTAATAAGTGTCCTTTTTTGTACAATACTTGTTTCAACTTTTTCATGAAAGATAGTACCTTCGATGAATTCATAGCACTAGCTTAGTAACTTATGACAAAAAGTTATTAGTATAATATTGTTATAGAATCCTTATGAAATAGGCAATTTTTTTCAATAGTCGGCCAGACCGGTTTCATACATTTTTTTTACACCACAGATGCTCAAACTTGGCAGAAAGTAAAGTTTATAAGACTAAATCTATCTTTGGGGACATCCTGTAAGTTACTAACTATAGTATTAAAAAAAATTAAGGTGATTTACAAACATCAATATTAGTGAACACATGGCGAAAAAAAAAACAATGCTATCGCTTAATCTGTGGACGTGATGCCCCGAAATGTGCAAAAAAGTAGACATTTTTCAATTTTTACTAAAAAGTGACGTACAGCTCGAACCGTTTGAGATAGAAAAAAAAAACGTATTCTGGGCAGCCAACCCTTCCCCGGCCAGCCGCCCGTGCCGGGACATCCACTGGTCTCCGGACACCCTGTATATGATCGAAGCTTCTGAAGCATACAGGACCTCGAGAAAATGATTTCTGCCACAAAAATGATCTTGCACGCCTCACCAAGCATTGCTTAACCCTAGCCATGTAATGTTTGTTGCAGCCCCCACGATCGGAGTCCCCCCAAGTGGTGGTAGTATCCCCGGTGGTGGTGGTGGTGGAGCCGAACTCGCTGGCGTCCGCCGCCGGACACGTCACTGTCACCACGACGCACCCGCCACCCATCAACACGCACAGCCCGGTAATAAATAGATAGATTAACGCTTTATTGTACCAAAAACACAAAACATAATACAAAAAAAATCTTAAAACTAAAGTGGTACAATTGGCGGCCTTATCGCCTATGGGCGATCTCTTCCAGGCAACCAATGAATGGAAAAGACCTAACGAAGGTAAAGGGTGATGTGTTTTTAGTTGAGAGAGATTTGATTAGGAAAATAAACGGATTTATAACTATAATAATAATAGACTACATTAAGATGATATCGAGAAAAATTATTAATATTACAATCTATAGGTTTAAGCCAACCCCACATAGGTGCGTTTTTACCACAGACCTATAGCTAGACCACGCGAATTCATATCCATCGTGTGTCAGAATAACGTCAAAAACCCTGTCAAAACGTCGCGGTAGTCGGCGCTGACTGGCAGTCCACGCGCGTCTATAGTTGCCGGACGTCGGTAAAAACTGATAAAACGGCTCATTGCGTGATTAGTAACTGTAAAATCCAAAAAAATCGAGCACCTACAGGCAGGAACATATTTTCTGTGGCTTTGACGTCACAGGTAGGTATTGAAAAGTCGTCACGCTCGGTTTCAATACAAATCGAGGTACATGTGACGTCTACCTATATGTATGTCTGGTTTTTATCGCAAAAACGTATGCGGTAATATCGTATGGTAAAACGCAGCTGTGTGTAAGGAATCGGGACGCAATATGTTTTAAGGTTTCGCTGGGCGTATTTAAGTCTACCTACCTTTTCTTCATACAAACGTAGTCGACTGTTTCCTCCCTGAATAAAGACATTTGAGCAAATATGTTTATTATTGTTTATGCCATAACACCTATATCTGCCATGACCATGCCCCTGCGTTTTGTTTTTTTTTATTTCATTTTCTAATCCTACTAATATTATAAATGTGAAAGTTTGTGAGGATGTTTGTTACTCTTTCACGCAAAAACTACTGAACCGATTGCGATGAAACTTGGAATATAGATAGATGGACACCTAGAATAAGACATAGGCTACTTTTTATCCCGTAATTCCCGCGGGATCGGGACTTACGCGGGTGAAACCGCGGGGCGCAGCTAGTAAGAATATAAATAAAATTCAGAAAAATAAGAAAATTAAAACAAAATTAAAACGTAGGGGCATTTTCATGGCTGATATGGGACTTATGGCATAAACATATTTTTTCTATCTTTATACAGGGAGGCAATAATCAACTACGTTTTTAAAGTTTGTATGGAGAAAAAAGTAGGTAGACTGTCCTCTTAACCGACTTTCCAAAAAGGAGGCTAGTTGCTAAATTGCGATGTGTGCAAGGCCCTCAATAATGATGTATTTATTTCCTCAGTTACCACCGAACGCGGTGACAATATCAACAACGCCGCCCATAGCTGAGTCGGTGGTGATAGTCGCGGGTTCGAGCTCCGACGACGATTGCTTCGCGCCGTCCTCGCTCGATTCACTCGACTGCACTAGTTACACAGGTACTGTATTATATTGCTTACTAGCTGACCCGGCGAACCTTGTTCCGCCTTAGAGACAAAAAAAGTATCCTATGTCTGTCTCAAAATTTCACTTTTTCTATAAAAAGGACGACTTTTACATAGTCACAGACCAGATTTTTTTTAATATCTACAGAAGCAACTCTTAACTGAACACCAACGAATTTCCTAAAACCCTGTATAATTAATTTTCGGAAACATTTCGTTAGCGCGATTCAGGATCTGTTATCGACTTACAGCTTGTTCGTTCTCAGAAAAAACCCGGGGCCGTCGCCTGGACAGCAGTGAGGTGCTAATACTGAGCCCCGGCGCTCCGGCCATCGACTCCGGGGTCTTCGATAGCACCACTAACGACATCAACCTGGTAAGTCTTTCCCCTTTCCCTATAGTACGTACAGTAGAATCCGGTTATAGCGACGGCCAAGGGACCGGTGATATTACGTCGCACTAACCGACTATAAATATGACTAGCAAATAAATAAATAAAAAAATATGCCATTTTCGTACGTGTACTCACTTTTTACCCGCCAGTTAAGTAACTGCTGTGAAATAAGTAGCCGCATTCCAATCAGTGGTGCAGTGTTTATTATCTAAGTACGATTTATTTGTAAACACGTCAACGATCGTCGTTGTAACCGGACTTTTGTTGAAAATTCCGTCGTTAAAAGCGGTCGGTCGTTGTAAGCGGAGTCGTAATAAACGGATGTACTTTCATGGTGACTCATATGAAAACCAATCATATGCCTTTACTTACGTCGCTAAAAACGGTTGGTTGTTAAATGCGAAGTCGTACTAAACGGACTACACTGTACATCGCTCTTACGGTGAAGGAAAAACATCGTGAGGAAACCAACATGTCCTAGGACTCACCACGGTCCGAAGACATGGGATATTCAGTGTTTTCTATGTATCATATGTATGTATTTACAAAAAAAAAGTATAATATGAAGTATATCCGTTGTCTAGTACCCATAGTACAAGTCTAGAGCTTAGTTTGGGGCTAGATTGCGCTGTGTGTAACGTCGTGCAATATTTCTTTATTATTATTATTATTTATTTACTGAATGAAACTATACAAGTACGCTGGAATTGCTATAATACAAAATGACGTTAGATCTATGTTCCGGAGTCGGTCACCATAAGATGACGATCTTATGGTGACCGACTCCGGAACTATTAGTTCCAATACCACCATCACTTTCAATAGAAACATGCAACATTGCGCAAATCAAATCGGCACAAAGATCTAATGCCATTTTGTATAGTATAGCAATTCCAGCGTTTTAGTTCAGTGATTCAGTACCACTTCTTCTTTTCGTATAGTGGTGTGGCTCAACTGGTGTTAAAGTTTCCAGGCCGCCCTAAACCCTAAAGCTTCTAACTTGACCTAACGACTGCTATTGGAGATAACAACCGGGACCAACTGCTGAACGTGCCTTCCGAAGCACGGAAGGTACCACTACAAATCCAAGATGGCCGCCGCCACAAGATGGCCGCCAACCTATCTTCACCCAATGCCCTCCTTCCCTTCCAGGACACCTCGCACGTGTCGGTGGTGACGGTGGGCAACGAGGAGGTGCGAGTGAAGGACTCTGCGGCGTCTCACATCGCGCTACCAGAGCCCCACACACCGAGACTTAGTCCGGATAGCTTCGAGCGGTGAGTGGACAGTTTTGCGCAAGAAATACGCTCGGAACCCTTTGGTGGCACGTCGGGTGAAGGCCCGACTGCAATGCGTTTCTGGTCTGGGTGTTCTATATCATATGTATGTATTTACGAAATACATCTTCTGTGACAATTTCAACCGTCTAGCTATTACGGTTCATGAGATACAGCCTGGTGAAAGACGGACAGAGGGACAGACAGACAGCAAAGTCTCAGTAATAGGGTCCCGTTTTTACCCTTTGGGTACGGAACCCTAAAAAAAGAAGTATATTATGTAGTGTATCCGTTGTCTAGTATCCATAGTACGCACCTAGTGCTATTTATTTAACCTTCCATATCGAGTTGTGCGATGGCCGACGTGGCCCTCTAAGCTCTACCTCTACCATCCATGTGACGTTACATGTGGCTAGATGGCGCTGTGTGATGTTCACACTATCATTTATCTATTTATATATGGTTGCAGCGTGTCCGCGTCGGACAGCGGTAGCGTGGCGTCGTGCAACTCGCGTGCTGCGCACGACGGCGACTCGCTGGCGGCATCCGACGACCACAAGCACCTCAACGGTGGGCCCAGGTCAGTACACTTCTATTATAATATTGGTGCTAAGGATAAAAATTAATCGCGCTAATGTTGCGTTTTATTGTGAATAATCACGTTTGTTGTATGGGATGTTTAATTTATTATTATTTGTAAATATTAATTTTATTTGTTGTTATAGCAGCTATAAAAATAAATCATCTGTTTTAACTATCTAGCTATCACAGTTCATGAGATACAGCCTGGTGACAGACGGACCGACAACGGAGTCTCAGTAATTGGGTCCCGATTTTTACCCTTTGGGTGTGGAAACCCTACGAAATAGGATACCCTATTATATTCAACAATGTTTTTTTTATTCACCTCCAGAATAAACCCCGAAAACCAGCCGGACGACTCGGAACAAGTGGTGCTACGCCGCAAACCCCCGGAGCAACCGCACCGCAGCCAGCGCTCCAAGGAAGACATCCACATGGCGAACCTCAAGAAGAAAACCAGGAAACGGACGAGGAAGTTCGAGATTGATGGCGTCATGGTCACCACCACCACTTCCAAGGTTAGTTCTAACCCCCGGAGCAACCGCACCGCAGCCAGCGCTCCAAGGAAGACATCCACATGGCGAACCTCAAGAAGAAGACCCGGAAACGGACGAAGAAGTTCGAGATTGATGGCGTCATGGTCACCACCACCACTTCCAAGGTTAGTTCTAACGCCCGGAGCAACCGCACCGCAGCCAGCGCTCCAAGGAAGACATCCACATGGCGAACCTCAAGAAGAAGACCCGGAAACGGACGAGGAAGTTCGAGATTGATGGCGTCATGGTCACCACCACCACTTCCAAGGTTAGTTCTAACGCCCGGAGCAACCGCACCGCAGCCAGCGCTCCAAGGAAGACATCCACATGGCGAACCTCAAGAAGAAAACCAGGAAACGGACGAGGAAGTTCGAGATTGATGGCGTCATGGTCACCACCACCACTTCCAAGGTTAGTTCTAACCCCCGGAGCAACCGCACCGCAGCCAGCGCTCCAAGGAAGACATCCACATAGCGCACCTCAAGAAGAAGACCCGGAAACGGACGAGGAAGTTCGAGATTGATGGCGTCATGGTCACCACCACCACTTCCAAGGTTAGTTCTAACCCCCGGAGCAACCGCACCGCAGCCAGCGCTCCAAGGAAGACATCCACATGGCGAACCTCAAGAAGAAGACCCGGAAACGGACGAGGAAGTTCGAGATTGATGGCGTCATGGTCACCACCACCACTTCCAAGGTTAGTTCTAACGCCCGGAGCAACTGCACCGCAGCCAGCGCTCCAAGGAAGACATCCACATGGCGAACCTCAAGAAGAAAACCAGGAAACGGACGAGGAAGTTCGAGATTGATGGCGTCATGGTCACCACCACCACTTCCAAGGTTAGTTCTAACCCCCGGAGCAACCGCACCGCAGCCAGCGCTCCAAGGAAGACATCCACATGGCGAACCTCAAGAAGAAGACCCGGAAACGGACGAAGAAGTTCGAGATTGATGGCGTCATGGTCACCACCACCACTTCCAAGGTTAGTTCTAACGCCCGGAGCAACCGCACCGCAGCCAGCGCTCCAAGGAAGACATCCACATGGCGAACCTCAAGAAGAAGACCCGGAAACGGACGAGGAAGTTCGAGATTGATGGCGTCATGGTCACCACCACCACTTCCAAGGTTAGTTCTAACGCCCGGAGCAACCGCACCGCAGCCAGCGCTCCAAGGAAGACATCCACATGGCGAACCTCAAGAAGAAGACCCGGAAACGGACGAGGAAGTTCGAGATTGATGGCGTCATGGTCACCACCACCACTTCCAAGGTTAGTTCTAACGCCCGGAGCAACCGCACCGCAGCCAGCGCTCCAAGGAAGACATCCACATGGCGAACCTCAAGAAGAAAACCAGGAAACGGACGAGGAAGTTCGAGATTGATGGCGTCATGGTCACCACCACCACTTCCAAGGTTAGTTCTAACCCCCGGAGCAACCGCACCGCAGCCAGCGCTCCAAGGAAGACATCCACATAGCGAACCTCAAGAAGAAGACCCGGAAACGGACGAGGAAGTTCGAGATTGATGGCGTCATGGTCACCACCACCACTTCCAAGGTTAGTTCTAACCCCCGGAGCAACCGCACCGCAGCCAGCGCTCCAAGGAAGACATCCACATGGCGAACCTCAAGAAGAAGACCCGGAAACGGACGAGGAAGTTCGAGATTGATGGCGTCATGGTCACCACCACCACTTCCAAGGTTAGTTCTAACGCCCGGAGCAACTGCACCGCAGCCAGCGCTCCAAGGAAGACATCCACATGGCGAACCTCAAGAAGAAAACCAGGAAACGGACGAGGAAGTTCGAGATTGATGGCGTCATGGTCACCACCACCACTTCCAAGGTTAGTTCTAACCCCCGGAGCAACCGCACCGCAGCCAGCGCTCCAAGGAAGACATCCACATGGCGAACCTCAAGAAGAAGACCCGGAAACGGACGAAGAAGTTCGAGATTGATGGCGTCATGGTCACCACCACCACTTCCAAGGTTAGTTCTAACGCCCGGAGCAACCGCACCGCAGCCAGCGCTCCAAGGAAGACATCCACATGGCGAACCTCAAGAAGAAGACCCGGAAACGGACGAGGAAGTTCGAGATTGATGGCGTCATGGTCACCACCACCACTTCCAAGGTTAGTTCTAACGCCCGGAGCAACCGCACCGCAGCCAGCGCTCCAAGGAAGACATCCACATGGCGAACCTCAAGAAGAAAACCAGGAAACGGACGAGGAAGTTCGAGATTGATGGCGTCATGGTCACCACCACCACTTCCAAGGTTAGTTCTAACCCCCGGAGCAACCGCACCGCAGCCAGCGCTCCAAGGAAGACATCCACATGGCGAACCTCAAGAAGAAGACCCGGAAACGGACGAGGAAGTTCGAGATTGATGGCGTCATGGTCACCACCACCACTTCCAAGGTTAGTTCTAACCCCCGGAGCAACCGCACCGCAGCCAGCGCTCCAAGGAAGACATCCACATGGCGAACCTCAAGAAGAAGACCCGGAAACGGACGAGGAAGTTCGAGATTGATGGCGTCATGGTCACCACCACCACTTCCAAGGTTAGTTCTTGACTAGCAAACCCAGTTCTCTAATACCTACGGATATATGACCAGCAAGAGTATAAAGAGGGGTCCACTGTACCGTCAGGCCACCCCCAGGGGCAACCGTCAGGGATCTGTTATAGACCGATCGTGTCCCCAAAAGCTAGATTCGGTTCTCTAAAGAAGAGCTACCTCGTGCCCAAAACGGTACTCCCAGTTGTCCGGACTGGTACCGGAGCAATGAAGCCGCTCACCACTCGTTCTTCGGAAGAGGAGCTAACGACAACCAACCTCTTAGTTCTTAGTTGAGTTCTTGAACAGTGGTGTCGTTCGATAGTTCACGATAGACTATCAATAGTATCGATGGATAGCGAAGACGTCGCGCTCGACACTATTTTGTACACTTGCGTTCACATGCGCTTCGAATCAACAAAGCCAACAGCAGTGTTTGCTCGTCAGAATCCATTCTGTTACTGAGTGTACATAAGCCGATTTTGATTAAACATGCATATTCTTGTGACAAAAGTCATGCTCTTTTATTTGATACCCCACTGGGGCATATTTGAAAACATTCGGTTTTTATTTCCGAGCTTTAACCAACATATATTATGAACAGCTGAACCGATTTTGATCAAACATAGCTAAGAACACTCGCGCAAAAGTCATCTATCAACCAAAAAAAACTACATTGAAATCGGTTCATCCGTTCGTGAGCTACGATGCCACAGACAGACAGACAGACACGTCAAACTTATAACACCCCTCTTTTTCCGTCGGGGGTTAAAAACACGATCGTACGCGATGTATGCGCTGCGCCACCGCTTCGCCTGGAAACCGCCCGCATACCAATAGTATGATAAGGCCCTTAGACCTGTGGATTTTGTTCGATAAATAAATAAATATGATCCTGCAGGTGATATGGGGCGACGAGGAGAGCGGGCGCACGTGGGACGACCACGCGCTGCGCAAGCAGGAGCTGCGGGAAATCAAGATGCTGCAGAAGCAGGAGCAGAAGCAGTTCCAGGACCTCAACGCCAAGGAGCAGCAGCTGCGGGAACAGCAAGACAAGAGGTCCGTATAATTAAGAGGAGTATATACGCCAACGACCTTGAAACTGAAAATCCCTGTCGGGCTCCTCGAAAATTGTTGATTATTTCATGACGGAATGTCGTAGAACTTTTTTTTGTGCACAGATTGTAGGTGACATTGTTTCCTACATTTTGGCGTAGTTTTAAGACAAGAACCTCCTATTGGTGCAAAGCCTATCCAAATTTTAGACAAGAAATATCTGATTTGGCTAAAATGTCGATAGGATTCAATACGTTTAGACATATTTGTATGGAAACTGCACTAAAATATCGGAAACAATGTCGCCTACAATCTGTACACAAAAAAAAGTTCTACGACATTCCGTCATGAAATAATCGACAATTTTCGATGCGCCCGACATGGATTTTCAGTTTTACAGAACAGGGCCCTTAATATACAGGGTTCTTCCAGGAAAGAGTATCAAGCCGAAAGGGGGTTGTTCTAGAGGTCTGTTAAATACATCTTTTGTGAAAATTTCAACTGTCTAGCTATTATGTCTTATGAGACAGACCGAGAATCAGCGGAGTCTCAGTAATAAAATCCCGTTTTTAATTTTTGGGTATGAAATCCTAAAATGAACCCTGGACGAACCAATAGTGATAGTTGTACGGGAACTCTTCGTGCGCGAGTCCGTCTCGCACTTAGCCGGTTTTTTGAAATCGCCCTTTAAACCTGCAATAACGTCTGCAACCCCTCTAATTGGCTCTCCGTTTTTAGGGTTCCGTACTCAAAGGGTAAAAACGGGACCCTATTACTGAGACTTCGCTGTCTGTCCGTCCGTCCGTCTGTCACCAGGCTGTAGGTTGGTTGCCGCTACAACAACAAATACTAAAAACAAAATAAAACAATTATTTAAAAGGCGCTCCCATACAACAAACGTGTTTCAAAAACTACAAGGGAATTCTAGTACGATGTGAGGTCGCTTCTGATTGGTCGAGTCAAATCGAGTTGGTCATGGAATTCAAAATGGCTGCCCTATCTATCAAATATACTAGTCTGCCTTCACTGACCAAAGAGTTTCTTGTAAGTTTCAGATTTTCTTTGAATCAAAGTTGTTGTAAACCATTTTAGGGTTCCGTATCCAATTGTGATAGTGGTACGGAACCCTTCGTGCGCGAGTATCGCACTTGGCCGGGTTATTTTTAGATCTTTAAGTTATACTTATAATGTTATGTAGCCGTTGGTTCCTCTTAAAGATAAATAAATATGTCGGCGCCAGCGTTGGGTTAGTGTCGTTATCGCCGGCATCAGAGTGCCTGTCTTCGGAGTTCATGTTTAGGTTCGTGTCAGGCAAATCAATTCACATAATTGAGATCTTACTAACTAGGCTTCATCTGCGACGTTTCCGAAAAATAAGTAAAGAACCCCTCACTCATTCATTCCCTTCATTTTTATGCTCCAGCAAAATAAAAAAAAAAAATCAAAAATATTTATATCTCCAACTTAGGTTATACAATAGTTTGTAAGTGACTAGACCCCCTTTTTAAGTAAACAATACTTGTACCAAGAGGGCCTACTCCTCCATATCTGAAGTTACATTTGTAATGTCCTAAGTAAATTACAATGCTGAGGTCGAACCTTTTTTGGGCGCTGTGCATTATACACTTAATAAATTAAGTTAGTGTATGTAGTATTAAATAAATAAATATAAATAAAATAAATTCTGTGAACAACACACAGCGCCATCTAGCCCCGTGGTAAGCGACTAAGCTTGTGTTACGGTGACTAGACAACGTATATAATACTTATATTTATTTTTCTTTTGTAAATACATACATATTATACATAGAGGGACACCCAGACCAGACACAAATATTTATTTTTAAGCATAAATACTTGTACCCGGCGGGAATCGAACCCGCAACCTCCTGCATTGCAGTCGCGCTTTCGCACGACGCGCCACAGAGGTCGTCAAAATTATTATTGATGTATTGTTATGTATATTGTTTTTTTTTTGTATAGTGTGCAGTTATGTTCTCAAAATAAACTGTTATTCATTCATTCATTCATTCATAAATTCACTCGTCAGGTTCGAAGCCGAGCTAGCGTCTCTAATCCGCGCGCACGACGGCGACTTGGACCTGCTTGCGCGTGCGCAGCGCGGCGCGGCCGAGCGCGCCGAGCAGCAGCTGGAAGGCGAGCTGCGGCACGCCGCCAAGCGCCTGCGGCAGGAACACGAGCACAAGCTGCGCCAGTTCCGCGACACGCTCAAGAAGGAGCTAAGGCTTATGAAGCAGGTAAGGCCCTAATATTCTATTGTTAGAGGCGAGAGGTAACTGGTGTCATCTGTGACCCGAAAATGCCGGTTAAACTGAAGGGACAGGTCTATAAAACGATCATTAGACCTGTCCTTCTGTATGGTAGTGAGGCGTGGCCATTGCTCGAGCGACATAAGCAGGAGCTGCGTGTCACTCCCGCATCAGGGGCAGCCTTCATGTCCGAGACATTGCAGACAAACTGCAAGAATGCCGCTTACGGTGGTACGGCCACGTTCTACGGAAACCGGCTAGTTACGTGGGAAACAAGTGTCTTGCTATGGTGCCTCCGCCCGGCCGCGGCAGATTGGGAAGACCCAAGAAGTGCTGGCTTGACGTTGTAAGATCGGATATGCGTGCTAATGGCCTCACTACACGGGATGCCGAAGATCGTGCGAAGTGGAGACGTAAAAGTAGGAAAGTGGACCCCGGGCTCTCGAGAGAGATGCCACCGGGAACAACGCTCGGATGATGATGATTCTATTGTTAGAGGATCAGCGACGTCACGGTTGCCATAGGAGCATGTGGGAGAAGCCTTGCTTGTCTATATAAACAGCTGCGAGCTCAGTTTACAGCTAGTCTCGGTTGAGTTCACATCGTAGGTGAAACCTATGCTCGTTTGAAGAGTCAAACTGTCCTTTCTAGTCTTTTCTGCCTAATATTTTATGTTCGGACTATTGATTTGATTATGTTATGTCCGTGATATTGTTAAAATTGTTTGTTTACTTAGGTTTTTGGTATTGAAATATGTGTAAAATGAAGTAAATGCTGTGTAATGAGAGTTATTCTGTTTCTAATTACCTACTTCCCCCTCTGATTTCTAAAACTATTTTAAGTGCTTAAGCTTGCATTGGGCTTTCATAGAAATATTTTAAAGAAACAATACTTCTGCAAAAACACAACGCACGATAGACGCAGGGCTGGATTCGAACCCGCATCTTACTCAATCCGGGAGTACAACTTGACCAATTAGTCTACCGGCGTCGGTGACTCATACGCTGTATTTGCGCAAGTATTGCTTCATCTATTGCAACTTAGGCATGTTTTGCGGCACCCCGATGGCATTGAATTATACCAATGTTCGCATCCTAGCTTGTTATAGTAGATTGTACACCTAGCGGAGAAAATACTATTTTTCCGGCGAGAGTGTGTTTTGAATCCAGAAAGGAGCGAGGGATTTCAGAGTAGAATCCCGAGCGAATCGAGGGATTCAAAGTACCTCACTCGAGCGAAAAATAGTGTTCGCTCCCGAGGTGAACATTCTACTTTTCATCACCCTCTATGAGATAATGTGTAACTTACTTTGACTTTTTATTCCATTGTTCGCGTCTGACAGTAACTACCGATGGCACTCCAGCAGATTGGACGTGGTACCTCGATTACTTCCACGCTTTGTCGTGTTGTCTTCTGCTTAAGATGAACTAGAATTACGTGGGTTAAAAAACCACAGGGCCACTGCAAGTGTGGAATAAATCCTTGAAATGCTCAATTTAATTCCAGGAAGTGGAACTAGTCCCAAAAGAGCGCCGCAAGGAGGCATACCGCGTGCACCGCCTCCGCCTCGACGCCGAGCACGCCGAGCGCGAGCGACACTACGTGGCTGCCCTGGCCGACGAGCACGACGCGACGCTGCGCCGGATACACGACAACCACCGCGAGAGGCAGGCGCTGGCCGACCGCCAGTACCTGCAGCAGAGACACCAGGTGAGCTCTTACAATATGGCTACGGCATTCCTACTTACTCCTCCTGTCATTTCCCTGAACGAAAGTGGGGACTGCAAAGTTAGAGTCATTTCCCTGAACGAAAGTGGGGACTGCAAAGTTAAAGTCATTTCCCTGAACGAAAGTGGGGACTGCAAAGTTAGAGTCATTTCCCTGAACGAAAGTGGGGACTGCAAAGTTAGAGTCATTTCCCTGAACGAAATTGGGGACTGCAAAGTAAGAGTCATTTCCCTGAACGAAAGTGGGGACAGTAAAGTAAGAGTCATTTCCCTGAACGAAAGTGGGGACAGCAAAGTTAGAGTCATTTCCCTGAACGAAAGTGGGGACTGCAAAGTAAGAGTCATTTCCCTGAACGAAAGTGGGGACTGCAAAGTAAGAGTCATTTCCCTGAACGAAAGTGGGGACAGTAAAGTAAGAGTCATTTCCCTGAACGAAAGTGGGGACAGCAAAGTTAGAGTCATTTCCCTGAACGAAAGTGGGGACTGCAAAGTACGAGTTTATTCCCTTGAAAGCTAGTAAAGACTAACAGAACAAGTTGCAGGGAAACTACGGTAAGTTCAGAATCATAGGACGATAAAAATAGTCATACTGGACACGTAAATTATATAAGAGCTCAAAATCACCATGTTCAATCCATTTGTTTTCTGGCCCGTGCAAGAAACTAACATATTATTATATAAATCATCCCCAGATAATGCGCAACCACGAGGCGGCGCGCTGGGAGCTGGAAGAGAAGCAGATCCACGAGCGACACCAACTGGCCAAGAGACAGCTCAAGGACGAGTTCCTGCTGCGGCGGCATCAGATGCTGGTGCGCCATGACAAGGAGCTGGAGCAGATCAAACGGTAAGTCAACTAATCACTAATCACATTTTAGTTTATAGATTTCTAATTGGGTATGGCGTAATGGCTGGGACGTGAAGTCACTGACGTAAACAAAATGTCAACTTTTAAAGCTTCTAGACGCTTTTTATCTTTTGTCTTTTGTTTCTACTCTGATCGTCTTTTGTTATATTAAAAAAAAGGACTTGACCAGTTGACACTTTTCGAAGGCTTGACCAATTGCC
This sequence comes from Idaea biselata, assembly GCA_958496205.1. Classification (NCBI taxonomy): domain Eukaryota; kingdom Metazoa; phylum Arthropoda; class Insecta; order Lepidoptera; family Geometridae; genus Idaea; species Idaea biselata. Next base: position 11,453,133 of record OY292406.1, read on the forward strand.
ACTTTTTCACGGCTTGACAAATTAACACTAAAATTTGCGGTAACTATACGCTTGACCAATTGATACTACTTTTTGACTTGACCAATAAAATTGTCCACTACATCTCATAAATTATATTTTATAATTTATTTTTTATATTAAAAGTTGATTCTTAAGATTAAGATTAAGACCCATTAAAGTGGTGTAACTGGTGTATCCCTGAGCGTAGAAACGTTTCGTGTTCAATTCCTAATAGTGATAGGTACGAAACATAGTCACAAGGTGGGAGCCACCTTTTAAGTAAGATACACTTGTGATAAGTGACTTTAATTTATTGATTCATATTGTTTTCAGTAAAAACACGCGCAAAGAGGAGGAACTAGCGAAATGTCAGGCTTTAGAGAAGCGGTCACTGCCGAAGCGTATCCGCGCGGAGCAGAAAGCGCGCGAGATGATGTTCCGCGAGTCGCTGCGGATCTCCACACTGCCGACCAGCCATAGCCATGATGATGACCGGGATAAACTCAAGAAGGTAAGATGATGTTCCGCGAGGCGCTGCGGATCTCCACACTGCCGACCAGCCATAGCCATGATGATGACCGGGACAAACTCAAGAAGGTAAGATGATGTTCCGCGAGGCGCTGCGGATCTCCACACTGCCGACCAGCCATAGCCATGATGATGACCGGGATAAACTCAAGAAGGTAAGATGATGTTCCGCGAGGCGCTGCGGATCTCCACACTGCCGACCAGCCATAGCCATGATGATGACCGGGATAAACTCAAGAAGGTAAGATGATGTTCCGCGAGGCGCTGCGGATCTCCACACTGCCGACCAGCCATAGCCATGATGATGACCGGGACAAACTCAAGAAGGTAAGATGATGTTCCGCGAGGCGCTGCGGATCTCCACACTGCCGACCAGCCATAGCCATGATGATGACCGGGACAAACTCAAGAAGGTAAGATGATGTTCCGCGAGGCGCTGCGGATCTCCACACTGCCGACCAGCCATAGCCATGATGATGACCGGGACAAACTCAAGAAGGTAAGATGATGTTCCGCGAGGCGCTGCGGATCTCCACACTGCCGACCAGCCATAGCCATGATGATGACCGGGACAAACTCAAGAAGGTAAGATGATGTTCCGCGAGGCGCTGCGGATCTCCACACTGCCGACCAGCCATAGCCATGATGATGACCGGGACAAACTCAAGAAGGTAAGATGATGTTCCGCGAGGCGCTGCGGATCTCCACACTGCCGACCAGCCATAGCCATGATGATGACCGGGACAAACTCAAGAAGGTAAGATGATGTTCCGCGAGGCGCTGCGGATCTCCACACTGCCGACCAGCCATAGCCATGATGATGACCGGGACAAACTCAAGAAGGTAAGATGATGTTCCGCGAGGCGCTGCGGATCTCCACACTGCCGACCAGCCATAGCCATGATGATGACCGGGACAAACTCAAGAAGGTAAGATGATGTTCCGCGAGGCGCTGCGGATCTCCACACTGCCGACCAGCCATAGCCATGATGATGACCGGGACAAACTCAAGAAGGTAAGATGATGTTCCGCGAGGCGCTGCGGATCTCCACACTGCCGACCAGCCATAGCCATGATGATGACCGGGACAAACTCAAGAAGGTAAGATGATGTTCCGCGAGGCGCTGCGGATCTCCACACTGCCGACCAGCCATAGCCATGATGATGACCGGGACAAACTCAAGAAGGTAAGATGATGTTCCGCGAGGCGCTGCGGATCTCCACACTGCCGACCAGCCATAGCCATGATGATGACCGGGACAAACTCAAGAAGGTAAGATGATGTTCCGCGAGGCGCTGCGGATCTCCACACTGCCGACCAGCCATAGCCATGATGATGACCGGGATAAACTCAAGAAGGTAAGATGATGTTCCGCGAGGCGCTGCGGATCTCCACACTGCCGACCAGCCATAGCCATGATGATGACCGGGATAAACTCAAGAAGGTAAGATGATTGGTACAAAAAAAAACAGTTATATATGGTCATTTGTCATTTTGGCCAATGCAATGAAAATCTATGAAGCAAATTTTAATGACAAATCGCAATGAACTGTTTTTTGGTGGAAGGCTTCCGCCATGACTTGTTAGTTACCCACCGGGTCGGATCTTGTTCCACTGTCGTCTTTCTTCTTCTAGACGAGCGTGCTATATCTCAGACCGTATCATCACTTACCATCAGTTGAGATATTGGCCAAACCCTCATTTGTCGCGTTAAAAATTCTTAACGCCGTCTTAATTCCTAAATCGCCAATAAGTGTTTTCTACACTTGGATGATTAATTTATTTGAAGAAATGTTTTTCAAAAATTGCCCCCGCCAGGACTAAATATGTTGTTTTATATTTCCAGTTCCAAGAGAACGAGAAGAAGCGATACCGCGCGGAGCAACAGCGGCTCGCGACCAAACACGCGAAGGCAAGGGAGGAACTTAAGGCCGCGGGAGAGGTATTATAAATAATAATTCTTCTTTTCGTGGAATGGTGTGTCTCTCCTAGTGGTAGAGTTATCAGGTCGCCCTAAGGCCTCTAACTTGACCTAACGGCTGCTGTCAGAGATAACAACCGGGACCAACTGTTTAAGTTGCCGCACAGAAGCACGGAGGAGCTCTAGAAACTGTTTTTTTTTGGCACACAAACTATCGGTCACCCATCCAAGTAATGTTCGCGCCAAGCGTTGGTTAACCCGCACATTGTTTCCTGGTGAAGGAAAACATCGTGATGAAACCGACATATCCTAGGATTCACAACGGTCCGAAAGCATTGGACATTCGCCAATCCGGTGTTCCCACACCGTGGTGTTTTACTGCTTAACACCTCTAGGAAATCACGTACAATGGCCCAATTGTGAGGCTAAGTGCGGAAAAGGCCCAGAGAAACTTAACTTAACTTTAGACCCCGAATTTCCCATCTGAACTTATACTAGTAAAACAGCTAGTAATCCTCATATAACTTCCCCAGGCGCTACTTCGCGAACTGGAGCAGTATCAGAACGAGAAGCGCAAAGCCCTCATGAACCACGAGAGCAACAAGCTGAAGGCCGTCGAGGAGAGATACTCCGTCGAGCTGCGCGAGTGGCGCGGCACGCACGCCGACAGGAAGATGGTGAGTCGAGGCACGACAGGCTAAAGTCTAGTTGGCCGTTGTAACTGTTTGATAATGGGTATGCTGTATAAATGAATGGTGAGTGGACACACTGACACTTTGTCGGGGCGGACTGGTACTTTGTGTATGGATGAGATCTAGTTGGCCGTGGAAGGTGTTTGATGATGAGAGACTGGTGAGTGGATAGTCTGGAACTTTATCGGGACGGACTGTTACTTTGTGCGTGAATGAAATCTAAGTTGGCCAAAGTCATATGTTGTTGGCCATGATAGCTGCTTGATGATGGGAATGAATGGTGAGTTTGAGATTGGAACTTTGTCGTTACGGACTATGACTTTATTTATGAATTAAATCTAGTGGGCCATTGGAATATGTTATTGGCCAGTTAGTGAAATTAATGCAAAAGTGATGTGTCATGTGATAGAATGATTGGAAAATAAAATCATGTATGTGTATAACGGAGTTGACATATTGGCCGTAATGAAATCTAGTTGGCCAAAGGATGTCATGGAATCTTGTTCGACTTGGCCATAATATATTTGCTAAAATGACGATGCATGAATGGATATTTTTTCGTAGTAGCATGTTGATAATAACTAGATTTTTTTGGTATAAAAATAAATATCAAATGTATTGTATATTTTTAAATAGTAAAATAAACAACACAAAATACTTATTTGATATTTATTTTTGCACTTTTTTATTGTGGTGGAGGTATGTGCATGGATGTCGCATGCTTTTGAGTATTTAATGAAGGTGATGGTTATTTCTTAATGTGTAAATAAATATACGATGTTACAGCTAAGTCCATGTAATCTTGAATTAAAATTACATCATCATAATGGATCCATCCATGATACTATCCATGATGATTGAATCACGAGCGTAGCGAGTGATTCAAGTGTTAGAATCCTGAACGAAGCGAGTGATTTATGGCCCTCAATATCCGTAAATCTTTACTAACTCTGCTGTAACATCGTAAACACTTGTAAATATCTAATTGAAATGCCTTGATATACTATAAATAACATTGGCTTCTGCATTTTACATTGGCATGGTTTTCTTTCGTATTGTAAATACGCGATGACTTTCGATTCAATTTTACGTGGCAAAAAAAAAACCAGGGTATTGTATTTGAAACCGATATCAAAGCGTTTCAAATCTACAACGCGTTTGTGACGTCGCTATAGTGTTGTCCTACAAAGACTACGACTACAAATTCCAATTTTGTCCTAACAGAAAATAATTAACAAGTTCGTAAAGGATTTGGACGATCACGAAAAGAAATTCGGCCAAAAGATACCAGACCGAAGCGTCTATTTGGACGTACCGTGGCCTCAGAATGTCTTACAGCACGTACTATCAGCTTACCACCAACGGAATTCCTTCATGGGAACTTTATCTCGGTCTAGGACTAGTCTGAACTTCTTATCAGCAGCCAATACTCCCAATATGGATCGCAGGCGCAGTATCAGTCCGTCTAGAGAAACGAAATCGGCTGCAACCAGCGCTTATAACACTCACAAACGCGGGAATCTTACCAAAGCAAGCCGATACGCGTCGACTTCTAACTTAAAATTGGTTTCGGAGAAAATTTCCGGGCTCTCTGTCTTTAGACCTGATCCCGTCAGAGCCCCCATAATGGCTTATGAAGAGACGAAACAACAAAAGAAGTTGAATAGACAAAGCATGTCTGAGCATTTGTTAATGAACACGACTGCTGAACCCGGTATGAAACGTAGTATTTCACAGCAGAGCCTTAAACAGGATAGGGCGTTAGAGGCGGTCATGATAGACTTACCGTCTCTAGACGACTCCAAATACAACACTATTAAAAGTACAAGCACAGATTCTGGAAGTTTGAACGAAAGGACCACTCATTTTAGTCGCTGGGGTCCGGTTAGGGGTTCGAATAGTTATTCCAACTCGGGAGATGTACCCGTCAGTCAATTGTCGACTTTGAATCTGAAGAAGTCGATCGCAGCTGATAAAGACAGTCCGATTTCGGGTTTGCATTTGAAAAAGTCTATTGCGAATGACAATCACGATGAACCGCCCGATTCGGTTGTTTAATTCGGCTAGTGGCTGTCAAACTTTCGCGCCGTGCACCTCCAAAGATTAAAAAGTATATTTTAAAATGTTGTGGTGCCGGTTTCTTGGATGACAAGTTTGTGTCGTAATAGTGTTTTCTAAAGTTTTGTACTTGGACTTCCATAAAAGAAAAGTTAATCTTCCATCCAAAAAGGTATTTTAAAAAATCTGATAGTCTTTTAAAATAGGGAACTTTGTGATAAATCAACAAAAGCTTACATTTTACTACAATATTTCTTAAATTAATAATCTTTGATAATATTTTAATTACATGTGATTTTACTATCCCTCTGGTTTTAAGAGATTTTATTAATAAAAAAAAAGAAGTAAAAAATTTTAAGTGTGGTAAACATTAAGGAATTCCGTTTAAAAATGTTTTCGATAATTTTTCTTTCAAAATATCCTGAATTTAACCCATTTATGTCCGCTCTTCCCATTATGGGACATTATGAGGACTTTTAAGGGCACAGGGACCGGGGGATTTCAAATACCGTATTGAGGATATCGTTGGAACTGTGGCGGACGCCCACAGAATCAACTAGATGGCGTTACTAGTATGAAATTCTGAATCGCGCTATCAACATTCTTTCCGAGATAAGCTCATATACAACTCCCGATGAGACATCGTCGGGCCGCGGCCTACCGGGCAAAACCAACTGCCTGGTGGAAGATCTTCCCTTTGTATTTCAAGATTATTTGTCAAAATGAGTCCAAGATTGGGAACCAACCAACCCGTTGAGTTATCATCCAGGAGGACTTTAATGTTGTTTAGGGACCATGTTGAGGGAAGCTTCACTGTAAATGTTTTCCCCTTTGGGATCATAGTTGCTATACATACATGTAGCTCCCCATGTTGTTTGATCAAGAATTTGTAGGGCTCCTCCGAAATAAACTTGAGCATTCTCTGGGGAGAAGGGTCATTTGTTGAGATTTGGATCCAGGCTCTTAATTTTTCTTCGCACAATTTGGTGTATATGGTTTGAAGGTTGTTGTTGAGCCAGGTAGCCAGAGAATGAAAATCATGTTGCATTTCTGACCTGAGGAATGATAATTGAAGGTCTGTAACTCCACCTTTTATGTCAGTCATATAGGCCCCGACATCTCTTTTTACCCGATCTTTTCTCCCATTCAATGAGTCGTAAAAAGAACCAAGAAGATGTGCAAGGGTCCATAAGGATGAGTCATTGGTTGATCGTTTCACCCTTTGTGGTGAGGTCATCCACCCTATCATCTTTTTCTTGTATTTCATATATAAACTCTGCAGATCCTCAGCAGAGAATTTCTTTGAGACATTCATCAATTTGGTATAAGTGGATGATAATAAAGTTGATGGTGTCACTCTGATCCCATCTAATGCTTCGAGACTAACCAAATAACCTCCATCATCTTTGTATATGGGGAGATTCCGGGCCACATCGATGCATACGGATTTTGATGTTGCAGAGGCGGTTTCCCAATGAAACAGTCTTTTTGTTTTCACAGTAGACAGCAAGATGAGGTGATCTTTTGTTGTTCTCTCTACCTTTTCCATAATCCCAATGTCAACTGAGTCCAACATAGTGGGGCATGAGCTGAAGTCATCATTTGAATCCACAAGCTTGAAGTAGACGTTTTGATTTACGGAGGTACATATGCTGGCGTTCTTCAGGTTACAATTTTGGAAATCAGAATCTATCACTATTCCGCTGGATGTTGTTGTCACATCGCATTTAAACACTGCTTTCACAATTGATTGAGTGGTCTTTTTTCTCGCCCAGGAGCAGTCGTTTTGGGGTGAGTCACCGACATAGCCTGATGGCAGGGCCTTTTTTAGATCCTCTAATGTGGGATGATCAATCCAAGGCCATCTAATAGATGAACTCTCTTCTATCAGGGTGAGAGAATAAACAATCATTCTAAAATCACATGTTAAGGATACATTTAATGCACTGTAACAAATCCCCTCTTTCTTTATTGTCTCGGTGTTAAGTTTCCATTGGGCAACTATGACTGGAAGCTTTTCCACAGATGTGTCCACTAGGTCATGACATGAAGGTTTGGGAGGATGTTTGTAAGGAGTACAAGTGTTGTTGTCAAGGATTCGAAGATCATAAATAGTGGTATTGATCACTAGCTCTGTAGGGACTGAGGATATTGCTAAACTGTCTTCTGAGCATGATATTAAAGATATAGTAAGGATTAGAAGAAGAAACAACATAGGGGTGGGTCTCGACCTCGATTGGATGAGATTCTTTCTGGTCTGTTGATTTTTGCTAGACATTATGGTTTATATTAACTAGTAACGCCATCTAGTTGATTCTGTGGGCGTCCGCCACAGAACTATACTCTCGTTAAAATAAAGGTCGACTAAATAGTTTCATATTTTATTTTAACAATAGAAAACTTCATCCGAAATAGTACAGGGCTTGTAAAATCACTGATATTTCAACAAATAATAAATTGCTCTTACGAAACAGAACTGGAGAAAATTAAATACAATATTCACTAATTATTAAAGTGACGTTTTTAAATTAGCACGGTTTATAATCATAATATTATTTTCCGGGTTCCTATCGCGTGTTCTTATTTTATATCAAACCTATCGCGTAACGTATCACTACGGGATGAGAAGACACACTGCCCCAGTTTCTTCGTAACCATGGCTATTGTATCGTAGCCCAAAACCCGAGAAATAATAGAAATCATCTTTATTTTCCACACAATAAAATAATGATAAGCTTTTAAAATCCAGGAAAATAATACTTTGATTTGAGTAATGTACAAAATGAGCATGTTTTGCATTAGCATGCGTATATTTAATTTATTGTGTCTTTGTTAGATTTAAGTTTTGGTTTGTTGAATATTGATGATAATAATGTCGACTTATTGACTGCATTCATTCAGGTAGGTACTTACAAACATTTATTAAAAATATTTCTTGTTTGGCATAGATTTTTCTTGTTTTCGAGATGTTAAATTAAAATTACACTTTTTTTTTTAAATAAAATGTTGCTTGCTGAAGAAAATAGTCTGGAAAGACTTCGAAACGTTGGGCGTCGATATAATGATTAATATAATAAAGTTTTTCAAAATATTGCGCCGTTTTCCAAAATAAATAAAAATTGTATGGGTATATTGTTTGGTCTGATCATTTCATAGTTGTGGCAATTTTATTTGTTCTAGACTAGAATTAATTATGACGTAAAAATCGTTAAAATAATATAATATAATATAATAAAATAACACTGTAAATGTTTTCCCCTTTGGGATCATAGTTGCTATACATACATGTAGCTCCCCATGTTGTTTGATCAAGAATTTGTAGGGCTCCTCCGAAATAAACTTGAGCATTCTCTGGGGAGAAGGGTCATTTGTTGAGATTTGGATCCAGGCTCTTAATTTTTCTTCGCACAATTTGGTGTATATGGTTTGAAGGTTGTTGTTGAGCCAGGTAGCCAGAGAATGAAAATCATGTTGCATTTCTGACCTGAGGAATGATAATTGAAGGTCTGTAACTCCACCTTTTATGTCAGTCATATAGGCCCCGACATCTCTTTTTACCCGATCTTTTCTCCCATTCAATGAGTCGTAAAAAGAACCAAGAAGATGTGCAAGGGTCCATAAGGATGAGTCATTGGTTGATCGTTTCACCCTTTGTGGTGAGGTCATCCACCCTATCATCTTTTTCTTGTATTTCATATATAAACTCTGCAGATCCTCAGCAGAGAATTTCTTTGAGACATTCATCAATTTGGTATAAGTGGATGATAATAAAGTTGATGGTGTCACTCTGATCCCATCTAATGCTTCGAGACTAACCAAATAACCTCCATCATCTTTGTATATGGGGAGATTCCGGGCCACATCGATGCATACGGATTTTGATGTTGCAGAGGCGGTTTCCCAATGAAACAGTCTTTTTGTTTTCACAGTAGACAGCAAGATGAGGTGATCTTTTGTTGTTCTCTCTACCTTTTCCATAATCCCAATGTCAACTGAGTCCAACATAGTGGGGCATGAGCTGAAGTCATCATTTGAATCCACAAGCTTGAAGTAGACGTTTTGATTTACGGAGGTACATATGCTGGCGTTCTTCAGGTTACAATTTTGGAAATCAGAATCTATCACTATTCCGCTGGATGTTGTTGTCACATCGCATTTAAACACTGCTTTCACAATTGATTGAGTGGTCTTTTTTCTCGCCCAGGAGCAGTCGTTTTGGGGTGAGTCACCGACATAGCCTGATGGCAGGGCCTTTTTTAGATCCTCTAATGTGGGATGATCAATCCAAGGCCATCTAATAGATGAACTCTCTTCTATCAGGGTGAGAGAATAAACAATCATTCTAAAATCACATGTTAAGGATACATTTAATGCACTGTAACAAATCCCCTCTTTCTTTATTGTCTCGGTGTTAAGTTTCCATTGGGCAACTATGACTGGAAGCTTTTCCACAGATGTGTCCACTAGGTCATGACATGAAGGTTTGGGAGGATGTTTGTAAGGAGTACAAGTGTTGTTGTCAAGGATTCGAAGATCATAAATAGTGGTATTGATCACTAGCTCTGTAGGGACTGAGGATATTGCTAAACTGTCTTCTGAGCATGATATTAAAGATATAGTAAGGATTAGAAGAAGAAACAACATAGGGGTGGGTCTCGACCTCGATTGGATGAGATTCTTTCTGGTCTGTTGATTTTTGCTAGACATTATGGTTTATATTAACTAGTAACGCCATCTAGTTGATTCTGTGGGCGTCCGCCACAGAACTATACTCTCGTTAAAATAAAAGTCGACTAAATAGTTTCATATTTTATTTTAACAATAGAAAACTTCATCCGAAATAGTACAGGGCTTGTAAAATCACTGATATTTCAACAAATAATAAATTGCTCTTACGAAACAGAACTGGAGAAAATTAAATACAATATTCACTAATTATTAAAGTGACGTTTTTAAATTAGCACGGTTTATAATCATAATATTATTTTCCGGGTTCCTATCGCGTGTTCTTATTTTATATCAAACCTATCGCGTAACGTATCACTACGGGATGAGAAGACACACTGCCCCAGTTTCTTCGTAACCATGGCTATTGTATCGTAGCCCAAAACCCGAGAAATAATAGAAATCATCTTTATTTTCCACACAATAAAATAATGATAAGCTTTTAAAATCCAGGAAAATAATACTTTGATTTGAGTAATGTACAAAATGAGCATGTTTTGCATTAGCATGCGTATATTTAATTTATTGTGTCTTTGTTAGATTTAAGTTTTGGTTTGTTGAATATTGATGATAATAATGTCGACTTATTGACTGCATTCATTCAGGTAGGTACTTACAAACATTTATTAAAATATTTCTTGTTTGGCATAGATTTTTCTTGTTTTCGAGATGTTAAATTAAAATTACACTTTTTTTTTTAAATAAAATGTTGCTTGCTGAAGAAAATAGTCTGGAAAGACTTCGAAACGTTGGGCGTCGATATAATGATTAATATAATAAAGTTTTTCAAAATATTGCGCCGTTTTCCAAAATAAATAAAAATTGTATGGGTATATTGTTTGGTCTGATCATTTCATAGTTGTGGCAATTTTATTTGTTCTAGACTAGAATTAATTATGACGTAAAAATCGTTAAAATAATATAATATAATATAATAAAATAACACTGTAAATGTTTTCCCCTTTGGGATCATAGTTGCTATACATACATGTAGCTCCCCATGTTGTTTGATCAAGAATTTGTAGGGCTCCTCCGAAATAAACTTGAGCATTCTCTGGGGAGAAGGGTCATTTGTTGAGATTTGGATCCAGGCTCTTAATTTTTCTTCGCACAATTTGGTGTATATGGTTTGAAGGTTGTTGTTGAGCCAGGTAGCCAGAGAATGAAAATCATGTTGCATTTCTGACCTGAGGAATGATAATTGAAGGTCTGTAACTCCACCTTTTATGTCAGTCATATAGGCCCCGACATCTCTTTTTACCCGATCTTTTCTCCCATTCAATGAGTCGTAAAAAGAACCAAGAAGATGTGCAAGGGTCCATAAGGATGAGTCATTGGTTGATCGTTTCACCCTTTGTGGTGAGGTCATCCACCCTATCATCTTTTTCTTGTATTTCATATATAAACTCTGCAGATCCTCAGCAGAGAATTTCTTTGAGACATTCATCAATTTGGTATAAGTGGATGATAATAAAGTTGATGGTGTCACTCTGATCCCATCTAATGCTTCGAGACTAACCAAATAACCTCCATCATCTTTGTATATGGGAAGATTCCGGGCCACATCGATGCATACGGATTTTGATGTTGCAGAGGCGGTTTCCCAATGAAACAGTCTTTTTGTTTTCACAGTAGACAGCAAGATGAGGTGATCTTTTGTTGTTCTCTCTACCTTTTCCATAATCCCAATGTCAACTGAGTCCAACATAGTGGGGCATGAGCTGAAGTCATCATTTGAATCCACAAGCTTGAAGTAGACGTTTTGATTTACGGAGGTACATATGCTGGCGTTCTTCAGGTTACAATTTTGGAAATCAGAATCTATCACTATTCCGCTGGATGTTGTTGTCACATCGCATTTAAACACTGCTTTCACAATTGATTGAGTGGTCTTTTTTCTCGCCCAGGAGCAGTCGTTTTGGGGTGAGTCACCGACATAGCCTGATGGCAGGGCCTTTTTTAGATCCTCTAATGTGGGATGATCAATCCAAGGCCATCTAATAGATGAACTCTCTTCTATCAGGGTGAGAGAATAAACAATCATTCTAAAATCACATGTTAAGGATACATTTAATGCACTGTAACAAATCCCCTCTTTCTTTATTGTCTCGGTGTTAAGTTTCCATTGGGCAACTATGACTGGAAGCTTTTCCACAGATGTGTCCACTAGGTCATGACATGAAGGTTTGGGAGGATGTTTGTAAGGAGTACAAGTGTTGTTGTCAAGGATTCGAAGATCATAAATAGTGGTATTGATCACTAGCTCTGTAGGGACTGAGGATATTGCTAAACTGTCTTCTGAGCATGATATTAAAGATATAGTAAGGATTAGAAGAAGAAACAACATAGGGGTGGGTCTCGACCTCGATTGGATGAGATTCTTTCTGGTCTGTTGATTTTTGCTAGACATTATGGTTTATATTAACTAGTAACGCCATCTAGTTGATTCTGTGGGCGTCCGCCACAGAACTATACTCTCGTTAAAATAAAAGTCGACTAAATAGTTTCATATTTTATTTTAACAATAGAAAACTTCATCCGAAATAGTACAGGGCTTGTAAAATCACTGATATTTCAACAAATAATAAATTGCTCTTACGAAACAGAACTGGAGAAAATTAAATACAATATTCACTAATTATTAAAGTGACGTTTTTAAATTAGCACGGTTTATAATCATAATATTATTTTCCGGGTTCCTATCGCGTGTTCTTATTTTATATCAAACCTATCGCGTAACGTATCACTACGGGATGAGAAGACACACTGCCCCAGTTTCTTCGTAACCATGGCTATTGTATCGTAGCCCAAAACCCGAGAAATAATAGAAATCATCTTTATTTTCCACACAATAAAATAATGATAAGCTTTTAAAATCCAGGAAAATAATACTTTGATTTGAGTAATGTACAAAATGAGCATGTTTTGCATTAGCATGCGTATATTTAATTTATTGTGTCTTTGTTAGATTTAAGTTTTGGTTTGTTGAATATTGATGATAATAATGTCGACTTATTGACTGCATTCATTCAGGTAGGTACTTACAAACATTTATTAAAAATATTTCTTGTTTGGCATAGATTTTTCTTGTTTTCGAGATGTTAAATTAAAATTACACTTTTTTTTTTAAATAAAATGTTGCTTGCTGAAGAAAATAGTCTGGAAAGACTTCGAAACGTTGGGCGTCGATATAATGATTAATATAATAAAGTTTTTCAAAATATTGCGCCGTTTTCCAAAATAAATAAAAATTGTATGGGTATATTGTTTGGTCTGATCATTTCATAGTTGTGGCAATTTTATTTGTTCTAGACTAGAATTAATTATGACGTAAAAATCGTTAAAATAATATAATATAATATAATAAAATAACACTGTAAATGTTTTCCCCTTTGGGATCATAGTTGCTATACATACATGTAGCTCCCCATGTTGTTTGATCAAGAATTTGTAGGGCTCCTCCGAAATAAACTTGAGCATTCTCTGGGGAGAAGGGTCATTTGTTGAGATTTGGATCCAGGCTCTTAATTTTTCTTCGCACAATTTGGTGTATATGGTTTGAAGGTTGTTGTTGAGCCAGGTAGCCAGAGAATGAAAATCATGTTGCATTTCTGACCTGAGGAATGATAATTGAAGGTCTGTAACTCCACCTTTTATGTCAGTCATATAGGCCCCGACATCTCTTTTTACCCGATCTTTTCTCCCATTCAATGAGTCGTAAAAAGAACCAAGAAGATGTGCAAGGGTCCATAAGGATGAGTCATTGGTTGATCGTTTCACCCTTTGTGGTGAGGTCATCCACCCTATCATCTTTTTCTTGTATTTCATATATAAACTCTGCAGATCCTCAGCAGAGAATTTCTTTGAGACATTCATCAATTTGGTATAAGTGGATGATAATAAAGTTGATGGTGTCACTCTGATCCCATCTAATGCTTCGAGACTAACCAAATAACCTCCATCATCTTTGTATATGGGGAGATTCCGGGCCACATCGATGCATACGGATTTTGATGTTGCAGAGGCGGTTTCCCAATGAAACAGTCTTTTTGTTTTCACAGTAGACAGCAAGATGAGGTGATCTTTTGTTGTTCTCTCTACCTTTTCCATAATCCCAATGTCAACTGAGTCCAACATAGTGGGGCATGAGCTGAAGTCATCATTTGAATCCACAAGCTTGAAGTAGACGTTTTGATTTACGGAGGTACATATGCTGGCGTTCTTCAGGTTACAATTTTGGAAATCAGAATCTATCACTATTCCGCTGGATGTTGTTGTCACATCGCATTTAAACACTGCTTTCACAATTGATTGAGTGGTCTTTTTTCTCGCCCAGGAGCAGTCGTTTTGGGGTGAGTCACCGACATAGCCTGATGGCAGGGCCTTTTTTAGATCCTCTAATGTGGGATGATCAATCCAAGGCCATCTAATAGATGAATTCTCTTCTATCAGGGTGAGAGAATAAACAATCATTCTAAAATCACATGTTAAGGATACATTTCATGCACTGTAACAAATCCCCTCTTTCTTTATTGTCTCGGTGTTAAGTTTCCATTGGGCAACTATGACTGGAAGCTTTTCCACAGATGTGTCCACTAGGTCATGACATGAAGGTTTGGGAGGATGTTTGTAAGGAGTACAAGTGTTGTTGTCAAGGATTCGAAGATCATAAATAGTGGTATTGATCACTAGCTCTGTAGGGACTGAGGATATTGCTAAACTGTCTTCTGAGCATGATATTAAAGATATAGTAAGGATTAGAAGAAGAAACAACATAGGGGTGGGTCTCGACCTCGATTGGATGAGATTCTTTCTGGTCTGTTGATTTTTGCTAGACATTATGGTTTATATTAACTAGTAACGCCATCTAGTTGATTCTGTGGGCGTCCGCCACAGAACTATACTCTCGTTAAAATAAAGGTCGACTAAATAGTTTCATATTTTATTTTAACAATAGAAAACTTCATCCGAAATAGTACAGGGCTTGTAAAATCACTGATATTTCAACAAATAATAAATTGCTCTTACGAAACAGAACTGGAGAAAATTAAATACAATATTCACTAATTATTAAAGTGACGTTTTTAAATTAGCACGGTTTATAATCATAATATTATTTTCCGGGTTCCTATCGCGTGTTCTTATTTTATATCAAACCTATCGCGTAACGTATCACTACGGGATGAGAAGACACACTGCCCCAGTTTCTTCGTAACCATGGCTATTGTATCGTAGCCCAAAACCCGAGAAATAATAGAAATCATCTTTATTTTCCACACAATAAAATAATGATAAGCTTTTAAAATCCAGGAAAATAATACTTTGATTTGAGTAATGTACAAAATGAGCATGTTTTGCATTAGCATGCGTATATTTAATTTATTGTGTCTTTGTTAGATTTAAGTTTTGGTTTGTTGAATATTGATGATAATAATGTCGACTTATTGACTGCATTCATTCAGGTAGGTACTTACAAACATTTATTAAAAATATTTCTTGTTTGGCATAGATTTTTCTTGTTTTCGAGATGTTAAATTAAAATTACACTTTTTTTTTTAAATAAAATGTTGCTTGCTGAAGAAAATAGTCTGGAAAGACTTCGAAACGTTGGGCGTCGATATAATGATTAATATAATAAAGTTTTTCAAAATATTGCGCCGTTTTCCAAAATAAATAAAAATTGTATGGGTATATTGTTTGGTCTGATCATTTCATAGTTGTGGCAATTTTATTTGTTCTAGACTAGAATTAATTATGACGTAAAAATCGTTAAAATAATATAATATAATATAATAAAATAACACTGTAAATGTTTTCCCCTTTGGGATCATAGTTGCTATACATACATGTAGCTCCCCATGTTGTTTGATCAAGAATTTGTAGGGCTCCTCCGAAATAAACTTGAGCATTCTCTGGGGAGAAGGGTCATTTGTTGAGATTTGGATCCAGGCTCTTAATTTTTCTTCGCACAATTTGGTGTATATGGTTTGAAGGTTGTTGTTGAGCCAGGTAGCCAGAGAATGAAAATCATGTTGCATTTCTGACCTGAGGAATGATAATTGAAGGTCTGTAACTCCACCTTTTATGTCAGTCATATAGGCCCCGACATCTCTTTTTACCCGATCTTTTCTCCCATTCAATGAGTCGTAAAAAGAACCAAGAAGATGTGCAAGGGTCCATAAGGATGAGTCATTGGTTGATCGTTTCACCCTTTGTGGTGAGGTCATCCACCCTATCATCTTTTTCTTGTATTTCATATATAAACTCTGCAGATCCTCAGCAGAGAATTTCTTTGAGACATTCATCAATTTGGTATAAGTGGATGATAATAAAGTTGATGGTGTCACTCTGATCCCATCTAATGCTTCGAGACTAACCAAATAACCTCCATCATCTTTGTATATGGGGAGATTCCGGGCCACATCGATGCATACGGATTTTGATGTTGCAGAGGCGGTTTCCCAATGAAACAGTCTTTTTGTTTTCACAGTAGACAGCAAGATGAGGTGATCTTTTGTTGTTCTCTCTACCTTTTCCATAATCCCAATGTCAACTGAGTCCAACATAGTGGGGCATGAGCTGAAGTCATCATTTGAATCCACAAGCTTGAAGTAGACGTTTTGATTTACGGAGGTACATATGCTGGCGTTCTTCAGGTTACAATTTTGGAAATCAGAATCTATCACTATTCCGCTGGATGTTGTTGTCACATCGCATTTAAACACTGCTTTCACAATTGATTGAGTGGTCTTTTTTCTCGCCCAGGAGCAGTCGTTTTGGGGTGAGTCACCGACATAGCCTGATGGCAGGGCCTTTTTTAGATCCTCTAATGTGGGATGATCAATCCAAGGCCATCTAATAGATGAACTCTCTTCTATCAGGGTGAGAGAATAAACAATCATTCTAAAATCACATGTTAAGGATACATTTAATGCACTGTAACAAATCCCCTCTTTCTTTATTGTCTCGGTGTTAAGTTTCCATTGGGCAACTATGACTGGAAGCTTTTCCACAGATGTGTCCACTAGGTCATGACATGAAGGTTTGGGAGGATGTTTGTAAGGAGTACAAGTGTTGTTGTCAAGGATTCGAAGATCATAAATAGTGGTATTGATCACTAGCTCTGTAGGGACTGAGGATATTGCTAAACTGTCTTCTGAGCATGATATTAAAGATATAGTAAGGATTAGAAGAAGAAACAACATAGGGGTGGGTCTCGACCTCGATTGGATGAGATTCTTTCTGGTCTGTTGATTTTTGCTAGACATTATGGTTTATATTAACTAGTAACGCCATCTAGTTGATTCTGTGGGCGTCCGCCACAGAACTATACTCTCGTTAAAATAAAGGTCGACTAAATAGTTTCATATTTTATTTTAACAATAGAAAACTTCATCCGAAATAGTACAGGGCTTGTAAAATCACTGATATTTCAACAAATAATAAATTGCTCTTACGAAACAGAACTGGAGAAAATTAAATACAATATTCACTAATTATTAAAGTGACGTTTTTAAATTAGCACGGTTTATAATCATAATATTATTTTCCG
Source organism: Idaea biselata (assembly GCA_958496205.1). NCBI lineage: Eukaryota > Metazoa > Arthropoda > Insecta > Lepidoptera > Geometridae > Idaea > Idaea biselata. The sequence goes on from OY292406.1 coordinate 11,470,610, forward strand.
GGTTCCTATCGCGTGTTCTTATTTTATATCAAACCTATCGCGTAACGTATCACTACGGGATGAGAAGACACACTGCCCCAGTTTCTTCGTAACCATGGCTATTGTATCGTAGCCCAAAACCCGAGAAATAATAGAAATCATCTTTATTTTCCACACAATAAAATAATGATAAGCTTTTAAAATCCAGGAAAATAATACTTTGATTTGAGTAATGTACAAAATGAGCATGTTTTGCATTAGCATGCGTATATTTAATTTATTGTGTCTTTGTTAGATTTAAGTTTTGGTTTGTTGAATATTGATGATAATAATGTCGACTTATTGACTGCATTCATTCAGGTAGGTACTTACAAACATTTATTAAAAATATTTCTTGTTTGGCATAGATTTTTCTTGTTTTCGAGATGTTAAATTAAAATTACACTTTTTTTTTTAAATAAAATGTTGCTTGCTGAAGAAAATAGTCTGGAAAGACTTCGAAACGTTGGGCGTCGATATAATGATTAATATAATAAAGTTTTTCAAAATATTGCGCCGTTTTCCAAAATAAATAAAAATTGTATGGGTATATTGTTTGGTCTGATCATTTCATAGTTGTGGCAATTTTATTTGTTCTAGACTAGAATTAATTATGACGTAAAAATCGTTAAAATAATATAATATAATATAATAAAATAACACTGTAAATGTTTTCCCCTTTGGGATCATAGTTGCTATACATACATGTAGCTCCCCATGTTGTTTGATCAAGAATTTGTAGGGCTCCTCCGAAATAAACTTGAGCATTCTCTGGGGAGAAGGGTCATTTGTTGAGATTTGGATCCAGGCTCTTAATTTTTCTTCGCACAATTTGGTGTATATGGTTTGAAGGTTGTTGTTGAGCCAGGTAGCCAGAGAATGAAAATCATGTTGCATTTCTGACCTGAGGAATGATAATTGAAGGTCTGTAACTCCACCTTTTATGTCAGTCATATAGGCCCCGACATCTCTTTTTACCCGATCTTTTCTCCCATTCAATGAGTCGTAAAAAGAACCAAGAAGATGTGCAAGGGTCCATAAGGATGAGTCATTGGTTGATCGTTTCACCCTTTGTGGTGAGGTCATCCACCCTATCATCTTTTTCTTGTATTTCATATATAAACTCTGCAGATCCTCAGCAGAGAATTTCTTTGAGACATTCATCAATTTGGTATAAGTGGATGATAATAAAGTTGATGGTGTCACTCTGATCCCATCTAATGCTTCGAGACTAACCAAATAACCTCCATCATCTTTGTATATGGGAAGATTCCGGGCCACATCGATGCATACGGATTTTGATGTTGCAGAGGCGGTTTCCCAATGAAACAGTCTTTTTGTTTTCACAGTAGACAGCAAGATGAGGTGATCTTTTGTTGTTCTCTCTACCTTTTCCATAATCCCAATGTCAACTGAGTCCAACATAGTGGGGCATGAGCTGAAGTCATCATTTGAATCCACAAGCTTGAAGTAGACGTTTTGATTTACGGAGGTACATATGCTGGCGTTCTTCAGGTTACAATTTTGGAAATCAGAATCTATCACTATTCCGCTGGATGTTGTTGTCACATCGCATTTAAACACTGCTTTCACAATTGATTGAGTGGTCTTTTTTCTCGCCCAGGAGCAGTCGTTTTGGGGTGAGTCACCGACATAGCCTGATGGCAGGGCCTTTTTTAGATCCTCTAATGTGGGATGATCAATCCAAGGCCATCTAATAGATGAACTCTCTTCTATCAGGGTGAGAGAATAAACAATCATTCTAAAATCACATGTTAAGGATACATTTAATGCACTGTAACAAATCCCCTCTTTCTTTATTGTCTCGGTGTTAAGTTTCCATTGGGCAACTATGACTGGAAGCTTTTCCACAGATGTGTCCACTAGGTCATGACATGAAGGTTTGGGAGGATGTTTGTAAGGAGTACAAGTGTTGTTGTCAAGGATTCGAAGATCATAAATAGTGGTATTGATCACTAGCTCTGTAGGGACTGAGGATATTGCTAAACTGTCTTCTGAGCATGATATTAAAGATATAGTAAGGATTAGAAGAAGAAACAACATAGGGGTGGGTCTCGACCTCGATTGGATGAGATTCTTTCTGGTCTGTTGATTTTTGCTAGACATTATGGTTTATATTAACTAGTAACGCCATCTAGTTGATTCTGTGGGCGTCCGCCACAGAACTATACTCTCGTTAAAATAAAAGTCGACTAAATAGTTTCATATTTTATTTTAACAATAGAAAACTTCATCCGAAATAGTACAGGGCTTGTAAAATCACTGATATTTCAACAAATAATAAATTGCTCTTACGAAACAGAACTGGAGAAAATTAAATACAATATTCACTAATTATTAAAGTGACGTTTTTAAATTAGCACGGTTTATAATCATAATATTATTTTCCGGGTTCCTATCGCGTGTTCTTATTTTATATCAAACCTATCGCGTAACGTATCACTACGGGATGAGAAGACACACTGCCCCAGTTTCTTCGTAACCATGGCTATTGTATCGTAGCCCAAAACCCGAGAAATAATAGAAATCATCTTTATTTTCCACACAATAAAATAATGATAAGCTTTTAAAATCCAGGAAAATAATACTTTGATTTGAGTAATGTACAAAATGAGCATGTTTTGCATTAGCATGCGTATATTTAATTTATTGTGTCTTTGTTAGATTTAAGTTTTGGTTTGTTGAATATTGATGATAATAATGTCGACTTATTGACTGCATTCATTCAGGTAGGTACTTACAAACATTTATTAAAAATATTTCTTGTTTGGCATAGATTTTTCTTGTTTTCGAGATGTTAAATTAAAATTACACTTTTTTTTTTAAATAAAATGTTGCTTGCTGAAGAAAATAGTCTGGAAAGACTTCGAAACGTTGGGCGTCGATATAATGATTAATATAATAAAGTTTTTCAAAATATTGCGCCGTTTTCCAAAATAAATAAAAATTGTATGGGTATATTGTTTGGTCTGATCATTTCATAGTTGTGGCAATTTTATTTGTTCTAGACTAGAATTAATTATGACGTAAAAATCGTTAAAATAATATAATATAATATAATATAATAAAATAACACTGTAAATGTTTTCCCCTTTGGGATCATAGTTGCTATACATACATGTAGCTCCCCATGTTGTTTGATCAAGAATTTGTAGGGCTCCTCCGAAATAAACTTGAGCATTCTCTGGGGAGAAGGGTCATTTGTTGAGATTTGGATCCAGGCTCTTAATTTTTCTTCGCACAATTTGGTGTATATGGTTTGAAGGTTGTTGTTGAGCCAGGTAGCCAGAGAATGAAAATCATGTTGCATTTCTGACCTGAGGAATGATAATTGAAGGTCTGTAACTCCACCTTTTATGTCAGTCATATAGGCCCCGACATCTCTTTTTACCCGATCTTTTCTCCCATTCAATGAGTCGTAAAAAGAACCAAGAAGATGTGCAAGGGTCCATAAGGATGAGTCATTGGTTGATCGTTTCACCCTTTGTGGTGAGGTCATCCACCCTATCATCTTTTTCTTGTATTTCATATATAAACTCTGCAGATCCTCAGCAGAGAATTTCTTTGAGACATTCATCAATTTGGTATAAGTGGATGATAATAAAGTTGATGGTGTCACTCTGATCCCATCTAATGCTTCGAGACTAACCAAATAACCTCCATCATCTTTGTATATGGGGAGATTCCGGGCCACATCGATGCATACGGATTTTGATGTTGCAGAGGCGGTTTCCCAATGAAACAGTCTTTTTGTTTTCACAGTAGACAGCAAGATGAGGTGATCTTTTGTTGTTCTCTCTACCTTTTCCATAATCCCAATGTCAACTGAGTCCAACATAGTGGGGCATGAGCTGAAGTCATCATTTGAATCCACAAGCTTGAAGTAGACGTTTTGATTTACGGAGGTACATATGCTGGCGTTCTTCAGGTTACAATTTTGGAAATCAGAATCTATCACTATTCCGCTGGATGTTGTTGTCACATCGCATTTAAACACTGCTTTCACAATTGATTGAGTGGTCTTTTTTCTCGCCCAGGAGCAGTCGTTTTGGGGTGAGTCACCGACATAGCCTGATGGCAGGGCCTTTTTTAGATCCTCTAATGTGGGATGATCAATCCAAGGCCATCTAATAGATGAATTCTCTTCTATCAGGGTGAGAGAATAAACAATCATTCTAAAATCACATGTTAAGGATACATTTAATGCACTGTAACAAATCCCCTCTTTCTTTATTGTCTCGGTGTTAAGTTTCCATTGGGCAACTATGACTGGAAGCTTTTCCACAGATGTGTCCACTAGGTCATGACATGAAGGTTTGGGAGGATGTTTGTAAGGAGTACAAGTGTTGTTGTCAAGGATTCGAAGATCATAAATAGTGGTATTGATCACTAGCTCTGTAGGGACTGAGGATATTGCTAAACTGTCTTCTGAGCATGATATTAAAGATATAGTAAGGATTAGAAGAAGAAACAACATAGGGGTGGGTCTCGACCTCGATTGGATGAGATTCTTTCTGGTCTGTTGATTTTTGCTAGACATTATGGTTTATATTAACTAGTAACGCCATCTAGTTGATTCTGTGGGCGTCCGCCACAGAACTATACTCTCGTTAAAATAAAGGTCGACTAAATAGTTTCATATTTTATTTTAACAATAGAAAACTTCATCCGAAATAGTACAGGGCTTGTAAAATCACTGATATTTCAACAAATAATAAATTGCTCTTACGAAACAGAACTGGAGAAAATTAAATACAATATTCACTAATTATTAAAGTGACGTTTTTAAATTAGCACGGTTTATAATCATAATATTATTTTCCGGGTTCCTATCGCGTGTTCTTATTTTATATCAAACCTATCGCGTAACGTATCACTACGGGATGAGAAGACACACTGCCCCAGTTTCTTCGTAACCATGGCTATTGTATCGTAGCCCAAAACCCGAGAAATAATAGAAATCATCTTTATTTTCCACACAATAAAATAATGATAAGCTTTTAAAATCCAGGAAAATAATACTTTGATTTGAGTAATGTACAAAATGAGCATGTTTTGCATTAGCATGCGTATATTTAATTTATTGTGTCTTTGTTAGATTTAAGTTTTGGTTTGTTGAATATTGATGATAATAATGTCGACTTATTGACTGCATTCATTCAGGTAGGTACTTACAAACATTTATTAAAAATATTTCTTGTTTGGCATAGATTTTTCTTGTTTTCGAGATGTTAAATTAAAATTACACTTTTTTTTTTAAATAAAATGTTGCTTGCTGAAGAAAATAGTCTGGAAAGACTTCGAAACGTTGGGCGTCGATATAATGATTAATATAATAAAGTTTTTCAAAATATTGCGCCGTTTTCCAAAATAAATAAAAATTGTATGGGTATATTGTTTGGTCTGATCATTTCATAGTTGTGGCAATTTTATTTGTTCTAGACTAGAATTAATTATGACGTAAAAATCGTTAAAATAATAATATTAAATTTCAATTTAAATAGGTACCTACATAAGTCGCTGTTATTTCATCATCACAGGGAGTTTATTTAAGCGAAAGTAGCTTCTATAAGCTTCTATAAGCTTCTATAATCAAAACGATATTTTATGTGCCACCGCATGTAATACATATATGTGTTAGTTATTAAGACTATAATATTATGCTTCCTTGTCATTAATTTTCCTTTCTGTATAGTTTTATCGAAATTAGCTTATATTTTCATAGTTGGGTTTAATTTGTTTAAAGAGAAAACATATTTTTAAATTAGATTAATTTTTATAAAAGATATTTTCTTGTTTACAAAAACCATTTTCTTACTTAAAAGCCAAGTTTCTCTCAATTTAACTTAATACATGAAAATTCTAAAGCTTTCCATACAAGTATTAAAATGTTTGAATTCCAAGTTGGGAATTCAAAATGCTTCGGTTCAGTGGTTTTTGTGTGATGGAATAACAAACATAATAGTTTTCTTACTCACAAACGTTCACTTTTATAATGTTAGTAGGAGTAGGGTTAGATTGTTATATTTTAAAATTTAGATAGCGTTGCTTTGTTTCCCAAATTTGAGTCCCTAGTCTCTTAATCGTAAAGATCTAAAATGCAAATAAAAGTTGTTTTTTTTTGTGTCCAAGTGATTTTATTGTTGTTACCGGCTAGATTCGTCAAATATAAAATGTAAACAGTACAGTAAAGGTTGATTACAGTTTTTATAAATGATATAATATAATAAATTATCTGCGAAAATTTCAACTGTCTAGCTATCACTGTTCATGACAGCCAGCCAGGTGCCAGACTGACAGACGAACAGGAAAGTCTTATAGTAGGTAAAAGAGTTCCGTTTTTACCCTTTTTATGCGGAACTCTAAAAGGAAGGGGTAACTTTTTACGCCGGGGGGTCAGACAAAAAATTTGGGAAACAATATCTTTAAAATTAAATTGATTATGCTTTAGGTCTTTGTTTTTACATACATATGTTATATGAAAACTTTTAAATACAGTTTTATAAAGTAAAATATATTACATACATAATATATAATAAAATCATTATGTAAATAAAGAGGTTATGTTTATAAATACCTACTTGTTTTGATTTAGTTTTATTTGCTTTCTTCTAATTATTACTAGCGGAGGTTCTGAACATAAGGAAAGAATCTAGAAACTAAAATACCAATTAATGTCAAGGGTTTCTCGTATATTTTTCGTTTTTTATTTGGGACTGGTTGAGTTCCTATTGGACTTCAAAAAGTTGTTTTTAGGCACGCTAGATACAGTTTCACCCCTTGCTTAAGTAACGTTTATCTTTGTCTGGTACATAAAGTTTCAAAGTTAACAGACAGGGACAAACGTTACCTACACTTAGACATCGTTTATGAGTAAGGGGGTTAATGTTTAAAACAGATTTTAAAATTCAATTTGTTTGGTTCTAAATATTGCAACTACACCTAGCGTGCCATAGCGGAAGATACTGTTCAAGGAGAAGCGTCTCGATGTACCTATGCTTTGACAGTTCCCAAAAACAATTTTGTGAAGTCAGTGCCGTAACTAGCCTTTTATGCACCCGGTGCGAGCTTTCAAAACTGCGCCCCTAAAAAATGCTCTAACCAGGCGGCTCTGATTATTTTTTATTTTTATAACAAATAAAAATATTTTTATTGGTGATTTATTTTGTTGTGAGATATCATTAAAAATAACGGTATAAGTAGGTACTTTTGTTTGTTTATGTCATATTGCCAGCAAGACTTAAGGTGGATATACATTTGTCTGATGTGTCGTGACGTGACGACTGACGCGTCAGAACTGTATGGGTTCCATACATAAACCATCACAACACGTTTAGCTCGGTAATTCTATGTTTTCAATGTATGGGGAAATCAAACAAATTTATAAAGTTTTGAAACTTTGGTAACATATACCTTTGGATGTGATCTTCAAGATCCACCACTCTCCCCCCCTCTCCACCGCCGCTACCCCCCCCCCCTAACCGTCAAGTTTGTCCAAGGTCAAATGTCTTTCCATAGTTTTGTATATCGAGCGTGTTATGGAAGAACGTCTTAACCGACATTTTGAAAACTTTACAGGAGACGAATTTTTTTAATAACTTTTACATCCTAAGACATAAAGAGACAAATTCTGGATATGTTATAGAATATGTTTTTAATATTATGTTATTATTGACACAATTACAAAAAGATTTATATAAAGGGTACTTTTGTCACTTAAGATAAATTTTCTGATCGTTATTTCTTATGTTTTTCCAAAATCTGTCACTTACGCTATTATTTTGAGCATCTGGGACTTGACTTCATCAAGCATCCACCATCTGATTCGGTGCTGACATGGTTCCGGTCGTTTGTCTCTGGTCTTTACACAGAGATCCATGACAAGGATACGGTGTTGGGCAGTGAGACTCTCGCCGGGTATGACTTTGCAGTTGGCTACGTTGCCAAAATGGTGTCTCCTAGTGATTAGAAAATCGATTTGGGTAGCGCGCCCCCCGCTCCTGTAGGTAATCAAGTGGTCGGGCTTCTTTTTGAAATATGTGTTCACGAGTGCCAGGTCGGCAGTGGCACACGTACGCAGGATTTCTTCCCCTTCCGCATTCCGACTGCCATAGCCCCAAGGATCTCGCCGAGTTTATCCCAAAATGACCTCTTATCAGCGTCGCTACAACCGACCTGTGGCGCATAAGCACTTACTAAGTGGGTAGGAACCCCCCCAATAAGCACCTTCACGCACATAAGTCGGTCGCTAAAGCGATTCACCTCCAAGATATCGTCCTGCAACCCCTCAGTGAGCATCACAGCAACCCCGTTCTCTCCACCAGGTGCACCCGTGTAGATTAGCTTGTAGCCATTCCCAATGAGCCGGGATCTGCTGCCTTTCCTTCGAGTCTCCTGCAGGAACGCCACGGCCACCATCCGCCTGGAAAGTACGTCAGCTAGCTCCCTCGCGCGTCCGGTTAGCGTGCCAATGTTCCACGTTGCGAAGCGGAGTTTTACCTGGTGTTTCGGGGCTAACGTCTTTGGCCGTGCCCGCCCGTGGCACGGTAGCCCTCGTCCACTTACCACAGGAGTCAGGCGAAGCTCCTGCGCGCCGTTATGCGGCGGCGCCCTATCCCTGTGGCTATAAACTCTTTTGCAACTTTCCATATTGATTTGGCTGATTTTGACTTTTACGGGAGCGACTGCCGTCTGACCTCCCAACCCCGAAGGGAAAGTCTGCGCCAGAGCCTCGTCCGTTCATCAGCAGGTGCACCAAGCTAGCAGGTGAGGTTGGCTTGGGCCCAAAGATCTTAAAATTTTGTCGAAGAGCGACAGAGCGAGCAGCCTCGCGAGGCATTTGCCGCGCGAAGCAGCTCGGTTAGTGTGGACGTGCCTATTGACTATTTATTTGACAAAATTTTAACTTTCATCCGATTTTCTTCAATTCGAACATATTGTGTAATAGTTGTTTTATTTATTTTTTTGTTTATTTAAATAAACAAAAAAATTAATAAAATGATTGTGTCTTTCTATAAAAACTAAACGCAATGTCGTTGAATGATGCGCGCGCTGCCGCGGGTGGGCGACCGAGCGCGCGAGCCATCGAGTGTCGGCTTTTGATTTTGCTCTAAGGCGCCTCTAGGCGCGTCCTCACAGAGCGAGCAGCCTAATCAATAATACAAAAACGAAACGCAACACTGATTTATGCATAAAAGTCTTTTATTATTTTATCGTAAGCAACAAATGTCACTTACGATAATGCGCTTGCGATCATTTTTAAGTTCATAATTTCTAAACTTTTGCTTTTGTTGTTTACGATAAAAAATATTTTCCGTTATAGTTTTGTCATTTATTCAAATACGAACATAAGGGTCTTCGCAATAGGTGTCAAATAATTTTAGCTACACGTTTCGATAAAAAAGTGAAATTACGAAATTCTGTCGGTTAAGATGTTCTTCCATAACACGCTCGATATCCGGAAACCATGTTTTGACATATTAGTTTAGAACAAAATTCAAATTATTTATGGTAAAGCAGAAAAAAAAACATAATTTCCGGATAACCGGACATAAATCCCGGATAATCGGACATGATATCCGGATAAAGAAAAGTCTACATGTTCGAAGTATAATCGAACTCCGAAGCTATATTCTTCCGTAATTTTTCAAATTTTCTGATATCCGGAAATCATGTGTTGACATACTTCTTCGTTACAAAATTTAGATTAATTATGAAAAAGAAGAAGAAAATATAAATTGCGGATAACCGGATTTAATTTTTAGATAACCGGACTTGATGTCCGGATAAAAAATAGCGTATATATTAATCAAAGTCTAACGCTATCTTAAAACTAAATTTGTTTGCATTCGGATGAGTCGTTTTTCAGATTCACGTACACATGGCTATGTGTGTGGCTACAGACCTATAGACAAACTAAAAACAGACAAACAAACAAACGGACAAGTAGAAAAACATAAAAATAAGTTCTATTGCTTCAATAGGTGCCCATAAATTTTATTTATTTGAATATATTCTACAACAGACATTGCTCAGTCACAATTTTATTACAATCTGACAATCCATACAGGATTGTCAAGTTTTCCAAAATCAAACAGGCCACAGCTCGAAAACCATCAAGCCTATCAAAATAAGACATAGGATATAATTGTTCAGGATTTAGAAGAAGTGTTAGACACTTCTTTCATATCTATTATAGTTTTCCCAAAAAAGTGTAAAAACTGTTACCCTGGACAAACTTGACGGTTAGGGGGGTGTAGCGGCGGGTGGAGAGGGGGGGAGAGTGGTGGATCTTGAAGACCACATCCAAAGGTATATGTCACCAAAGTTTCAAAACTTTATAAATTTGTTTGTCTCAAAACATAAAATGACCGTACCTACTAGTTACGCACTAGTGTGAACGTTACAATACTAAATGTATGAAACCGATAATCCACCTTTACATGTGTTGTTGTTTCAAGATCGCTTGAAAAATGCGATATAGATATAGATAGTACAGTAGGGCGCGTCTACACCATGTTCGCAATAAAACAAAATGTACCTACTAGCTACCATGCATGAGATAATACTAGATACTAGTCTGGTCATTTCTGCGCCCCTCCAGGGTCTGCGCCCTGTGCCTGGGCACTGCTGGCACCGCCCTAGTTACGGCACTGTGTGAAGTCCACTAATATAATACGGGACTGCGCCCTCAAAGTAGTGGAGATTTCCAATTTTAAGAAGAAAGGATACTCGTTCTCCATACATGCAGTCGACTGAACCTATATCTGCCATGACAATGGCAGATAATATAGGTTTTTTAGGAAATATTAAAAACGGATTTCAAAAACAAAATAAGCTCCCCTTAATACAGTGCCACCGACTTATCTTTATGTAAGCTAAGCTGAGCAGTTTTTCTTCCTTTTTTTAACGAGTAGAAATCTGATTAAAACCAACCGGCCACTCTCCGGGGAGAACGGCCCGGTGAGTGATGGTCCCCTCTGGCCTGATATGGTAGCTAGGTGGCCAAAGATATAACCACCACTTCTAGGGGGGGGGCAGCTGCCCCCCCCCTAGAAGAGCGGTCGGTCACCAGTATAAGGCATAACAAACCACGCGGTTTGCAGCACACGATCTCTACCGAGTTTAAAAGATAGGAAAAACAAGAATCCTAAAGAGTTGCAAAGGTCAATCAACTAAGCTAGTATTAGTTATGTTATGAAACAATGTTTAATTTGCGCAGATTATAAAATGAAGTTATATTCCGTTTTGTAAGTTAGATATTTTTTCATAAACTGAAAAAAAAACAAAACTACTTTCGGGTATAGTGTCCCCACGAGAAATGAGGTTGGCGCATTTTTAAAGGACTTGCTTAAGAGAAAAGTTTGGAAAAGACAGATTCGAATTTTGAAAAGTCTTTGCACGGTAGCGCGCAAAATTTGATTTTGCAGGTCTTTTTCACCGCACAACCACGGAAAGGATCTGTTTTGCGCGCAGATTTCTAACCGTGCAAAGACTTTTCAAAATTCGAATCTGTCTTATCCAAACTGTTTCTCTAAAGCAAGTCCTCTAAAATGCGCCAACCTCATTCCTTTTTTTTTTGTTCATGGCATCGAACCACGAAGTCTTGTTGCTCATCTGCCAATGTCGTATTTATTGTTTATTATTATTAGTATCAAGCAGGTTTTTTCGTGAATTATTCGATTTAGAGATTGTTTGCTTATTAAAAACGAGGAATTCATATATGATTTTTTCGCTATATACAGGCTGTTCCGAGGAGGGGGTATTAAGCCGAAAGGGGTTTGTTCTAGAAGTCTAAGCGAACAACTTTTGTTCTACGACTTTTGGAAATTCGAACTTTTTTTTCGAAAATTTGTGGTTGTATCACTGTAAAAAAAACAGCATTTTTGTAAATAAAGGCAATTAATGTTAAGATTGTAGTGGTCCAAACTAAATAAAAGGGCAGATTAAGGCCAATGACCTCAAACTCTAAAAATCAGCTGATTTTCATGCAAACTTTAAACTCAACATTTTCGAAAACTACTTCATATTTCCAAAAGTTGTTCGCCTAGACCAGGGGTTCCCTAACTTATTTGAGTCGCGCCCCCCTTTCGACCATAAAAAATATCCGCGCCCCCCCCGTCCTCCAGTCCAGATTGTCAGGTCAGGATAAAAAAAGTGTTCAAAATAAGGATTTTTATTGCTCATTAATTTTTTTCATTCATACAAAAGGTATTTGGTCACTGCCAGCCTAGAGGCTGATATTGGCCGACTGAGGAAACAATATTATGTTCTTCACAGGCGTCAATTTCAAATAATTTCATTGGTCGTATCGAGTCGTCTGGAATGCATTCTCTCAGCGATCGCAGGTATTTACTGTACAGGTGGCCCGCGCCCCCCTTGAAATATGTCTGCGCCCCCCCTGGGGGGCGTCCCCCCAGTTAGGGAACCCCTGGCCTAGACGTCTAGAACAAACCCTTTTCGGTTTAATACCCCCATCTCGGAACATCGTGTATAGCGTACAAAAATATAACTAAGTACCCACTTTACGAAAGAAAATAATAGTATAGGTTGAGGAGAGATGTAAAATATATACCTCATTTTTTTTGAATAATTGCACTGGCCAGCCGCGACGAAGATATTAATTTAACAACTGCAGAGTTAGTGTAAGTGGTACATAATGCCGAATTGAGTTTTCTACCGGAAAAATGCACCTAGCGTTTTCCTCGCTGTAGTGAGGTACAAAATTGTGTGTTTCACTCGGCAGCAAAGTTTTTTGCATTTTGTACCATTGAAATCCTTACAACGCTCAGCATTCTATATTTTAACCTCTCGCTGCGCTCGTGGTTCAATCCTAGAATGCTTCGCTAGCTCAGGTTTCAATACAAGTCCTCGCTGCATAAACCAACTTTGCAGCCTTGCATAACAAACGTACACCGGAAAGTTGTCCAAAAAAAATTGTAAGAGAAGTTTTAAATAGATTTTGTGAAGAACCGCGCAGATTACTAGTCAAGTAATAAAGGTATTTTTACTTTTCTCCACTACCGATCTCCTTTACTCATATGTAAAAAACCGCGATTAAAACAAAATAGTCTTAGATTTTCTTTGTCTGCCCCCCCCTATATAGAATCCTGGCTACGCCCGTGCCAGAGCTAGCAGTTTAACTGGGTTGATCCAATTGCTAGTTTGGCTGAACGACTTCAGCTTACATAAAGATAAGTCGTTGACTCGGTGAAATAGTTTTTTTTTTGTTTTTAATTTTACCCTTTTTGCTGCATATTGTAATGTTATTCTGCTCATAATTCCAAAGATACTTATTAGATCAGGGGTGCCCTAATTGAGGGGCGCGCCCTCCAGGGGGGGGGGCGCGAAGACCTTTGCAGGGGCGGGCTACCCGTGTAGTTAAATCTAAAAACCTGCGATCGCTGAGAATATGCATGTTAAGAACATAATATTGCCTCTAGATTGGTTCTCCTACCACCTCGTTGCGGGCTTTATCAAAGGAAGTTGGTACTACTTACCAAATTCCTTTTGTATGACTTTGTAAAACTTTAATGAGTAATAAAAATACTTATTCTGTTTTGAATAAGTACTTTTTTATTCTGACCTGATAATCTGGACTGGAGAATGGGGGGGCGCGGATTTTTTTTATGGTCAAAAGGGGGCGCGGCTCAAATAAGTTAGGGAACCCCTGTATTAGATCATCACTATAATTTTACAACCGACCAGACCATGGGTCCAACTCCGGACTCTCATCGTCTAAATAAAACAAAGAATCATCGCAACCGGACTTCGTATGCCAGATTACGGCGTGAACATATCCAGATACATACATACAAACAATATACTTTTATAATATACTTACTTTATAACCCGGTTTGGGCATTCCTGTATCAAACGGAAGGGTTTTTAAGTAGATAGGTGAAAAATTGGGGGGCTTTGAAAATATTTTATTCTCAAAGTGGGCAGTAGACAAAATAAGTTTGGGAACCCCTGTTTTAGACCAACATTTTTTTTTTTTTTTTCAAATTTTTTTTCAAATGCCGAGGAGATATTTTACTGAATAACAGCTGTTTAAATAAAAATAGGCTATTAATGTTAAGTCTGTAGTTGAAACTAAATAAAGGGACAAGTTAAGGTCAATCACTTTCTACTCTCGGAGACGAAGGAGAGCTCGAAGCAAGATTTTCGAAAACTACTTCGAATTTCCAAAAGACCTACTACTACAAAAAGTTGTTCGCCTAGACGTGTAGAACAACGTATACAAGCAGCTAAGTACTCCATAAACGCCAACATCTTGTATAATTTTAGTTTAATCCGCCAATGTAAAGAATTGCTTCACTAAATATTGTTGTAAATAATACCTAAGCTTGAAGGGCAAAACGCATGACTGCATGTTACCGAGGTCGGATAACGACGGACTATGGCATGGTATGTTTTTTTATTTATTACTATATTATTTTATTATAGCTTTTAGAATAAGGAGAAATGACATAGGTAAGTACATCTCAACAGACTCGAGGTTATTAAAAAATCAAAGAAACGACGAATTTAGGACGACATAATAGCCGAATACCGAAACGCCACTTAAAATTTGAGCCGTACTTAAATAATTGAGCAACTTCTAAATTTAAAAATAGTGTGGGATTTTTTTTAATTTGAGAGATGCTTAGTTATTTGAGTTGCGTGTCTGGATTAGGCCGAAAATGTGGCACATTCTGGTTACATAAAGGTTTCAAAGATTCAAATATATTTATTAATGTTGAACGATGTATAAATTACATACGTAAGTTTTGAAATGTCGAGAATTAAGGTAGGCTATATGACACATCCCTGAAAATACCTAAAAATGTAGCTTTCTAATCTAGCAGTGGTACTAATTAAATATTTATAAACCTGTAAATAAAGCTTCATTAACAATATTCTTTTGTTTATCGCGCTTACCCTTGAAGATGTGGAGGAAAAGTAGGTAACATGTAATTAAATTATTATTTTAAATTAACTGCTTCTAATTCTAAGGGCGTTTTTATTGTCATGTGCGTTCACAGTTTAGGGTGGGTACTGTTACCATTTCCATACAAACATAATACCTACCAAAATAAATTATTAAAAATTTAATTCTACCTTAATATCGATATTATTCGGATTAAGATTTAATTTTTATACAAGGTTTTCCAAAATATTCATTCAAAATGAAATAAAACTGAGAAACATTTCTTTTTTTTTTTCATTTTTACAGCGTAAATTACTTTTTATTGGGAATAATATAAAACAAATGAGACGTTTTGAGATGAGAGATGAAAAAAATGTTTCTCCGTTTTGTTAATGAGATATTATTCACCATGCCGCTGTATTGAGCGTGTCGCCAGGAAGAGAGCTCGTGTCAAAATGAATGTATAGAAAGTAATGCGCGCATGATAAAAAGGCCCAAGGTTTTACCCAGGTACCAGGCACCGAGTCCAGACTCTGTAACTACTGGACCGATTCCTATGAAACTGGGATAATAGATCCTTAGAGAATATAATCTTTGTGATGCGTCGGGCGAACCCCGTTGCGCGCACTGAGTATCTAATCCTACATTTGCGTCAAGATGGCGGGACCAACTCTTTAATATTAAAACTTTATATTGTTAGATTTAGTACCAAATGTACCTCAGTTAAAAAAATGGTACCTCTTTAGTTTCAAAGATATTCAAGAAAAACTGGTCCCGCCATCTTGACGTCAAGATGGCGGTGCCAAAGAGAAATATCATATTTACGTAAGTAATCATTTCTTACTGTTTAATGTTTGTAGATTTAGTACCTACAAACATGAACTAGATCTTTCGGGAAAGCATTTATAGATTAAGCTGTATGTGGATAAACTCTTAAACATCTTATTGTAATTCCCAGGCATTGGATGAAGAGTTCGCAGCACAACTTGACGAGCAGGAGCGTCAAGCTGCGTCAAGGATCCCGTCAACCTCGTCAACTTTGACACACCATTCGTCCACCTTACACTCGTCACGGACAAGCCTAGCGTCAAGTCATTACGACTGATGGATGACTGGGTCAAGCCGCGTAATGGAACCCGCCAACATCGTCAACTTTGACACACGATTCGCCCATCTTACAATCGTCACGGACAAGCCTCGCGTCAAGTCATTACGACTGATGGATGACTGGCGTCAAGGAACCCGTCAACTTTGACACACCATTCGTCCACCTTACACACGTCACGGACAAGCCTAGCGTCAAGTGATTAAGACTGATAGGTGACTAGGTGTTAAACTGCATCTGAACCCGTCAACGTCGTCAACTTTGACACACCATTCGTCTGCCTTACACTCGTCACAGACAAGCCTCGCGTCAAGTCATAACAACTGATGGATGACTGGCGTCAAGCCGCGTCACGGAACACGCCGACATCGTCAACACACGATTCGTCACACTCACAAGAGCACCGTCTGGAATCAGTTATAGATTGAGAGAAGCTCACTTTTACATACGACTAAATTAATCTCGTATACTTTGGATATGTACATAATTATAATATTGGATAAAATATGGCCTAAAATTAATATTAAAGGTGCCAAAATGCAAGTCAATCTTTATAAAAATAAACATTCATTAAGCTACTTAAGAGGTTATCGACCTCAATCGGGCGGGAAGGAAATTGGAAAATCTACGTCTTTGGAGAAACTACTGAAAAACCAAATTATTTACTGGATTTTGTTTCCTCAAAAAGGTAGGTTTTCTTTTTTCTTCTTTAAATAAATCTACTTATTTGGGGCAATTTTAGAATAATATATTAGATAGACAATGCTTGTTTTAAAACGTGCTTTGTGATTAAAAAAAAGCAATTATAATGTCAAAATTTTGAGGCGATTATTGCCGGATGTACAGCGATTTTTTATTCTATATTTTTACTTTTAATAAGTAGATAATGATAAAATTAAAGAAAGTAAGTACCATTTTTTGGTAAATAAATTTGTAATGATTAGGTATTTAGGAAATGCAAAATTTGTGATTCCTTTTTCGAGTTCTTTTTCAAATAAAATAAAAAACATAACATTACAATGTAGGGACGGAATGTGGCGGGGATAAAAAATAACTGGATTATTCAAAAGATATTTAGTTATTTAACAAACTGTACTGTTTTGTTAAGACCACATTTAGATCAAAATTTTATATCGAAAACAATGCGGTATGGGATCCTAGTTTTTTTTGGAAATGTCTAGTTTTATGTTTATTCCTCCCAAAGGGGTGTCATCTTAAGAGGCCTTCGGTGCTTGACTTTTCCATTTATCTCTGTTGGCCTCTTAAGTGTTGTTTAGAAAGGAATTGTAAAAAGGTGCTTTGCTTAGACGTACTGATGAACAAGTCTGAATCAAATCGAAGTAGATAAATATTGGGTAGGATTTAGGCAAACATTTTGAAAAAAAAAATCTGTTAGTGCGTTTTTTTTTATTATAACGACCTTTAAACACGTACCTACCGTTTTTAGGGTTCCGTAGTCAGCAAGAACCCTTATAGTTTTTTTATCCAGAAATCGAAGTTAGACTTTTAATTTTTGATAAGTAAGTTCATTACAAGTCATTCAAAAATGTTAATTTATAATAATTTTGTTTTGTTTTCTTAATTTTTTGTAGTGTTTATAGTGTACCTACACTTCAGGGAAGATTTGAATGCTTTGGTAAAGCGCCCAGCTAGAGAACGGGAGGTTGTAGGTTCGAAACCCGCTGGGAACATTGAATTTAAAAAAAAATCATGTATTAATCTTCCAAATTCGAAGCCATGGTTTATTGTCAGGTTTTACTTATCTAAAAGTGAAAGCGAAAAGTTTGGATGACATCTAGATTAGTTTCAAGATGACCGGCCAAATCTTCAATATCTCTCAATTTAGTACCAAATTGGTACCATTTCGTACCTGAAAAAAAATTACTTTGGTTTTAAAGATATTTAAGATAAATCCTGGTCTCGCCATCTTGACGTCATAATGGCTGTACTAAACAGAAAAGCAACACTTGAGCTAATAGTAACTTATGACCTAAGGTGCCTAATATTTCTCTTCTTCTAGAAATATTTTACAAGGAGAAATGCATCATCACGATCGTTTTTTGATGATATTGTTATCTAATTGTGGATTATGTCCGAGAAAACCGAACGGGAGACAAAAAAAAACCTGTCCCGCCGTTTTGACGATAACTAATCGAGGCTAGTCGATAGTCTTTCGATAAACTATTAAAACCTAATAATAAACCAGTCTGTCAAGCGTAAACCGTTCTGTAATGTAATGAATGAGAAATAATTTTAGTAATGTCCAGAAACTTCTTAACCATCGAAAAAAAAATGTAGAAGATATTCAAGGAAAACTCTGGTCCCGCCATCTTGACTTTAAGAATTAAGCCATAAGATATGTTCGTTCATATAGAATTATGTAAACCTACTTAGGAAAGGCTTAATGCTCAAAGCGGGTTTGTTGGAGCAACCCTTACCGAGGGTTAAACTAGGTTTGCACCGCAAAAGATTCATGAAAATACATATGCTCGAAAAGCATAACCCTCCTTCGGCAGTCGGGTAAAAACATACAATGATGGTTTTCGCGATATGAAAACGTTTCAATTCTCTTTTGCGGTTGGAACAACGTTGCGTTGAACAAAAAAAAACAATTCATTTTTTTTTAATATGTCACAAAACTGACGTCAATTTTTTTGATGAAGATCAAAACATAAAAGAAAGTACAGAGGGCGGGAGCCTCAAACATGTAATTTATTGTAATTTAAGATTCTCAGCCAAAAAAATCTAAGCTCATATTGTATAGCGAGCTTTCTTGAGCTTAATTTTTGGCTAATATTATAATATCATTGTGGAATTGAAGGAATACCAACTAGAGCACGTCCCAGATAAGTGCGTATACAGAAAGAAAGCTGGAAACTTATAAGCGCTTACCAGCGCTTGTCAGCGCTGGTCCGTTCTACACAAAGGAAGCAGGTTGAGGCAGAATGTCGGACTCATCGGACGATGTTATGACGTCAGCAGCCCAGCGCTGACCAGCGCGTGTTGAAGCTTGTCGGCACCGATCAGTGCTTATCGGCGCGGGTTCATACATTTTCCTGCGCGGGTCACCAGCGCTGACAAGCGCTGGTAAGCGCTTGTCAGCGCTTATAAGTTTCCAGCTTTCTTTCTGTATACGGCCTTAGCCGCGATTGGTCAAAATCGGAACTAATCGATGTCGATATCGTTAGTTAGTTACGTAATGTTAGGCAGTGGCGCCACCAGTCTCGCGCAAACTTATCTGGCGCGTACTATCAACTTTTTGGATACTTAATACAACTTTCTTATTATATTTTTTGGGACTTCTCAAGTATAGCTTAACTATGCTTTGGTACAGCTTAATATGTAGGTCACTTTGATACCCGGGTCTTTATTTTTTTTAAATCAAGACCAGAGTTTCAAACGGGGTTACAATAAAGGGTACCTAAGTACTTACTTAGATACTTAGGTACCCTTTAACGGTACTTAGGTAAAAAAACACAATAAAATTCGTTATTGCCCTTCGATTTCATAATGATTTAGCTAGTCCAGTAAGATGTTGATAATCTAAGATATCTACCATAAGTTGTGATAGAATTCGACGTATGAACCTTTGGATTAGGTTACCGACCTTAATCATGGTTGATATAGGACTTATGGCATAAACATATATTTCCTAATATCTTTACCCAGGGAGGAAACAGTCGACTACATTTGTAAAGTTTGTATGGAGAAAAGAATAGGTAGACTGTCCCCTTAATCTGCCAACCTATTATAAAATATTATTGTACAGAAATATAAGTTACATTTTACAAGATTACCATTGAATCCATAGTCATTTGCATCGTAAACGGGTTCGTCAATTAACTAGTTGAACACTATCACAGCTTCGGTAGCTCTAGGTACTTACATGTAGTTAGATTCATAAAAATACCACACGATGCGACAAAAGTCTGTAAAACTTTATTTTTAAAAAAGGTATTGGCTAAAATATCAGTTTTTTTTCTCTCTAATAACATACACGACTCGTGGTAGGGGTACATCTTCTTATATATAAAATTTCCATGTCACAATGATAATTGCCGTACTCCTCCGAAACGGCTTGACCGATTTTTATGAAATTTTATATGCGTATTCAGTAGTTCTGAGAATCGGCTACTATCTATAATTTATAAGGCAAAACAACGTTTGCCGGGTCAGCTAGTTTTAATATAAAATAAATCCATTTTGAGAATATTTGAACAATTTCAAAATTGTGTTTTTATTTTAATTGTTTTATAATAACAATTGGTTTATTCAATATTACCAAAAATATGTTTTTTTATGTAGGTAACTTAATAAAAAGAAATTGACTGTTTTCAATCAGATATTAGTTGCATCGTGTAGGTGCCCTTAAAATGTTTTAATTCAGATTTGTATTTTTGTTTTTAAATATTATTTAAATAGGTAAGTTATGTAATCTACTAACGTTATAAGTTTAGAAGAGAAAAAAAATGTAAATAAGTACGTAACTAGGTTTAAAAAAAGCTTGTTTTTAAGATAAAAGTATAATGAATATATTTTTTTATTTGAGATTACGCAGTATTGTATTTAGACGTAATCATTGAATAATTAATTTGATTAATTTTGTAATTAAATTGTATTTTTAATTTTAAATTAATCGTAGCCATTTTTAATTGCAGTTTATTGTTACTTTTTTTTTCAAGATATAAAGATCTTAATTTGTATTGAGACTGTTTTATTTTGGACACTATCCGCATGGCGCGGCCGGAAACTAAAACGTCACTTATTTGAGAACTACAATCTACCTACAATTTAACAGTAGTATGTTCTTTGTGGTGTGTACCTATGTATAGGTATCCATCCATTAAGAAAGGGTTTTTTAAAAACCCGTGGGATCGGAAATAACGCTTGTGAAACCGCGGGACACTGAATGAATGAATGAATGAATGAATAAATTCTTTATTGTACACACCAAATAAATTACATTACAAAGAAAACATACACTACTTAAAACTAGGTGGCACAATGGGCGGCCTTATCGCTTATAGCGATCTCTTCCAGGCAACCTTTGGATGAACAAGAAGTTAAGACAGGTGAAAGGTAGGTGAAAGGACACTGCTGCTTTTTATTAGAGCTTCCGAAGTTTTTTTTTTTGTTTTAGCCTATTTTGTCCCACTGCAAGGCAAAGGCCTCCCTCCCTTGTGAAATAAAAATGGGTAGGTACAAAATCTTGGCATACATAACGTGAAGCAGGGAACGGTGGTTGTCGAGAAATCGAAGCTGGTCCGGCCAAGCTGACGTCAGAATAGCCGGCCACTTTGTATCGTTAATATTTTCGAAACCACGAAGGTACTAAATAGTACAAAATAGGTACTAAATAATGAGCGTAGTTTCGTGTACATCGGTCGTGTGGTCCGGTCAAGCTGACAGACACACTCTATAGGTACTAATATTATAAAAGGGAAATAGTTATTTGTTATGCAAGGCTGCAAAGTTGGTTTTTGCAGCGAGTACTTGTATTGAAACCTGAGCTAGCGAAGCATTCTAGGATTGAACCACGAGCGCAAGCGAGTGGTTCAAATATAGAATGCTGAGCGTCGCAAAGGTTTCAAAGGTACGAGATGCAAAAAACTTTGCTGCCGAGTGAAACACACAATTTTTCACCTCACTACAGCGAGGAAAACGCTAGGTGCATTTTTCCGGTAGAAAACTCAATTCGGCATTATATACCGCTTATTGTACCGTAAATAATAAAAATAAGCAAACAATCTCTAAATTGAATAATTCATGAAAAAACCTGCTTAATACTAATGATAATAAACAATAAATACTATATTGGCAATGTGCAACAATACTTCGTGGTTCGATGCCATGAACAAAAAAAAAAGAAATGAGGTTCCGGTTAGGGCATTTTCAAAGGACTTGCTCTTTATAAAATTATCGAGAAGACAGGTTCTAATTTTAAAATCTCTTTCCACGCTAGGGCGCAAAATGCGATTTTGCACGCAGAAATCAGCGTGCAAAACGATCCTTTCCGAGGTTGTGAGGTGAAAAAAATATTTCGGGACGAAGCTAGTTTCATTAAATATTTAAGAAAAACGCATTTGAATTATCTGGGTTAGTAACAGAATTTATTTATTCCAAAACATGTAAAATTCTCGGAACAACGTTATTTACAATCATATTACTAAACCGAAACGTATCCATCTTCTTATAATAGTCTTGATTTCTGAATTTCTTCTTAAATTTATTTTCACTGCTGGGGCATGAACTGCATACCTTGGTCTTCACTGAATACCTACTCAATTTATATTCCAAATTTCTCAGGGACGTAGCGGAAATACTGGACCGATTTTGATGATTCCGTGTTGGCGATAGGGACAGTATTGAAGATACGCATCCTGTAACATCAAATTAATAAAAATAATCCATAATATTTTTACATGTAACTTCTTTTATTATTGAGATTACTTGAGAGCAATCCTTGAAATAAGTGACATGTAAAAATACAATTACAATAACTCAAAACTCTTTTTTAAACGTGATAAAAAATCTGCTCTCCTCTCCGACCCTCAGACGCACCATGTCATGTTCGCAAAATAGCCCTTCGACAAAAATCGTCCCTTTCTTAAATTGTCTCTTTGAATGAAAAATGGCAGATACGCAGAAGTCGATTTTTCATAGAAGACGCATGTAAAATGTACTGCGCGAACTTTGGAATTATGTAGGTAGGTACACTATGTACCTAAATAATTCCAGTCCAGCGATCAAATCCAGCGCTGGATTGCTACTAGAAAAATGTAAACCCCCACTGGAAAGCCCCGGATCCAGTGAGCAATCCAGTCCAGTGGTGGCCTATTTTTGAATCCAGCACAACCATTCCAGCGCAATTGGAATCATGTGGACAGCCAATCCAGTGTTGACAGATTAAGTAATTGTTTGGGTAACTAACACGATTTGCTTGTTTTTTTTGCGGATTTTTACCTGAACAGCGAAGAAAGGATTTACGAAAAGGTAACTGATGGATGACTGATGATGACCAAACCTTTCAGTTTAATGCTTTGTACGTAGGTACAGAAAACATTCGTGTTTATAGGACATAAATATCATCTGAACATTATAAAAAAAACCTATTTAAAAAAAGCATAAAATAACCTCGCCTACATACAGTGCCACCGACTTATCTGTATGTAATCTGAAGTCGGGCAATTTACTGGATGGGCGGGGTGGGATTGTAATTGTAGTTTGGCTGCCTGACTTCAGATTAATTAACAGATAAGTCGGTGGCTCAATTAACAGATAAGTCGGTGGCACTGTATGTAGGCGAGGTTATTTTATACTCTTTTGAAGTCTGTTTTTAATTATTTTTTACCCTTTTGAGTGCATTTTTACTACGTAAAAATGCTCCTAGCAACTCTATACTACCCTTGTTTAGCTACCTTTGTTAGTAGACTCCGAATAGCACACTCTAGTCTTCAGACCGACGCCGTAGATATCAATATGTTGAACGTTGTGTTGAAGCCCACATCTCCTTATCTTCTCGCTAGTCGTTAGCAGCGAGGTTTCTGTCCCGATGCTCCTAGTTTCGATCATTCTGTGGGCTTCCCTTTGAAAAGGATAAACTATTTGCAATATTTACTCCATCGCATCGAGGATTTTGGGGCACAAATTCACAAACACGCTTAGATGAAAGCAAACATGCCAGAAATCGAAATAGATAAGTTATTTTTACTCAATGATGAAGGGAAACGTCTTGTCAAATTGTAGTGGAAAGTTTTGAAGGGTTCCGTACCATTTACCCTTTGCTTTGGGTAATAGTACCAGGCTGTTATTCCATAACCGTAATAGCTAGGTTGTTGATATTTTTACAGATGATGTATTTCTGTAGCCCCTATAACAACAAAAGTCAGGCTCCTACATAACGTAGGTACTAGTGATGAGCCGACTAGCCGGCAGTCGGTAGGTGCGCCGACTCGTCGTCAACTAAAAATTATGCGATAAAACATTTAGATTTAGAAGGTGGGTAGTCAGTAAAACCAGGCCCCCTAAAATGTTTCAACCATGCTTCAGCTTTATTCCAATTTTTCGAAAACGTTTCAACCACTTTTTAGAAGTTTGGCAAGGTTTCGCCACAGCTTTCGAAGTGCGAATTCTTGTAAAATTCTTAGATTAAAACACAAAACTAAAGATACGGTACCTAGTCTCGGAAAATGAGACGATAAAACTGCGTCTAGGTGACGCACTAGCCTCAGTCGTATGGTGGTCGTATGTCAAACCGTTGCCGCGTGAGCACGTGCTGTCACACTGCGATTATCATTTTAACATCCTTAGGAATACCTTTTTGCTTATTTACAAAGCCTAAATCATTAAAAAGACAAATGTTTTTAAATAAAATAATTTTATGAAAATGCATGTAGGTGTTTTTCTATCTCATTTTTCGAATACGAAATGTTAGTATTCTAACATTTCGGTAGTAGATACGGTATATTTACCTAGTGGTAATTTGGCAGATATTTATCTCCAAATTATGACGATTTCCATTGCCGACTAGGCGGCAAAAGACATAGTCGGCCCATCTCTCGTAGATACGGGACCCAGAGCGCGCGAGTTCGACTAGCACTTGGCCGATTTTTGTAATTTTTACGTTACATATTTAAACTTTTTTAGTTATTCTAAACTATTTTAAAGGTCAGTTCTCTTTTATCTGCTCTGTGGTTCTCTATTACTGTCTTATTTATTTTGTATCTGTAGCATCGAAATACCACTCATATAATCAGTGGTATAGTGACCGGCAGATAAGTTGAAAAGTTTTGTCGTGGAAGGGGAAAATTCGCGCAGTACATTTTAAATGCGCTTTCTATGAAAAATCGACTTCTGTGCATTTGCCTTTTTGTTTCAACTAATCTGCAGCCTACTGTAATAAAGTGGTTTTTTATTTGTTTCGTAGTTTTGTAAATGACAGACCAATTTACGAAGATGACAGACGCAAAATATAATAAATATACAGGGTGAACCATTTAAACGAGCCTTCAGGGGGATATCCTAAACTATAACAGATAGCGAAAAATGCTGAAAGAAGTTGCGTCCCCGATTTTGATAAAAACTAAAATGGCATTAATAGATTTTTGAAAAATTAATTACCCTAGCCAGGAATTGAACCTTGTATTTTTGCAAAAACATAAACACCCTATATTATTGTACCGATCGATAGTGTTGCTGATAAAGATCAAATCCTGGAAACAAACATATTGTGGTAAATCGAGAAAAATGCCAATTTTTAATAAAAATAATAGTAGAGGAGCCCGTGAAGATCGACCTTCACCCATCTGATAACCAGATGAGACATAATTTTTATCAAATACACACATCAACATCGTCTAGGGATATTTTATATAAAGTTCTTAAACTTAAAAAATACTGGCCGATTTAAAAATATTTTAATGGAACCTTATTGTGTAGGCCTTATTGTATGATTCCAAATTTGAATTTTAAGAAATTAATTAAAAACATAAGATTAGCGCGGCAATTATTGTAGCGAGTTCGAAGGTTTAAATTTACTTAACGCAGTTTTAAGCATTTTGTTTAAACAAATTGAAGTTTTAATATTTTTTTTTGATTAATTACAATTGATTACAACTGTATGCATCATGCATCGGCGTCATTTAACAAGAAACGAAATGTTAAGGCCAGTAGGAATGCTCCAAGCTGGGGCTACTCAACGGAGCATTGCTGAGGAGATTGGAACAAGACAAAACGTGATATCAAGATTGTGGTCACGTTATCGTGCTACTGGTGAAGTGGCTGAAAGGCATCCAGGCGGAAAGCGGATAACTACCCAAAGACAAGACCGATTTTTGCAAGTGGCCGCGAGAAAACAACCAAATGTTACGGTCATGCAGTTGGTTCAAACGCTCCAGTCAGACCACCAGGAGCTTGTCAGTGACCAAACTGTGAGGAGAAGACTGCACGAGGCTAACCTTCATTCTCGCAGGCCGCTTCGTACTCTAGCACTACGCAGAGGAAATCGTGGACGAACATTACAGTGGGCTAGAGAACATTTGCCTTGGGAAGATATCGAGTGGTCGGTAGTGTTGTTTACCGATGAGTCCCGATTCGGATTTCATCCTGATTCACGTAGAGTACGCGTATGGCGAGCTTCTGGTCGTGACAACCGTCTGCAACACCCTCAGGAGGTCCATCCATACCATGGCGGAACAATTATGGTTTGGGCGGGAATTCGTATTGGTGGAAGAACACACCTCGTTTGGATCAGAAACACTATGACTGCCAAAAAATACCGTAATCAGGTGCTAGCACCAATAATCTATCCCCATCGACTGCAAATGGGCCAAGTTTTCACGCTCATGCACGACAACGCCCGTCCGCACACTGCGCGAGTGGTGACCAGCTGGCTAGAGGAGCACGACGTGTCGGTCTTAGACTGGCCCGCGCAGTCACCAGACCTAAACCCCATAGAGCACGCGTGGGATATGCTTCAAAGAAGGGCTTTGAGGAATTTGCCTCCAAATGTTGCGACTGAAGAGCAACTTTTTTTGCATCTTAGCAGGACCTGGGACAATATTCCGCAGCAAGATATTGACAACCTGATTCAAAGCATGAAAAACCGTTGCAGGGCCGTGATTAACGTCACGGGTGGTTTCACTGACTACTAATTTTAACTTCAAATAAAAAAACCTAATAATTTCGTTTTACTTTATTTTTTTCCTTAGATAGACATTTTATCTTAAATTTAACATTATTTCACTTTTTGCGTTTTTTTTAATAAAAAAATATTTAAGCATAAAACAATATTTTGTTGTATTCTAAATCATAGTCTGATAAGTAGGCTTTACAAAAATATATACATGTTGTTTGTTAGTGAACACAATTTTTGAGTAAATTGAGAAATTCTGAATATCCCTAGACGGTGTTGATGTGTGTATTATACATTAACGAACATGCCTATGATAGCTTGCCTATCGAAAAGTGTTCATGGCTATTTTTAATTAAATTAATTTTAATCAATTTTTTTTCATCACCTTCACTCTTTTGATAACCGAATGAATTGTATCTCAACTGATAGTTTTTAACATACAGAATATGCCTAGATAGGCTTGCCTACTAATTTCTGTTCATGGCTACCTGGCAAGCAGGTGTGAACATGTAAGTCAATACCTATAGGTAACTACGCCGATATGATAACCAATTCAAATTTATATCATAAAGATAATTTAATTACAAAAGCAATCGTATAAGCTTGCCTGCAAAAAACCGTTCATGGAATACCATTGCCAAGCTATAAAGTTTTAGAATTGGAGTCATTTAATAGGTGCGAGAGAGAAAGTTTATAGCTTGGCAATGGTATTCCATGAACGGTTTTTTGCAGGCAAGCTTATACGATTGCTTTTGTAATTAAATTATCTTTCTTATGATATAAATTTGAATGGGTTATCAGATCGGTGTAGTTACCTATATTGACTTACCCGTTCACACCTGCTTGCCAGGTAGCCATGAACAGAAATTAGTAGGCAAGCCTATCTAGGCATATTCTGTATGTTAACAACTATCAGTTGAGATACAATTCATTCGGTTATCAAAAGAGTGAAGGTGATGAAAAAAAATTGATTAAAATTAATTTAATTAAAAATAGCCATGAACACTTTTCGATAGGCAAGCTATCATAGGCATGTTCGTTAATGTATAATATTTGATAAAAAATATGTCTCATCTGGTTATCAGATGGGTGAAGGTCGATCTTCACGGGCTCTTAGACTATAAATGAAATAGTCAAGTATTCTGTACAACTACTCGTGGGTTACCCGAACGTACCTATTACATACAATACTCGATTTGAACGACTGCACTAGCATTTTATCATCATTTCAGATCATGTTCTGGTTTCATAATTTCGCACACAATTCAAAGCATGAGGTTTGATGTAAGCAGTGAATGGCAGTGATGCACAACTGATAGATTTATTTTTTGGTGAAAATTAATATTTTTTATTAAAAATTAGGCATTTGTCTTCATTTACCACACTGTGTTTGTTTCCAGGATTTGATATTTATCAGAAACGCTATCGATGAGTACAATAATATAGGGTGTTTATTTTTTTTTTGCAAAAAGACAAGGTTCGATTCCTGGCTAGGGTAATTAATTTTTCGAAAATATATTTATGTCATTTTAGTTTTTGTTAAAATCGGGGACGCAACTCCTTTCAGCATTTTTCTCTATCTCTTATAGTTTAGGATATCCCCCTGAAGGCCCGTTTAAATGGTTCACCTGTATGTATATAAATGGGTCTGCCATTCCGGTGACAACAGATAATGTCATATCGAAAGTTTAGTCAGCGATTCTCAAACTTTTTCGGTGACGGACCCCGTCTCGTATGGGGGAGGCCTATGTTCAGCAGTGGACGGATAAAGGCTGAGATGAGGATGATGACCCCTTTTGGAAAGCCGTTCATTCGTTAAACCATTCATTTCACTATTTGATATCTTAAATCCATCTATTGGCCTTGGTATAGTCAACGGCATCCATCTTGTTTTTTTTGGATCTCTTGTCGCACGATGAAATCTATATATTTGGATAGAGGAGACCTAAAGAAACAGAAAACCAATGGCCTTGGTCGCGAGGGCACCCACGCGAACAAGAATTATATTATAAATCTTGTTCGCGTATAAATTTTATACGCGATTACACCCGGTAAATTGTAACAAGAATTCCTTATTGAAATGCATATATTTTATTGAAACCAAACTTAACTTATAAATATAAAACATACCTATAATTAGGAATTAAATTAAACATTCAATAAGGTACATAAAAATGGGTTCCACTCCGGGAGTGCCGACAGAAGTGAAAACTTATTTTGGCGCGTTTGACATTTTTTAGATGGGTGCTAAGGGTTATTGGGTTATCAACTGCATTTTATTTATGAATTTTATTTTATTTTATTATTAGAAACTTTAAAAAACATTTGATATTCTTTATCAACGTTAACAATTTCGACAACTTTTGTATCACGATCATTAAAATTGTTACATTTTTTGGTTCATGGTAACCAAAATAGGAAATAAACAATTTTGATTCAAAGTTATTTAAATATCTCGTGAATACCGCATCAATTGTGCTTTTATATCTCGTTGTGCTAATATTGCGTTGATTGGACATAGTAAAATCAAATTCTATTTTCAAAAATTTAAGCTTCTCGTAACAGTGTCGCTAATCCAGAGATTTTATATCATCTAAAAATAAGGGTACCGCGCTAAAAGAAGTTTTTCTTTAAAAACTATGATTAACCTGATTAAAATAAAACTACCTAAAACAAATCAGCTCAACGCATGGTTAGGGAAAAGTGCCCATACTCCTCATTGGTGGATCCTAATGGAATGAGGCCATTGTTGTTATGAATGATGTATGACATAATGTCATGAATTAAGTATACGTTTTAACAGTGGGTATGGCGGCACAACAGTTAGCCTTCTCAAATGTATCTCTCAGCTGTTTGATCCGAGCGCGCGCGAGCGTGAGGTTCGCGTTCGTCGCGCGCATGCACTCCTGCAACAGAGGACAAATTTATACTAATACTAGCTGCGCCCGCGTAAGTCCGGATCCCGCGGGATTTACGGGATCAAAAGTAGCCTATGTCCTTCTCCAAGGTTCTATTTATCAGGAACCGCTGGTCCGATTTGAAAAAAAACTTTCAGTGTTGGATGGTCCATTTATTGAGGAAGGCAATATATAGGCTATAATATACTTTAAAAAATGAGGCAGACGAAGTCGCGGGCACTGCTAGTCAAATATAAAGTCAGTTTTTCGTTCAGCAGAACTTACGACACTCGGGCAAGTGCAAATGGGGCACGAAAGGTTCCGTACCATTATCTATTCATGACAACGTTACGCAACGTTAGCATTCATTTTTACGATTGGTGCCACTAGATGGCACCAGTGGTAAAAATAAATCGCGATATCGTTAAGTAGTTTAAAATTTTAAAATGGGTAAAAACGGGACCCTATTACTGACACTTTGCTGACTGTCTGTCACCAGGCTGTATCTCATGAACCGTGATCGCTAGACAGTTGAAATTGTGCTGATATGATAATAGTGGCAATGGTTTATGACAGGGGTTTCCAAAGTGGGCAATAACGCCCCCTTGTGGGCGCTGCAGTCCTAAAGGGTAAACCCCAAAAAAAAAATGGGGGCGTTGTGTAGAGGCTTAGGGGGTGTAATGTCATTTTTCATTCCCTTACATGTTATGGCGAAGCAAGCCATTTTGTGCAAATTCGAATTTGGTTCCCGCGCTTTTCTTTTATTTTTTTCATTCATTCAGTTGGCAATTGACATTGGAGTGCCGAAAGTGATCGCGAATTAATTAAAAAAAAAGAATTTTGACATTTCGAATCAGTTTGTCTTTGGGTCATTTTTGGAAGATGAATCTGTGAAAGGAATCAATTTTTACTGATCTGCCTGAATCGCCGTGAACAATGGGGATTCCGGAGGTTTTTCATATTGGATTGTAGTGGTGATGTTGGTGACGCCTGTTGGACACCACATTTTCATAATTGGGTTAGTATTTTGGTTGGTTTGTTGAGTTTTCGAAACCGCGTTTTTGGAGGTTGTTTTTTTACATGGATTGATTGATTTTGTTACAGATTATTTAGCTTCATTATTGTCAAAGCCGCTTCTTGGAAAAGAAAGCGACTTATCTTGTCTTTGCGGTAAGTTTTTATTTAAATTTTGGGAAATACCACTGTGAAAATTCCGTGAGGTTAATTCGATTTTTTTGTACCTTTACAGCTAAACGCGCTTTTTCTTTGGGAGGCCCTGTTCTTTTGAAGCCGTGCTCTTCTTCTTTGGGAGGCCCTGGTTATGGATGCCTACTGATAGATGTTTTGTTTTGGAGAGGCCCCGTCTTGTGGAGGCCATGCGTCTTCGTTTGGATACGTTTTGAAAACTTTATTTGGACATTCTTGGTTTGGATTTTGAATACCGTTTGGAGGAAGGAAGGTCAGCTTTTAGTTTTTTTTAGTTTAACAAATTTAGATTCTTTTATTGGTATTGAAAAAGCAAAGCTTTGCCCCACCATAATCGAAACCACAAAATTTCTTTATCTTACCACGCTATAATACACAAACAGGCGAATAAATGGGAGTTTTGAATTTGTATAGGGAGTTTTATTTCCTTAGTGCGACTTCCAGGCACCCCCCTGCAGATTAAAAGTATCTAATACTCTCCGCTGAAGCTATATTGGTGAGCATCTTTAGTTATCTTATTTTATTTCACCCTACTTATAGGTGATGGCGCCCGAACTTTATTTTATTTGTTAGTTTTGAACCCTTTGTTCACCAAAAATTGTTAACCTGTTCGCTTATTATATTTTTCATTACAATTGTCGCTAGCCGAACCCCAACTAAACTAAATAAATTATTCAATTTGGCGCTGTGTGTGGCTCCATGCATTTAAAATATTACAGGGGCGATTTGTAATTTCATCTAGCTAGGAGGACTTTTAGATATCGACTGAGCTCCCGACTCTCAACTACAACATGTCAACATCAACTAATATTAATTATTAAGAAATTGCTCACACTAACTAAGTTTGATATTTCTCTCCGTGTAGTTCTTATATCTGTCCTGTTTTATTGAATAAATAAAATAAAAATCATATCAATAGTCGCTCCGTTTCCAAATGAAAGTAGTTTAATCGCCGCTAATAAACCTTACAATAATTCATTTCATTTGAAGTTATACTAGTTTTTAAGTAAAAAACAAAAAAAACAGGGGGCGCTAAAAAAATATTTATTCTCAAAGTGGGCGGTAGACAAAATAAGTTTAGGAACCCCTGGTTTATGGTAATGGTACAGAACCCTTTGTGCACCAGTCCTACTCGCACTTGGCTGGTTTTAAATAATATTTGTAGTTATAACAATCAGGTTAGGTTAAAATCATACAAAAATTATAGTGATTCAATGAACCAATACAAACCTGTACGTTTAGCAGAGTTTTGTCGGTACTAGATAACTTTTCCACAGATATATCAGTTGTGTGTTTCACGAGGCCTTCGAGAGTGGCTCGGAAAGATATGTTTGCTTCCCACAACTTCTGATGGAGCAGTGAATTGTATATTGTGTGTGATGGGCTCGGTGGTGCGACGCTGTGCAGTGACAAGTCCGGCTCCAGGGGTGATGGTATGGACTGTTTAGATTCTGGAACATAAGAAAGAAAATATTATTTTTATTCAAACAACTGCACATCAAGAAACATAAGAAAATAAAGGAAATCCGGAATAATGAGTTTAAATACGATGTCAACAACATATAAAATACAAGAAACTCAGAGGACTAGGTCATAGCCCACTTACACGACTCTGCCCCCACCCGGCAAAAATAATGTAATTCAAATATGGGCTTTAAATATTGCTCTTTAGATATATTTTACATTGGCATCATAAATTAGCAGACAGCTCGCTTTCAGCGAGCTTACCGCCGTCAGACTGCTCGTCAGTCAGTGTAAAATATATCTTAATAATAATAATAATAGCCTTTTTTATTCGGACAACATTTTTACATTACATTCACATTTCAATTTCTACTTATTTTTGATCTTATATTAAGTATGTATTTTTTTGGATTGTTGATTTTTTTCTTTTTCTGTTTTCTTGTCCGTTTGTCCATTGACAAAGGCCTCCTCCAATCCTTTCCAAGTCTCTCTTTCTCTTGCTTTCCTGGTCCAGGTAACTCCGACCAGGTCTTTAATATCATCTACCCATCTTCTACAAGGTCTTCCTCTTTTTCTAGTTAGGTTTCTTGGATACCAGGTCATTAATGTTTTGGACCACTTGTCTTTCCCTCTGATTGTATGACCTGCCCATCTCCATTTCAGTTTTCTTATTGTTAATGTTACTTCTTTAGTTTTTGTACACTTTCTTATTATTTCTGTTCGTACTTTGTCAGAGAGCTTCTTCCCCGTCATACTTCTTTCCATTGCATTTTGACATGTCTGCAGTTTTTTTGCTTGAGCTTTGGTAAGGGCCCAAGTTTGGCAACCGTAGGTGAGAACGGGAAAAATGCAGGTATTAAGAAGTTTGCTTTTTATAGATATGTTACCTCTGCTTTTCATTATTTCCTTGAGTGCCCAGTAACTTTTCCAAGTCTTTCCTATTCTTATTTCTATTTCCTTTTGAGTTAAGTCTTCTGGTGAAATAATTTGGCCCAAATATGTGTATTCAGTAACATAGTCTATTTTTTGTTATTTATATTGATTGGTTCTGGTACCCCATTTGTCATAACTTTTGTTTTCTCTGTATTCATAACTAATCCCACCTCTTGACTTTCTTTGTCCAGGGCGTCAAGCATGTTTTCCAGTTCATTCTTTGTTTGTGCCAGAATAATAAGGTCGTCCGCAAATCGAAGATGTGACAAATGTTCTCCATTTATTTCTAAACCCTGGTAGTCCCAATTTAGCTTGCGAAAAACTTCCTCCAGTACTGCTGTAAACAGTTTTGGTGACAGTGGGTCTCCCTGTCGAACTCCTTTTTTAATTCTAATTTCCTCGCCTTCTTTCTCCAGTTTGATTGTAGCTGTACTGTTCTGATATATATTTCTGATTATTCTAATGTATTTGTGAGGGATGCCCTGATGCTTGAGGGCTTGCCAAATCTTTTCATGTTCCAGTGAATCAAATGCTTTGCGGTAGTCTACGAAACAGCAGTAGAACTCCATGCCATATTCTTTGCCTTTCTCAAAAAGTTGTTTTATAACATAAATGTGGTCTAGTGTCGAGTAGTCGCTTCTGAACCCAGCTTGCTCTTTGGGTTGATTTTCATCCAGTATCTTCGACATTCTATTCAGGATTATCTTGGAGAAAATTTTGTAGATATATCTGAAAAATATATCTAAAGAGCAATATTTAAAGCCCATATTTGAATTACATTATTTTTGCCGGGTGGGAGCAGAGTCGTGTAAGTGGGCTATGACCTTAAGACTAATCAATTGACATAATATGAATTGTCAAAATTTGTCCATCTGTATTGACTTTAGAGCGCGTCATAGAAACAAACAAACATGTGGCCAAATACTTACTGAGCATTGATTAAGTAAGTCTTAAACTTTACACACTAAATCAGCTCATAACCTGGTCTAGGGTCCTGAATCGGCAATTCTCAAAGGTTTTAATATCGTTATGTATGGCAGAACATCTTTGTTTTAACCTTTTCAAGCTAGATCAATAATTATTATACCCCTTAACCTACCTCCCTAGGCCTTCATTCATTCTCCAACATCCTCACAGCCACGGAAAGAAATATAAGATAGATAGATAGACAGAACGCTTTATTGTTCTCACCAAAAATAAATTACAATAAAATAAAGTACAAAGAATCTTAATCTATAGTGGCACAATAGGCGGCCTTACCACTGAGAGTGGTCTCTTCCAGGCAACCTCGGTATGGAGAGGATCACACGAATGATTAAGGGTTAGGTGCGTTATCTTAAAAATAATAAAATAATAGAACAAAAATAATAATTAATTACGTTACAACACAGGAACAAGATAATAGTCATTATAAATACCAACATACAATACCAATAATTACATATAGTTCATAATACGTATATATATATACAATATACCTACTAAACTATATACGTACCCATCTATAATTCATAATATATTTACATATAACATATATACACCTACAATAACTCATAAATATATCTAAATATATGTTCAGTAACTTCACACTAGTGACAGATAATATTGCTTGACCCGAGATTTAAAAATATTCAAGGATGTAGCTCTTCTGACATCCTCCGGCAACTCATTCCAGAGCAAGACCGCTTGGAAAGTGAAGGAGTTCTGATAGAAAGAGGTAACAGAGTGAGGATAATTAAGAAGTAGGGTGCTTTGAGAACGAAGAGGACGATCGTGATTTGAATGGACAAAACTAAAACGTTCCTTAAGATAAGGAGGAAACCGAGGGTTGAAGAGAATAGAGTAAAGTAGGGTGACGAAGTGAAAATTACGCCTGAGGCGAATGGGAAGCCATTTGAGTTGTGCACGGAAGGATGAAACATGATCGTATTTGCGTAAGCCGAAAATGAATCTAATACACATGTTTTGAAGACGCTCCAACTTATCGAGGTGTTCTTGCGTAAGATCAGGGTAGCTGGCGTCAGCGTAGTCAAGGATGGGCAGCATCAGCGACTGCGCCAGCGAAATCTTGGTGGCAGTAGGCAAAAAGTTACTCAGTCTTCGTAGAGAGCCATAGGTTGCAAACATTTTCCTACTGGTTATTTCCATTTGCTGATTCCACGAAATGTCACAGTCCAGCGCTATCCCTAAATCTCTAACAGTGGTGGAATAAGGAATCAGTGTACCATCGAATACCACGGAAGGAAGTAGGTTAAGGTCTATTTTGTTTGACAGCCGCGAACTACCCAGAATTATGCACTGAGTCTTGTTTGGATTTACCTTGCCCAAATGTTTTGCTCCAAACAGTAATGCTCTGAAGATCAGAGTTTATAGTGGCGATTGCATTGGAGATGCTCTGATATGGTGCTTGGCAGTAGATTTGCAAATCGTCTGCATATAGGTGGTACTGGGATGAAAGATTGTTAGAAATAGTATTAATAAAAATAGAGAAGAGAAGTGGAGATAAGACACCGCCCTGAGGCACACCAGCTGAAGTGTTACACCAGGAGGAGTAATTCTCCCCAAGGCGCACCCTCTGCCAGCGACCAAATAAATATAAATGGAACCAGTCTATCACCATTGGAGATATGTTATTAGAGCGAAGGATAGCAAGGAGAATATCAAAATCGACAGTATTGAAGGCATTGCTGAAATCGAGAAGGGTCAGGACAGTTAACTGGCGATCATCCATACCCCTCCGAACGTCATCGGTTATCTTTACCAGAGCTGTAACCGTACTGTGACCAGAACGGAAACCAGATTGCATTGGGTTTAGAAGTCCATTATTAAGGAGGTAGGCATTGATCTGATCATGAACAAGTCGCTCAAGAACTTTTGATAAGAAAGGAAGAATAGAAATAGGTCGGAATTCAGAAAATGAGGCAGGATTTGATTTCTTAGGGAGTGGAGTTATTTGAGCTTCCTTCCAGATTGTAGGAAAAGTGCAACTGGTTAAGGAGTGGTTCAGAAGGTGACACAGCATAGGCAATATGGAGTCCAGGATAGGAACAACCATACTGCGACTGATATTGTCAGAACCCATGGCATTAGAGGAAATGGATAGGATGCTCTTCTTAATATCACAAGGGGCCACCTGACTAAAGACAAATGGAGAACAGTTAGCGAGTTGGAAGAGATGTTAAATAGTTAATAGTTTTGATTTTATCAGCGTCACCAATGAAGGAAGCCGAAGAAAAATGTAGATTCAAAGAATCAATATCCAAATTATCAGGCAATGTGTCATGTCGTGATTTACCAACTCCTAAGGATCTGAGGAATTTCCAGACCTTTGCCGAATCATCCACAGAGACGGATTCATGGATATGTCTGCGGTATGCGTCTCTACATGCCCTATTGCATTGATTGCGAGCATCGTGATATTTGGCCTTATTATGATCTGTAGGCCGACATTTATACCTACATTTGCTAGCAGCTTTTTTATTCATTAGTTTCTTTATATCGTCTGTTATCCAAGGTGCAGGAAGATGTTTTAACCTGACGAGTCTAAGTCCAGCTGTTTAGCAGCAGAGCACAAAGGTTTTAACAGTTTTGGAAACTCACCATCATCTGACTCCGGTGCCTCTCCCACTATCACAAATTCTTTTTTATTTGATGACGTGTCTAAATCCTAAAAATAATATAACACAGTCATGTTAGTAGTATTCCATATTTTTTTATTTATTTAAAAGGCATTTTCGTAGACTATTATCAGATGTGGTCAGTTAGAAGTGGGTCACCGTACGAATAAACCCAGGCCGAACCCGGGGCGGGTCGCTAGTACTGTTATATCTGGAAATATTTATAAGGAAAAATACATCTTAAAAAATTCACTTGCTTCGAGGCTCGAACTCGCGTCCCTGGATCTGTACCCTAGCATCTTAAAACTCTTCGAACTAGACCACGCGCGTTCCACGGGGAACTTCAAAAATATTTGTAGTAGATATGCCCGGAGCAATAGAAAGTCAAATTACGAATAATAGGTGGGTACTGTTTTCGTGAAATTTCGTAAAGAAGTTCTTTAGGTACGTACCCTAATACTTTAGTTTACGTTCTTCGTAGTGTAAGTCTTTACTTTAATACCAAAATGCTATTTTAGAAAGAATCCCACGAGATTGAATCAAGAAATATTAAGCAGTATCTTTCGCTTTGGAGTCATTTTGGAGTGAGTTCTGCAAAATTCAAAACTTTTCATAAAGGAGACTGTTTACTCACAGGAGATTTACCAACTTCGATCTCAGAGTCTGATTCAGATGCTTCGCCGTCTACAACTTGAGAGTTTTTAGACATTTTTCTTAGGAAATTCAAAAAAATAACACAAACTGCTGTGAAACAGTTTTGCACAAATGGTAAACAATTTTTGACATTGACAACATGAATTAAAATGCGAGAGTTTTTATTTCTTACCAACAATGGCCGTTTGCAATGTAGTCAGTGTCAAGTATTTAATAATAAATGTGCAAAGTTACATTTTCCCGGCTATAACACGAATTATTATAAAAATTAAAAATGTGCATGTTATTTGCCGATTTGGAGGTACGAGGGGAAGATCTTCCACCAAGCAGGTGGTTTTGCCCGGTAGGTCGCGGCCCGATGATGTTTCGTCGAGTTGTAAAATGTTAGATGTACCCTTATTATTATGAGCTTACCGATATCGGAAAGAAAGTTGATACGGCTCTCCTGTAACAATGGGGGTTCCTCAAGGATCCATATTAGGACCATTCCTGTTTTTAGTTTATATTAATGACCTACCTTACCTAGTAAGGGACAAACATGAGATAGTATTGTTTGCAGATGATACCTCATTGGTATTTAAAGTTAAAAGACGCCAATTAAATATAGACGACGTGAACAATGCTCTCTCTAAAATAGTATATTGGTTCAATACCAATAATCTTTTACTGAATGGATCCAAAACAAAATGTATTAAATTCACACTTCCTAATGTTAAACATGTCAAAACTGTAGTGAAAATTAATAACGAGGAAGTCGAAAAGGTTGAGAAGGCTGTCTTTCTAGGTATAACTCTAGACTCTAAGCTTCAATGGGGCCCACATGTGAAAGCTTTGTCCGCTAGACTAAGTTCTGCAGCTTACGCTGTTAAGAAAATTCGTGAATTCACAGATATTAAGACTGCCCGCCTGGTCTATTTCGGCTACTTCCACAGCATTATGTCATATGGCATCCTGCTGTGGGGGTATGCTGCAGATATTAAGGATATCTTCATTTTACAGAAGAGAGCGGTTCGAGCTATCTACGGGTTGGGCCCTAGAGAATCACTTAGAGAAAAATTTAAAGAAATAAATATTTTAACAGTACATTCACAATATATTTACGAAAATCTTTTATACGTCCATAAAAATAAGGACAAGCTTGTTAAAAATCGGGACATACATTTATTTAATTTAAGAAATAAAGATGATCTAACTGTGCCCTGGAGTAGGCTCCAGAAAATAAACAGGTCCTTCTCTAGCTCATCTATGCTCTACTATAATAAGTTACCCAAGAATGTGTGTGACATGTCCATTAATAAATTTAAAACATATATTAAAAGCAAACTGTACAGGATGGCATACTATAATACATCGGATTATATTAACGATAAAAATCCATGGAAATGAATACTTTATTGAAAGACGGGGACAGACAGGGGCACGGTCGCGTTCGCGAATGCTTGGTTCGTTCGGCTCGGTTCGGTTCGTCCTGGGGCGTATTCATGGAGTTCTGTGGTAAAGTAGCAGGATTAGTTATGGAAAGGAGTAAATAGATGGTTCTACCTACGAATTTTATAATAAAATTCTAGAGTGTAGAAAAGGAATGCAAGGCTGGCACCACAGAACTCTGATGGTGGGTCCCGGGGCGGTTTGGGCGGTGTTGGGCGGGTTGTGTGTTTGTGGATGAGATAGTGTTTTAAGTAAATAATTTTTTTTATGTTTATTATTTTGTATATTATAACTTATTTGAACAGATAGACAGACAGACAGAGTTACTTTCGCTCTTGTAATGCTAGTAAGGATTATTATAGCAAGTATGGATTATTGCTCCAGTTCCACTTTTCTTCAATAATATTATATATGCGACAATGTAAATCACATGATTACTGCAAAAAAAAAATATACAAAAAAAAAAACCCCATGAGTTTCTTGTGTCTTCTTCTCATGTCATGGAGGTCGCGATCCGAAGACATAGTAGAGTAGATTAAATAAAAAAAAAAATGACATGTCAAAGAGATATCTTGCTAATATCCGAATGAATAAACATACTTTGATTTTTGATTTTTTTTTTTTGATAGGTATATTATTGTGCTATTCAGGATTTTGTACTGTGGTGGGCGGCGCGGCGGCGCGGCGCCGGTCGTCCGCCACACAGATCTATACAAAAATCGTTGCTTACTTGACGTTAATGTTGCCACATAGAAAATCTAATAACCACCAAAGGAAAACTTTATAATAATAATAGTTATTTGTTAGGCAATGCTGCAAAGTTGATTTTTGCAGCGAGTACCTACTTGTATTGAAACCTGAGCGTTGCGAGGGTTTCAAAGGTACGAGACGCAAAAAACTTTGCTGCCGAGTGAAACACAATTTTTCTCCTCACTAGACGCTTGGTGTATGTATAAAACAAATTATGGAAGGTGAATTACTAGAGAAGATTTTTTTTATTCAGTCCAGTGCTGAAATCTGTGGCTGGCCAGTGCAGGGTATTTTTGGACGAAAAAATCATACGATTCCTCGTTTTTTAAATAATAAAAATAAGAAACCAAAGGACTTGCTTTATAGAAAAGTATGGAGAAGACAGATTCAAATTTTGAAAACACTTTCCACGCTAGCGCGCAAAATGATCCTTTCCGAGGTTGTGAACTTGTGAGTTAGTACTTTATTTATAATTATAGATATGATAGAGCGTCAACATGACGATATATAAACCTACGATCCGTCGGAATTGAATCATGCAGTTCAGTCAAGTTGCTTTTGCCGCTTTAGTTACGACATAAAATAAAACAAAATTTAACATGAAGAACGTTTTACTAGAGGTAACGTGGACGTCTTAACACAGCGACAAAATTATATATTTACAAATTACAATAATTCTCATTATTCATACTCACTAGAGAGATTAAAATTACAGCGGAATACATCATCTCAACTTTTTTTTTAAATTTCACTTAAATAATAAATACCTTACCCAACATAATGAGGAAACCATCGTTATTTAACCCAACCTAGGGAATGCGCTGACTTTATAGAGTTCGTTTCTCCGACAAAACGTCACCGAAGCGTCGCGACGCTTCTTGCTTTTGTTCGAATATGTATTGAACGCGCATCTAGCGCTCATTGCACTAAAGGCGCGTCAGCGTCGGGGAAAATAGAAGCGAAGCGTAGAAGAAGAACACGTTCGCGTCGCGTCTTTAAAGAGTGCACCGTGTGCTCTTCGAAGTCGCGCTCGCGACGCGACGTCTGGGATAGCATATGCGCGGTGCAGTGCAGTGTAGGGCGGCCATTTCGTTATTGTACAAAATTCATAATTCAATTCAAATTCAAAATGTTCTAAGCTGCGAGCAGAAGGCCACACAGAAAGAATCTTTGCGACTAGTATGCCGCCGCCCGTTACGAAGGTAACAATTAAAGTTAAGATGATAACATTTTTATAAAAAAGAAAAGAAAGTCTTTTTTCCTAAAAACGTGTTGAATTCAGTTAAGATGATTCTATTCCATGCAATTTTTAAACCTTATTCGCAACATTATATTCTCACTCCATTACCTTTCTTAAAACACTTCTATCAAACATTTCATAAGGTAACAGGTAGGTAACAATAAAAATAGTGGGAAATTTTAATTTTCAATACACAAATATAGTTTCAAAAGTTTTGTGTAACGGCCAAATATTGCCATATCTTGCATGTATGAACCAAGTTTAGTATGAAATATTTTCCGTTTTGTCATTTGATTATTCATAGGGTGCATGTAAAAAGTGCTGTAAAACAATTTTATTCATTACTCAAGGCGCTATGTGATGGATTCTCTGAGTGACCAAAAAATATGTTTTTGATTGAGTCGATGATAAATTAGGTAAAGTAAGTATGCAAGCCCTCAGAGCGATTAGACTTTCTTGCATCCATCATCGTAGCGCGATAAGTAACAAATTGTGTTCAAAAAGCTCGATTCGACTTACGTGTAAACTTAGACTTTATTATAAACAACAAGATATAATTATTAAATAATGATAAATCAATAATATAAACACATTAATCAATAATAGTGAAATTTCAACAAGTGTAATTAAAAACAATAAAATTCGAATATAATATATTCGACTTAGATATTAGAATAATTTATATCAAATCCAACATTATTTTTTGCTATGGCAACCATTGCTTTGTCAAAGCGCGGGAGTTTTTTTAACTTGTTTCGAAAAAAAAATCGTGGTAATGTCCCAGTTAATTTTCAGGTCTTATTTTTGCCTATGATGGTAGAATTGTTTTGAATATTTGAAAATGCCATATTTTTGTTTAGATGCAAAAAATTTGGTAAAAACACAATCTCACAATGTATTCTAAATACAATTTAAAATGTCTCAAGTATGCGCTTTAGCACCTTGTAATTATTTTTTTTTACATTTTATTAGTAATTTTGCAAAACAGTTTTGTTGTTCGGCTGTAAACTGCTCTCTATAACTTTGAAATGTATGTACCTAAGTTTTTTTTTTTGGAAAATTAGTAATAATTATACCAACAATTAAAAAAAAGGAATTGACCAGAGCTGAACCACCATATCGATTACAATTTTTTAAAATGTAAACTACAATGTGTTTTCGGGATAGTAATCTAATTAACAGACGTTAAAATATTTCTTATTTTGGAATACATCACCTTCCCTATAACACATGGTTTTTTGAACAATAGAACAAGGTAGGGAAAAATCCTAAGCAATAGAGAGCTGGGTGAAACATTACAAAGATGGCGCCTGCGTTGCTGTCACTATTATATTACCTTTTTCACGTCAAACCCGCTCTTTCAGTCGTAATCGTAATCCACGAAGTAAATAAATTATTATTTCTATAATTCATAAGATAGTTTACTTAAATATTTAGGTATCAGCTACGTACTCTACACATCCTATGATGGCCATTTCTGCAATGTTTGTATGTTTTAAAAACTACTCGCGCGCTTCATTGATAAAAAATAACTTGACACTGGAAATTGTGTGTGATATCCATCCATATATTGAAGAGTATAATAAAAACTTTTTTGTGCCCGGTTTTAGAAAAAATAAATAAGCAGGGGACAGTCAGAAAACCAATTACGTATACAGCACGCACAATTATGGTGCGTGTTGTATACTTAAAAGTAAAAGGGAATCAGACTGTACCTCAAGGGCTGAAAACGAAACATTTTTTGATGTTTTTCTCTTGCAGAAACAGCCATTTTTGAAGCTAAACTGAGTGACACTCGTATTTATAAACAAAACAAGACAATTCCTAATTTCAAATTGTAATCTCAAGTTAGTAAAACAGTCGAAAGATAGGTAGGTTAGGTATACTGTGGAACATATATAAAAGAATATAAATTACCTATCAAAAAACTATTCATTTTCTGGATTTATTTTCTAACTTGAGATAGCAATTTGAATAATACTCAGAATTCCATAAATCAATTCCTAGGTTTTCTTCTATTTCAAATATTATTTATTTACTATGTTAGTAATAATAAAAGTAAATCTAATGTTGCTAATATAACAAATGTGATTTGTGTGTTATTACTTTTTTGTTGTTTTTCTTGAAAATAGTGTAAATATGCGGGAAAAACCGAAAGGCGCACAGCTAGCTTAAAATAAATGCCTTCTATTCTTAATAAATAAATGATATTTTGCGCTAAAAAGCGAAAATGATATGATATTTTAAAATTGCTTGTTTTTTTTTTCTAAACAAAATTAATCTATTTAAGTATTTATGAAAAAAATATTAATTTTCTAAATTACTGACTATAAAGATTTATTTTTCTCAATTTATACTGTCAATCTCATTCTTATTTTTTTTTTAGTTATTATATTAATCATTAATTAATATTATTTTTTTTAGAAAAAGTTATCGTTTTAAAGCGACACGTTATAGATTTTTATCAAAAACAAAAAAAAATATTTAAAATGGATAAAAGGCATAAAATAATTATTTTGGCGTTAAATTGTGCCGATTTCTTTAAGAGTTTAAAAAGCGTTTCCAAAAAGGTGATGTTAAAATATTATTGTTTGGGTTAAAATGATCGGCCGATTACCCTGTTGCCTGTACACGAAATAAGGTTGATAAAATATGGATTAAAAAAATGCTTTTTTATATTTTTATTTGGAAAGTTTAATTTTCATGGGTAGGTAGCCGGATGGAAAATTGCTTATTTCATCCCTAGGGTAGAAAGTATTTTTTCTTTTCTTAATTTTACCTTTAACTATTGAGTTGATGATAATTGAGTCACGTCTCATAATGCTATGATAACATAAATATAAATAATAATAAATAATATTTTTTTTATCAGAAATGGTACGGGGGCCCGTACTTCGAAAAAATGTTCAATAATACAGTTTTGATACTGTATAACCACCATAACTTGGGTTGCGGCTTTGCAACACAAATAAAATGGGTTTTTTAATTTTATTAAACAATTATAACTTTTTTTAATATTTCGTATTTTAAAATGAAAAATCGACACCGACTAATAAAATTTACCATTATACAACCTTCAGTAAATAGAACAAAAAAAGAAGGACGGGATAGTGTTTTATTTATTATTTACCTTTTTACTGTTTTTATTTATCTCTTTTTTTTTGCTGTTCATTAACTTTATTTTCTCTATTAATAAGATTACTTTTATTAATAGATAGGTAAGGTACCTAATGTTTTTATTTTAACGTTTCGTTTCGATTATTGAAATTAGCATGTTTTGTAGATTTTCCGTTTTACCGCCATCTATTAGCGAAGCACAATACCTGAACTTAACATTCTTTATTCATTGATGAGAGTTTGGTTTTGGGGAGTTTCCATTCCTACTTATAGCTTATTCTGAAAACCAATTTGTCAGAATTTCACATTATAGACAATATTCGAAACACAATTTTGACTGCATTCTGGCTGATTTAGA
The DNA here is from genome assembly GCA_958496205.1 of Idaea biselata. Taxonomy (NCBI): domain Eukaryota; kingdom Metazoa; phylum Arthropoda; class Insecta; order Lepidoptera; family Geometridae; genus Idaea; species Idaea biselata. The sequence goes on from OY292406.1 coordinate 11,514,962, forward strand.
TTTCCACAAGTTATTTCTTTAGCGCGATTCAGGTTCACGTTCTTAACAATAGCGTCATCTGTCAATAAAATTATGTAACCACACCACCTCCACCTTATAGGTTATTCAGTAAGTAACATTTGAAATTCAAGATGGCCGCCGCAACAAAATGGCGGATATTACATATAAGTAATTCAAAAGTGGAAGAACATGACGGTCGTTATGTTCGGCTTGACGACGCCCTGATAGAAGTTGTCCACGGCCACCAGATACCGCGTGTAGTGACGCGCGCGTGTCCGGCAAGCAGCCAACATTGCCTGGAGGAAACCGCCGTCGGAGCAGTGGCAGCGGGGGCGGTATATCACCGCGCGCTTGGCTGCCGGCCTGCGGAGAGGACAGAATCAATTGTATTTATTCTCTGTATGTTTGGAACGAACGTGCGATCACGTCGTCCATCAGACAGGACATTAACAATTACCTCGTCGTGCCTACGGAGCTAGCGAGGCGCGTCCACGCTGCGTCGGTTTGCCGTCATAGCGCCGTGTCGAACATCTGCAGAGAACGTGTGATCACGTCGTCCTTCAGACAGGACTCTAGGAATTCCTCGATCGTTATTACGCCGTCTTGGTTTAGATCCAGTTTTCTGAATACGCGGTCGACCTGTAAACGGAAATAAACAATATAAATGCGAAATCCCAGACACCCAGGTCGCTATTTATTGAGAAACTCAATAAACTTTAGGAGCCCTCCTTATCGCGATGTTGTCACGCGAGAGGGGAATAAAAATTTCTATTACTAGCATATAAAATACTCAATGAAAGAATGCCTGACTATTGTCTAGATCTAGACTCTAGGTAAACATATTTATTAGAGATGGGCCGACTAGTCGCCGACTAGTCGTCAACTAACAATTATCCAATAAAACCAATATTTAATTAAATTAGTAGTACCTACAGTTAGAAGGTAGGTAGTCAGAAAAACGTAAACAAAACACGTCATAGCCTACATACATCATCTTAACATCAAACATCTGAAATGTCTTAACTATGCCTCAGCTCCATTAAAATAAAATCCAACTTTTTTTTATATTTCAACCATTATTTGGAAGTTTCGTTACAGCTTTCGAAGTGCAAATTTATCCAAAACTACCACCAATCGCCGAGTGGTCATGATTAACCCAAATATCTTGGAATTATAATGATCTGCATTGCCGACTAGTCGGCAATTTTGGAACCGACTAGTCGGCTAGTCTGCTAGTCGGCAGAACCCCTAGTCGGCCCATCTCTAATATTTATCTATATTGAAATAGAAAAAACCGCCCAAGTGCGAGTCGGACTCGTGCACGTGCGGAACCCTAAAATGAACACTGCACCAACCAATCCGTGAACGCGACGCGAACGTTAAATAGTAGATTGTTAGACAAGGGCCGAATTTGTCAATTTCACCTGAGATATTACTGGCGCTCCCACTTCGTTCGAGCGCCAGCCAATAGTTAGCCAATAGGCAGGCAATAGAAGGTGGAATGGGGTGACATTCACCCGAGGTAAGCAATTTACTTTTCACCTCACAACCTCGGAAAAAATCGTTTTGCACGCAGATTTCAGCGTGCAAAATCGCATTTTGCGCGCTAGCGTGCAAAGAGTTTTCAAAATTCGAATCGGTCTTTTCCATACCATTGTCTAAAGCAAGTCCTTTAAAGATGCGCCAACCGGAACCTAATATTTTTTTTTTTTTTGAAAAATAACGGCGGGAACTTTCGGAGCGAGTAGGCGGGATTTTTTATTACGTAAAATTTAATTTATTTATTATTTCGGGGTCAGGGGAGTTATTTGTATATTTATTTAGTAGTATTTAGTGTGTGTAAATATTCTAATATTAGGTAAGTTTTAAGTATAAGTATTTAAGTAAGTTGGAACAATGATGAGGCCGCCGGACCCAGGTGACGGTACTTGGGCAGATGCGGAGGACCTTGGCGATAGCCAGGGCACTCCTGCAGTAGGATATCACATTACAGTATCCTCTACCAACGAGTCGGGCATGGAATCCGATGGTCAACATCACAATAAACAAGGGACATCGACTGCTCAGAAACGCAAAAAACACTGTAAAGACTGCCATAGGCGGAAGAGAAAATTTGTTAAAGCCAAAGACATTGAGGCTAACCGACATACTATCTGTAACTGTAACTCAGACAGTGACCATAATGTGGGGAGAGAGATAGGTAGCGTTCGTGATAGATCACCGTTGGCGCGCTCCGCGCCTCCAGCAGACATTGTCTCAGCAACCAAATCCACACCGGCTCCAGCAGTTGCACAGTCTGGTGCGATGGAGGTAAACTCACGTAGCTTTATTGGCCGAACTGAGTACGAAATAACAGATAGCAGCCCCTATATTGTACACGTATTAAAAGACTCGTCTCATGATGGTCCTACTCTACATCCAATAACCTTTGGCAAATTTTTACAGCACAACCACTTTAGAAATATAATACTTGGGAGTGTAAAAAGAATAGGTCGCAACAGGATGACTCTCTCCTTTTCGTCACACACTGATGCAAATAATTTTTTAAAACATGGTAGTTTAACCGATCAGAAACTTAAAGCATTTATACCTACATTCAACATCACAAGGATAGGCATAGTTAAGGGTATACCATCTGATTGGTCAGAGGAAGACATTTTTACAAATGTTACTTTGCCAGTCGGATGTGGCAAGATTTTAAAAATGAGAAGGCTTAATTATAAAGTGATCGTTGATAACAGCCCTACTTGGAAACCATCACAATCAGTTGTCTTCACATTTGATGGTCAAGTTTTGCCAAAAAGAATATTCATATGCTATAACTCTTTACCAGTAGAACTCTATACTTACCCCACAATCCAATGCTACAGCTGCTGTCGATTTGGCCATACTAAAACACAGTGTAGGTCTAAACCTCGCTATTATAGATGTGGCCAAGATCATGATGGAGCGAACTGCAACATCGAGGAGAATAGTGCATCTTGTTGCCTATGCTCTGGTTTACACTTCGCAACAAGTAAATCTTGTCCAGAATTATCTAGGCAAAGAGCAATAAAAAAAACAATGGCAGAGAGTAGTATTTCGTATGCAGAGGCAAGTAAATGCCATTCAGTCATAGGTAAATCGTATGCTGATATTCTTAGTGGCAAAACAGCTTCTTAGTCTGAAAACAATAATAAAAATAGTCACTATGTAACTTCAAGTCCTTCCACATCATACAGGAAAACTATAACTTTAAAACCTCGATCACTTTATAAGCCATCTAACACACATCAATATGACCGCGCTTTACATGCCTGCCCCGACTAACGGTTGTGCTTTGAAGTCACCAAGCAATAATGGATCTCTTGATGTTATTCAAATTATTACTAACCTTATCAATTCACTGTGTCAATCAAATTTAATAGAACCGAACCACGCTGCCTCGATAATTGAATCAATCAATAAAACCTTAACTAACAAAGGACCAAAGTCCAATCAAACTTCTACTACAGTGGAATTGTCACAGCGTTCGCTGTAGAAGAAGTGAACTAACTTACTTGCTTAATAAATATGAACCATCTATAATAGCTCTCTGTGAGACCTGGCTTGCGCCAGGTTCCACATTCAAAGTGAATGGGTACTCTTGTCTCCGCATTGACAGAGAAGATAAGTATGCTGGAAACGCCCTACTCATTCACAATTCTATCTCTTTTACTCCCCTCCCCCTTCCTTCTCATAGTGATACATTTTCTATGATAACTGTAACTATAAATAATATATGTATAATATCTATTTATATACCTCATCCTTCTGTATTTATTTTTCAAGAACTTTATAATATTTTACTATTTATTCCAAAACCTTTCCTTATTGTTGGTGACTTCAATGCACAACATGTTTCATGGGGAAGTTCCACTACAAAGTCCTATGGTAATGCACTCATGAACATCTTAGATGAGCAAAATCTTTGTATTCTTAACTCGGGTGTAGCTACTCGGCGCACAAACCCTACTGAGGGCAGGAGTGCAGTTGATTTAGCAATATCAACTCCTAACTTAGCATCCACATTGTCATGGCTTTCTTCTACACATGGTAGCGACCACTTTCCAATAATAATTAGATTTCCTTCTTCTAGTAGGAACAATAACTTACCAGTTACATACAGAAGTACTAGAAAATATAAATATTGTGATAAAACTAACTGGAAAATGTTTAGGGAACACATTGAGAGCAACATAGACAACTTACTATCTTTGCTTAATACAAGTGAGAATGTATGTTCTGATGCTTTTACTCAGTTACTTACAGACTCGGCTGATAGAGTGTTTCCAGTAAGAAGGAAGTCAACCAAAATTCCTTCTCCTCCTTGGTGGGATAATGAGTGCACTCAGGCAGTTAGGGTTAGAAAACAGGCAGAGCTGACTTATAATGCAGATATAACCACTGATAACTTTAATAACCTAATAGAGATACAGAAAAATACAAAGAAACTATTTAAAGAAAAACGTTTTAACGGTTGGAGAAGTTTCTGCACTAGCATTTCCCCTGACACTCCACCCAGCATAGTGTGGCAGAACATGAAGCGGTTCAAATGTGCCATGTCCGACAATGGTTTTACCACTCTTCCACCTTCACGTAGCTCCGAGTTTTTAGACCATCTTGCTCCGCCTTTTGTACCAGAGGAAGTTCTCTCCATTCCCATGGGCGTAGCGAGGTACGGGCAGGGGGGGGCAGCTGCCCCCCCCCCTAGAAGAGCGGTCGGTCACCAGTATAAGGCATAATAAACCACGCGGTCTGCAGCACACGATCTCTACCGAGTTTAAAAGATTGGAAAACTAGAATCCTAAAGAGTTGCAAAGGTCAATAACTAATACAACTAAACTAGTATTAGTTATATTATGAAACAATGTTTAATTTACGCACATTATAAAATGAAGTTATATTGCGTTTTGTAAGTTAGATATTTTTTCATAAACTGAAAAAAAAATAAAAACTACTTCCGGGTATAGTGTCCCCACGAGAAATGAGGTTGGCGCATTTTTAAAGGACTTGCTTTAGAGAAAAGTTTGGAAAAGACAGATTCGAATTTTGAAAAGTCTTTGCACGGTAGCGCGCAAAATGTGATTTTGCAGTTCTCTTTCACCGCACAACCTCGGAAAGGATCTGTTTTGCGCGCAGATTTCTAACCGTGCAAAGACTTTTCAAAATTCGAATCTGTCTTATCCAAACTTTTCTCTAAAGCAAATCCTTTGAAAATGCGCCAACCTCATTCCTTTTTTTTTGATCATAGCATCGAACCACGAAGTCTTGGTGCTCATCTGCCAATGTCGTATTTATTGTTTATTATTATTAGTATCAAGCAGGTTTTTTTTGGTGAATTATTCGATTTAGAGATTGTTTGCTTATTTATTTACAAAAACGAGGAATCATATATGATTTTTTCGCTATAAACAGGCTGTTCCGAGGACGAGGGGGTATTAAGCCGAAAGGGGTTTGTTCTAGAGGTCTAGGCGAACAACTTTTGTTCTACGACTTTTGGAAAATCGAACTTTTTTTTTTCGAAAATTTGAGGTTGTATCACTGATAAAAAACAGCTGTTTTTGTAAATAAAGGCTATTAATGTTAAGATTCAATCCAAACTAAATAAAAGGGCAGATTAAGGCCAATGACCTCAAAGTCTAAAAAACAGCTGATTTTCATGCAAACTTTAAACTCAACATTTTCGAAAACTATTTTCAAAAGTTGTAAAACAAAAGTTGTTTGCCTAGACGTCAAGAACAAACCCCTTTCGGCTTAATACCCCCATCTCGGAACATCGTGTATAGCGTACGAAAATATAACTACCCACTTTACGAAAGAAAGTAATAGTATAGGTTGAGGAGAGAGGTAAAATATACTTATACCTCATTTTTTTGAATAACTGCACTGGCCAGACGCGACGAAGATATTAATTTAATGACTGCAGAGTTAGTGGAAGTGGTACATAGTGCCGAATTGAGTTTTCTACCGGAAAAATGCACCTAGCGTTTTCCTCGCTGTAGTGAGGTGCAAAATTGTGTGTTTCACTCGGCAGCAAAGTTTTTTGCATTTTGTACCTTTGAAATCCTTACAACGCTCTGAATTCTACATTTAAACCTCTCGCTGCGCTCGTGGTTCAATCCTAGAATTCTTCGCTAGCTCAGGTTTCAATACAATTACTCGCTGCAAAAACCAACTTTGCAGCCTTGCATAACAAACGTACACCGGAAAATTGTCTAAAAAAAAATTGTAAGAGAAGTTTTAAATAGATTTTGTGAAGAACCGCGCAGATTACAAGTCAAGTAATAAAGGTATTTTTATTTTTACTTTTCTCCACTACCAATCTCCTCTACTCATATGTAAAAACCGCGATTAAAACAAAATAGTCTTAGATTTTCTTTGTCTGCCCCCCCCCCCCCCCCCCCCTATATAGAATCCTGGCTACGCCCTTGTCCATTCCTCAATCTTTACCAACCCACATTCCACAATGTGATCTCAATGGTCCCTTTTCCCTTGAAGAATTAGAGGGTGTGCTTTCTGATCTTCGTGACTCTGCTCCGGGAGAAGATGGTATTCCTTATATTTTTATTTCTAACTTGGGTACTAAAAGTTTACATTTTTATTTACAAATCATTAACGCTGTCATTTTGACAGGTAACGTCAAAATGTCATGGAAATCACAGATAATATTACCCATTCTAAAGCACAATTATAACCCAGCAGATGTCACTTCCTACCGTCCTATTGCCATGTCTTCCGTAATAGCAAAAATAGCTGAACATTTAGTAAACAATAGATTAGAATGGTATATAGAACACAATAACTTGTTGTCTGATTCCCAGTATGGATTCCGCAAGGGTAAAGGTACCATTGACAGTATTAGCATTCTCGTAACCGATATCCGTTTAGCATTTTCCCAAGAGGAGTCTCTTGTCGCTTCTTTTCTCGATATTAAATCTGCATATGACAATGTCCTTTTAACGATTTTAAAAACCAAACTACTAAATGTGCCTCCTATACTTAGTAATTTTATCATCAACATAATGTCAGGTAGATTAATAAAACTTGGTTCTGAATCTCGAGTATTATGGAGGGATTTACCACAGGGCTCCGTATTAAGTCCGCTGCTTTATAGCATTTATACCCACGACTTGGAAAGATCCCTAGGGGGAAACTGTAATTTACTTCAGTATGCTGATGATCTAGCCCTCTATTGCTCGGATAATCTTGTAAATGGGGCCTGTTTTGATTTGACGGACGCCCTAACACAGTTAGGTCAATGGATGCACAACAATGGGCTACAGCTGTCAGTACCCAAATGTTCTGTAGTGCTTTTTACTAGAAAGAGATTACCACCTCCTTTTACTGTAAAATACAATAATAAACCGCTACCTGTTAGCAACCAGGCTAAATTTTTAGGCGTCATACTCGACGCAAAACTCACAGGTTTGCCTCATGTCGAATATATTAGTGGTAAGTGTGAACGCAGTATTAACTTGCTCCGATGCCTTGCCGGGGTTTGGTGGGGTGCCCACCCATATTCCCTGAAGCTGGTCTACAACGCTCTAATTCGAAGTCTTCTAGATTATGGAACCTTCTTATTGGAGCCATGTAGTCAGGCAGCTTTGGGGAAGTTGGATGGTATCCAGTCAAAAGCCTTGAGGGTAGTCACTGGAGCGATGAAATCTAGCCCTACAAATGCCTTACAGGTAGAGTGCGCTGACCCACCATTAAAATTGAGACGCCAATATCTATGTGATAGGTTTTTATATCGCGCTTTACGATTTTCCAACCATAAGGTTATTATGAAAATCAATAACTTATTACAAAATATTCATGTCAGTTATTGGACTCATAAGCAATTACCATGTTTAGTTAAGAGTATGCAAAAGTTTTTAAATATAGATGCACCTGCATATCGCTCTTCTGGCCTTCCGTTATTTAGTAGTCCTTATAAAGCTCTAATATTATCTCCGAATGTACACGATAATGTGGATGTTGACAAAAATAGTGGATTTGCTAGTGAAGAATTTAAAATATCTGCTAATTCTCGATGGACGAATTGGCATTTTATATTTTGCGATGCGTCTAAATTTTCTCCAGATGGATGTGTCGGTGTGGGAGTTTATCACCAACAATATAAAATTTACCAAAAAACTAAATTACCTCCTCAATCATCAGTGTTTACTGGAGAGTGTGTTGGTGTACTGAAATCAATCGAATATGTATTGCTTTTTAAACTCCGTAAAACAGTGATATTCACTGATTCGAAGAGCTGTCTATCAGCCCTTCAACGGTTTCCATTTAAAACCCGAAATCACTTCCCTATTATTTTTGAAATCAGAAATAAGTTGCATGAGTGTGTGACGAAAGGATGTTCTGTTGAGCTAGCTTGGGTTCCTGGTCACACAGGTATTCTAGGAAACCATAAAGCTGACGAGTTAGCTAAAGACGCTGTAGCCACAGGAGATATGGACCGTTATATTAACAATCCTCATGACTTAATGAATCTGTCCAGACTTTCTCTCCAGGAATCTTGGAATAAGGTTTGGATAGACAGTGCTAAAATCAAAGGTAAATACTATTTTAAAATTAATCCGACAACCAGTAGAAAACCTTGGTTCTATCGCATTAGACTTTGCAAAACAGCCACGTCTATCTTGATAAGGGCACGTCTTGGTCATGTTTGCAGTCTTGCTCATTTGGCCAGGATCGGTGTTGCACAGGATGCCTCATGTGATTGTGGTTGCGAAGAGGCAGATATTAATCACGTAATTCTTGGCTGCTCTCTCAACAATGGTGTTACACTGTATGAAAGCCTTTTAAACTTACATGTCGAACTTCCAACTAATGTCCCTTGTTTGTTGTCATCGAATGATCCATATATATATAAGGCTCTATGTATATATATAAATGATAATAATATTAAACTGTAATGTACTTTTATATAATTATTTTATATTGGTTTATAATATGTATATTAATCTTTAATTCAACTTTCCTGATTTCTTTTTTCCAAATTTCGTTTTTATTTTTGTACATAGTTCGTTGACTGTAAATATGTTTAAAGTTCCCTAAGTTAAATAAAAAAAAAAACAAACAAAAAAAAATAAGTCTATCCGAAAACAAAAAGAAACGCACAAGAAAGAAACAAACTTTGACACTGGCAGATGGAAGACAGGCCAGTTATTCGATCACTGTGCTGATCGACAAAGAAAAAAAAAAAAAACCTAATTTTTTTTTGTTCATGGCATCGTACCACGAAGTCTTGTTGCACATCAGCCAATGTCGTATTATTATCATTACGGTACCGTACCACTACACAATCGCTAGAGTGCGACTCGCACTTGGCCGGTTTTTAATTAAATCTATAGGTACCAACGTTTTTTCTGACTATTTTGTAAACGGCGGACGTGGCGGCGCGGCGGCGGATAATGGCATAATTTAACGGTAGGTATAATACCTAAACAATGCACAACAACCCAGTACCTACACTAGAACAATACTTTAGGTATGTACCTATCATTATACCTACACTACAGTCTACAGCCTTCGCCCGGCCGACTGGAGTGGACGAGACGGTTTAAAAATTCATTCCTAAATCCTTTTGTTCGGTGTGAAGTAGCGAAATACTTGCGAATTTTAGGGTTCCTTACTCTTAATGAAAAAAAAACTTAATCATATATTTTTTGACAGGTAAGTAAGTTAATTGTACGCGTGTGAAGAACGTGTTAACTTCTGTCTTCTTTCTTCTAGATGAGGGTGCTACATCTTGACCATATCACTTACCACCACTTCCGCTCCCGCTCGTCCCAGCAACTCGTCATAAAGCTGCCTCTAATTCCGCTAATTCCTGTCTCCTCACCTGCTCGTTGGCCTTCGCATCGTCTACTCTAGCAGCCGGGCTGCCAGGCGGCGCGCGTCGTCCCAGCAACTCGTGGACAGCCACCACCACCTCCGCTAACTCCTGCCGCGTGATGGCGCCATCTCCATCGACGTCGTAGAGACGGAAGGCCCAGCGGAGTCGCTCGTACACCGAGCCCCGGAGCAACGTTGACAGAGTTACTAGCAGTTCCTTGGGGGAAATAATTAAGTTTTAAGAGTTTTTTGGGCATTTAAGTTTTGTAATTGTTTTGTAATTTTATATTTTGGTGTGTACCTGTACAATAAAGAATTAAGCTATCTATCTAATTGTATGGATCGAGCCTACGATCGAGCGAAGCCAGAGACGCTTCGCGTTCAATACTGCATGATATTTTTCAAAAACAAAATAACTAAAGGGTGCCCCGATACAAAATATAATAAACCAGTGCAATTAGACCTCTGAATCGAATGAGAGTAAAGACTTCCCATACAATAATAGGAAGGTCATTAATTGCTAATCTTTAAATACAGACCCACTGCCGTCCTTGGCTGTAAGTATAATATGATTAATTGAATATGGAACTCTAAGCGCGCAAGTACGACTCGCGCCTGTCCAGTTTTTTTCATGTTTTGCTTCAGTCGTTTTTTAAGTATAATATGATTAATTGATTATGGAACTCTAAGCGCGCAAGTACGACTCGCGCCTGTCCAGTTTTTTCATGTTTTGCTTCAGTCGTTTTTTAAGTACCTATAATATGATTAATTGATTATGGAACCTAAGCGCGCAAGTACCTACGACTCACGCCTGTCCAGTTTTTTTCATGTTTTGCTTCAGTCGTTTTTTAAGTATAATATGATTAATTGATTATGGAACTCTAACCGCGCAAGTACGACTCGCGCCTGTCCAGTTTTTTTCATGTTTTGCTTCAGTCGTTTTTTAAGTATAATATGATTAATTGATTATGGAACTCTAAGCGCGCAAGTACGACTCGCGCCTGTCCAGTTTTTTCATGTTTTGCTTCAGTCGTTTTTTAAGTATAATATGATTAATTGATTATGGAACTCTAAGCGCGCAAGTACGACTCGCGCCTGTCCAGTTTTTTCATGTTTTGCTTCAGTCGTTTTTTAAGTACCTATAATATGATTAATTGATTATGGAACCTAAGCGCGCAAGTACCTACGACTCACGCCTGTCCAGTTTTTTTCATGTTTTGCTTCAGTCGTTTTTTAAGTATAATATGATTAATTGATTATGGAACTCTAAGCGCGCAAGTACGACTCGCGCCTGTCCAGTTTTTTCATGTTTTGCTTCAGTCGTTTTTTAAGTACCTATAATATGATTAATTGATTATGGAACCTAAGCGCGCAAGTACCTACGACTCACGCCTGTCCAGTTTTTTTCATGTTTTGCTTCAGTCGTTTTTTAAGTATAATATGATTAATTGATTATGGAACTCTAAGCGCGCAAGTACGACTCGCGCCTGTCCAGTTTTTTCATGTTTTGCTTCAGTCGTTTTTTAAGTATAATATGATTAATTGATTATGGAACTCTAAGCGCGCAAGTACGACTCACGCCTGTCCGGTTTTTTCGTGTTTTGCTTCAGTCGTTTTTTTGTTATCAGCCTGGATTGGCATATTAAAAAGCAATGCTGCTATAGTAGATTGTTAGACAAGAGGCGAACTATGCTAAAACACAGTTTCTGAAAGGCACTTCACATTTTTAGTGGATCTTCAGTTTAAGACGTGGTTGTTAATAACAGCTTTTGCATGTTTACTTATCTCATTTGGAGTTAAAACAATGTCCATGTCACACTTTCTGCAACCATTTTTAACCAAGAAAAGATTTACTATTTATACCATTTTATTATTGCGCTTTTTCTTTTTTCTTTTATTGTTTTTACTAGATTTAAAAAATGGATAAAATACACAAAATGCCAACATGTACCTACAAAGGACAATGCAACCTAGTGGGCCACAAAATACAAAAAAAAAAAAGTTATTGCCCAGATATGAAACAAACGCTATCATAAAAATATCATGTTTACAATCACTTTTTACTACGGCATCAAAAAAATCGAACCTAGAGAAAAAAAGATATAGACATTTATTATCGTCTAAGTTTTTTCTTTGGGACTTAACAATTAATAATAATAAGCTCGCAGGGCACCTTGAATAAGCCCGCGGGCACCTTAAGGCGAGGTGTCGGGGAGTAGCGACCCCGCGGCTACCCGAGTGCTCCAGGGGGAAACCACCGTTCCTCGCCTCCGGCTTGCCTTAGTTGGCTGGTCGGAGTGAACACTGACGAGGAAGCGGTCCCCCGCCTCTGGCTTGCCTTCACCGGCCGGTCGAAGTGGAGTCGCGAGAGCAGAGCTCCCACTCTGCTCGTAGGATGGATGCCAATCGTAAGTGGTGCGTGGGCCAGGTAGGCTGGACCCTCAGGGACCCCGTGACCTGAGTATAAAATCCAGGGAGGGCCTCTCCATCCTTCAGCCACTCACGCCCCTGTTGCCCCCTGGCTGTAATTTGCTCGGCTTCATTTAGGGTGGCCCAGTTTGTGAGTTGGCAAGTCTCCGTCTGCCATTTTTACGTGTATTTTTACATTGTTACGGCAGGCGCCATAGTCCCCATAGTTCCCCCCAGTATCCAATCCACTACCTACCAGCCAATTTTCATAGCCCAAGTAGTTTTCATCCGTAGTTTACACAATAATACTATCCAAACCGGGGGTTGTCCTTGGCTGCATTTTATAGTGTAGACAGGGATAACCGCCGGTTTGGTGTCCATTTCATACTTTGCGATTAAAATTGTGACTGAAACGGGCCTCTACGTGTTGGCTTCGGCGCCACGCACGCCTTCCAAAGGTCCGGGGCTCCATAGCCCCGTGAAACGGAGACGTTACAAACAATGATAATAATAAATTCTCTGAACAACACACAGCGCCATCTAGCCCCGTGGTAAACGACTAAGCTTGTGTTACGGTGACTAGACAACGGATATAATACTTATATTTTATGTTTCTTTTGTAAATATATACGTATTAAACACCCAGACCAGACACAAATATTATTTTTTTAAGCATAAATACTTGCACCCGGCGGGAATCGAACCCGTATTGTACTATTTGTACCGTATTGTATTCGATTGTGGCACAAACATAATTGTTGATCAAGTCCAGTAAACACAGCCAAAGTAAACGTTCAAAGATCGATCAAGTCCGGTAAGCACAGCCAAAGTAAACGTTCAAAGATCGATCAAGTCCGGTGAGCACAGACGAAGTAAACGTTCAAAGAATCAATAAAGTCCAAAAAAACGAGCCAAGTCCAAAAAATAACAGGATAAAATAAAAGCACACAGAAAAGTTCCTAACGACAAGCGAGTAGCGACTGCGCGAGCTCAAGTTTAAAAAATGCTAGGAGCCTTCCCTACGGAAGAATAGGAGAGATAACCAGCTATATTGTGTAGGTGTGACAGAGACAAAAAATGTTCGCTAACCGTTAGTGATAACGCTACCTGAAATCTATTGTTTTATATCAATCAAAAAAGAATTTGCAAACCGGAGGGGGTCAGTGTATTCCCTACGGAAGAATAGGAGAGATAACCAGCTATATTGTGTAGGTGTGACAGAGACAAAAAATGTTCGCTAACCGTTAGTGATAACGCTACCTGGAATCTATTGTTTTATATCAATCACAAAAGAATTTGCAAACCGGAGTGGGTCAGTGTATATTTTGAACGTCATAATTATAAACGCCCATAAAAAAAAATCTCTAGGCGCGATTTCGGTGCCGCCATATTAAAAGTTGCTGACCTTAGTATACACTATTATATGACATGGGTTTCAGGTGTGGGCAGTAAAGCAAAAAAAAAAAGAGGCTGTGGCCCAACCCATAAGGCAAAAGTTGCATGGTCCTTTAAAAAATGAAGTTTACCATGCTGACACGTAAAAAAAAGTGACATGCCATCATGGCATTTGGTATAGCGGGTGGCAGAATAGAAGAGTAGCTCAATTATCATCGACTATATCCCGAACATACATTTAAAAAAAAAAAGTTACTTTCCGCCCTAGGGATGAAATAAGCAATTTTCCACAGGAGAGATGAACAATATTTTTGGGTCCTTTACTTTCGAAGGTTAGCGGTTAGATATGGAGAGGAGATAAATATAATTGTGACCTACTGAGGACTCTCATTCGTCGCACGGAACCCTTCACGCACGTACAGTCAGCATCAAAAGTCGATGACCACATTTAAAGTTTCAAAACTGCTAGACATCATAATATACCAAAATTGATTAACATAACAAGCGCCATAATAGAATAAACATTTCTTAAGTTCAAAACTTGCTAAACACTACAAAGTCAAAAATCTCTGAACATCTGAACATCAGCCGCAATAAATTAATGTTCAGTTACTTGCGTTCATTTCTCATGTTAAGTTATTTTTGAACATTATGATGATTAGGTACACTAGATATCCGGCCGGAACAAAGATTTGCTATTGATCAGTCAGTTTTGTAAAGCTTGATGTTAAGATACTTTTGCAAATTATAATGATCAGTAATTTTTGACAATGTGATGTTCAGAGATTTTTGACTTTGTAGTGTTCAGCAAGTTTTGAACTTAAGTAATGCTTATTCTATTTTAGCGATTCTTATGTTAATCAATTTTAATATACAGGGTGTCCGGAGACCAGTGGATGTCCCTGCACGGGCGGCTGGCGGGGAAGGCTTGGCCGCCCAGAATTTGTTTTTTTTTCTCTATCTCAAACGGTTCGAGCTGTACGTCACTTTTTAGTAAAAATTGAAAAATGTCTATTTTTTGCACATTTCGGGGCATCACGTCCACAGATTAAGCGATAGCATTGTTTTTTTTTTCGCCATGTGTTCACTAATATTGATGTTTGAAAATCACCTTAATTTTTTTTTAATACTATAGTTAGTAACTTACAGGATGTCCCCAAAGATAGATTTAGTTTTATAAACTTTACTTTCTGCTAAGTTTGAGCATCTGTGGAAAAAAAAAAATGTATGAAACCTGTCTGGCCGACTATTGAAAAAAATTGCCTATTTCATAAGGATTCTAAAACAGTATTATACTAATAACTTTTTGTCAGAAATTACTAAGCTAGTGCTATGAATGCATCGAAGGTACTATCTTACATGAAAAAGTTGAAACAAGTATTGTACAAAAAAGGACACTTATTAAGATTTAATATGTCATAATGTTACAGCAAATGCTCAAATTGTCCTCCTCTTGCCCTTATACAGGCCCTTAACCTTTTCATAAACGATCTCTTAAGGACACGATTATATATTTTTTCTCCTATTTGTTGTGCCGCTTCGTGGACGCGTAGACGCAGGTCTTCAATTGTGGTTATGTTTTTTTGTATACTTGTTCTTTTAAACACCCCCAGTAAAAAAAAATCAAGTGGATTCAGATCAGGCGAACGTGGAGGCCACAATATTGGACCTAATCGGCCAATCCATCTTCTTGGATAACTTTCATTTAAATAGTTTCTCACTCGCACGGCACTTCGATGCATTCATAGCACTAGCTTAGTAACTTATGACAAAAAGTTATTAGTATAATACTGTTTTAGAATCCTTATGAAATAGGCAGTTTTTTTCAATAGTAGGCCAGACAGGTTTCATACATTTTTTTTACACCACAGATGCTGAAACTTAGCAGAAAGTAAAGTTTATAAAACTAAATCTATCTTTGGGGACATCCTGTAAGTTACTAACTATAGTATTAAAAAAAAATTAAGGTGATTTTCAAACATCAATATTAGTGAACACATGGCAAAAAAAACAATGCTATCGCTTAATCTGCGGACGTGATGCCCCGAAATGTGCAAAAAAGTAGACATTTTTCAATTTTTACCAAAAAGTGACGTACAGCTCGAACCGTTTGAGATAGAAAAAAAAAACACAAATTCTGGGCGGCCAACCCTTCCCCGCCAGCCGCCCGTGCAGGGACATCCACTGGTCTCCGGACACCCTGTATAATGATGTATAGCGATTTTGAAACTTTAAATGTGGTCATTGACTTTTGATGCTGACTGTACCTACAACCTTTATTTCTTATTTAAAAAACTTTATTCAACAAACTTTATTATAACTAACTTGGTGAAAAGTGCTACTAAACCATTTCGAACATTTTTGCCAATTATTTTAGTGACTTATGTCTAATACAGTATTGCAGATTAATAAATAATATAGTAAAGCTTAATAATTAACATAATTTTGATAAAACTAACTGATAAAAGATAACCAACTTTGTTAAGGGTAAAGTTTCTGTTAAGGGGACAGTGTAAGTACCAAATATTATTTTTTGTTAACTAATTTTAATGTGTAACTTACTGCTATTTCTTTGAATTTACTTTATATATGACAATAACTAATCAAATTGCATTTTATAGATAGTTTATTTTTATTTGGGGCTGATAACAACATTTTTGCTTTTGTTCTAAATATTGTGTGTTTTTTGTTTTACACTGGTTTTTTATGTGTGTTTACTTTAACTGCTTTTGAATTTTTACTTCATCTGATATTGTGTATTAACAGTGAACGGCTTCCTTTTATATTTAGAATTGTAAACTTCTTTATTACCATGGAGCCTAATGCAAATGCTATATTGGTAGAACAAAATGTTCTGTTACAGCAACAAAATGCGCTTTTAACAGCTGAATTGCATAAATTACAAAACTGTAACAGTACCAAAAATGACACACCACTCTCAAGTTCACACTCTCTGTCTCCCTCAATTTGTAGGGTTGCTGTTAGAATAGAATAGAAAAAAGTTTATTTGTTCTAAAGTTACACACACACTGTTAAGCTTCCACCTTTCTGGGCTGATCACCCGGCTGTGTTGGAGGGGCAGTTTACTATTTCAGGTATATCCGCTGACCAAACAAAGTTTGACTATGTTGTCGCTCAGTTGGATACTCGGGTCATTGGAGATGTCGTGGATATTATTCTTCAACCCCCACATTCTGACAAGTATAGTAAACTAAACTAAAATCGGAACTTATACCGACAACTTCTCAACGATGAGGATCTAGGTGATCGTCGCCCTTCTCAGTTTTTAAGACATCTTAGGTCATTAGCTGGGACTACTATGGGAGACGACAATTTGCTTCGCCAGCTTTGGATGCGCCGCCTGCCGCAACATCTCCAAGCAAGTTCTCCCCGCGCGGTGGCGGATAAACTACTTGGTCCATAGAAGGGTTGGTGTCAGGCAGGCGGCCGGCCGTAAAAATATTGCCAAACCTATTAACAGAAGGTATGGTCAATGATGACATTGATGACATATTTGGGGTTTAGCGGACCCCGGGCTCCCGAGTGGGATGCGACCGGGAACATCGGTCGGATGAGAGACGATGAGAGAGACGTATTTACGTATCAACTCATGGTAGTGGTACTGCACCTTTAAACTTATTTACCACTGACCTTCATGGTACAAGTAACGTCGTGTGCCTATTTGATCTGCGCCATGTTGCGCTGTTGTCGCGAATTTTCTATTGAAAGTGATGGTGACTGTCCATGGAACTAATAGTTCCGGAGACGGTCACCATCACTTTCAATAGAAAACGGGCGTCAACATGGCGCAAATGAAACCGGCACAAAGATCTAAGGTCATTTTGTATGGTATACCAATTCCAGCGCATTTGTATAGTTTTCATTTCAGTGTTATTTACCTATCCCAAACGCGGGGGCAGTCAGTTATTACCCCAACATTGTCTGTAAGTAGGTACAAAGTAGACGAGCGAAGTGAGACGGCCCGTCGAAGCAGGAATTATAAATTGTTAATTCCCGAAGACTCAAACTATCATTAGCAACTCCCACGTCTAATTTAGGCTAAAGACAGATAAATGGCACACTAAATATTTAGCTGTTGTAGACGAACAACATTTTAATAACCTTTCTTACTAGAGATGGGCCGACTAGTCGGGAAAGCCGACTAGTCGGCAGTTCAACCGACTAGTCGGCAACTAACAATTATACAATAAAACCAATATTTATTCAATTACTAGTACAGTTTAGAAGGTGAGTAGTCAGAAAATCGTAAACAAAACACGTCATATCTTACATACCTACATCATCTAAACATCTAAAATGTCATAACTATGCCTCAGCTCCATTTTTTTTTCCAGCTTTTATTTTTATTTCAACCATTTTTTCGAAGTTTCGCTACAGCTTTCGAAGTGCAAACTTATCCAAAAATAGTAACAATCGCCGAGTGATCATGATTAATCCAAATATCTCGGAATTATAATGATCTGCATTGCCGACTAGTCGGCAATTTTGGAACCGACTGGTCGGCTAGTCTGCTAGTCGGCAGAACCCCTAGTCGGCCCATCTCTATATCTTACTAATATTATAAACTGCATAGTAACTCTCCTATAATATATAGTGTACTTTGTGGTAACTCTGTCTTTCTGTCTGTTACGCTTTCACCCCTAAATCACTAAATCAATATTGTTTTCGAAATAGAGATACATTGGAGTTAGGACCTTGGAGAAGGACATAGGCAGTATTTATTTACAAAAGAAAGTAGGTATATAGAACAACGGATATACCTAATATAGAAGGTAGCCATAGTACAAGCCTAGTGCCTAATTTGGGGCTAGATTGCAGTGTGTGTAAAGTCGTGCAATATTCATTTATTTACGCATTTATAGGATATATACTCGGTGCCTATTGCAAAATGTCTCTATGGAAAAGGTCACTTTTGGAAAAGGCCGATCGAAATGGAAATAACAGACGATCGAAACAAAAACAAAGACGATCGACACTAAAATAAAAGACTATCGACACTAAAATAAAAGACAATCGACACTAAAACAAAAGACGATCGACAACAAAACAAAAGACGATCGACACCAAAACAAAATAAATGTTTCTAAAACGCACTAATAGTTTCAAGTGTCGATGTCTGTAGTGGCATTTATGTTTTGTCAGTTGAGTGATAGAAAGACTGCAAATTTGCAGAGTATTTAATTGCTCGTTTAAGGGCACCGGTCCAAAAATAAATAGACGCAGATTTATTGCAGTTAACGATTTGTTTTCGAACTATTTCGTTTCGAGTATATTAATATACTACCTACTATAATAATACAGTATTGCACGCTCGTCCACCTGACTTCTTGTCAAAGAAAACCACTTTAGCCCTTATTAATAAACGTGGAATAAGGTCAGACCATTTTTAGTTTCTGTCTCTCAGCGTTGAAAGTTCTTGAAAACGGAAAAAGACAAAGCATGTTCTCACATGGTTCTCACCATGTGAGTATGTGTATGTATGTGTGTTATATTCCGTTTTTTGGGTCGAAACGCCACCAGAAGGATCTAGTCGGAAGACCAGCGTTGCGGTTGCACTACGTACCCGCAACATATGCTGAGGCAAATCCTTATTAGCAACACACGGCTCCTTGGAGAGCGGCTTTCATGTTTTTTATGCATTTCTTTATGCTGTCTTATTGTATTTCTGTGTGTTTCTAATGTGACACGTGTGTTTTAAGCTAATAAAAGATTTTCTATTCTATTCTCACTACTCCGAGGTTACTCCACGTTTATTAATAAGGCTACTTAGGTGCAATACTATCTTTTTAAACCTAGATAATATAAATGACGGCCTCAGTGGCGCGTCGGGCGAAGGCCTGACTGCAATGCAGCAATGCAATGGTTGCGGCTTCGATTCGCCTTCGCACAGAGTTTGTCAAATATATCATTAAACATTTAATAACATAACCTACAGGTTATGGAATACCATAGCCTGTACCCTGTACATGCTTGTACCTACTTATTGACCGAGCGAGCGAAGCGAGCAAAGTGACCCTCCTTCAAGTCTGGATCTTCACGAAACTTGGCTTATAGATATACTCTATTTCAGAATCTTAGATATAAAAATGTAAGCGAAGAACTGTCAATATCACAGGAAATGTAAATAAAGAGCTGTCACTTTCAAATAAATGTAAGTAGGTCTATATATTTTTGATCTAAGATTCTGAAATAAAGTATATTATATAGGTACTTTGAATTTATAGATTTTTATTATAGTGGGGGAATTTCTGATCGGTGGAGTATTTCGCCGACTAAGGGGGTTAAGTGCTTGTTCGTATTTTTAAGACCTTTTTATGTAAGAGGCGAACGTACATGCTGTATCTCGGTGATCAAATACCTACAAAGAGGCTACCGACAGGGTTACCAACTATATAGGTAGGTAAGTACCTACTGTTAAAAACTCCATTATCTTTTTACTGTTGAACAAAAATAAAGTAAACATTATTTCTTAGTGTTAATCCACACTTAGGAATACTGCTTTTGAAAAAATGCTTTCAAAAACTTTAGTACCCGGCGGGATTCGAACCCGCAATCACTACGAGGCCTTACTCGCAAGAACACACGAAGAGGTGCTTTCTTAAATTCGACCCGGCTGGAGGGCTACCCGTGGCGAAGCGGTTTAACGCGTTGGTTCGGATTACCAATAGTCGCGGGTTCGAATCCCGCCGGGTACTAAAGTTTTTGAAAGCATTTTTTCAAAAGCAAAAATAAAGTATTCAAAATACTGATTTCGACGCATTACTGATATGTGTAGGTAGTAGAGGTAGACCTATTAAAACAGACAGACAGCGAAGTCTCAGTAATAGGGTTTTCCACCGCAAGGTTTTCCAAAATATTCATTCACATTCAAATAAAACGGAGAAACATTTTTCATGAAAAAAATGTTTCTCCGTTTTATTTCATTTCGAATGAATATTTTGGAAAACCTTGCGGTGGGGACCCTTTAAAAGTAAAATCTTAATCCGAATAATATCGATATTAAGGTAGAAAACTATTTTTTTCATAATTTATTGATATTAAGTTTGTATGGAAATGGTAACAGTCGCCACGTTCTTAAGTACTTTTTTCCACGGTGTTTTGTCTATATCTATCTTCTATCTACTATATAAAAATAAGTCGGGTTTTCCTTCCTGACGCTATAACTCCAGAACGCACGAACCGATTTCCACGGTTTTGCATTCGTTGGAAAGGTCTCGGGCTCCGTGAGGTTTATAGCAAAGAAAATTCAGGAAAAAATTAATTATCTATAATTTATAAGGCAAAACAACGTTTGCCGGGTCAGCTAGTCTATTATATAAAAATCAATCCCTATTTCCCTTGGTCACGGCATCACACTTAAACTTTTACACATATTTCGATAATTCTTTTTTTGTTGTGAGCGCTATTGTCAGGAGAAGGTTCTTATGAAAGAAAAAATGCTAAACCGATTTTGATGAATTTTATTTTTTTATACTAAACGACAGGACAACGTCTGTCGGGTCAGCTAGTAGGTATATAGATGTTGCCATAAAATAATAAATAGAAGAAGGCTACTCACTCTGAAACTGATGGCTCCGCTACAGTTGACGTCGAAAGCTTTGAACACGTAGTGGGCGTACAGCGCTGAGTCTGAAAGTGTAAACGCGACATTAATTTAGAATTACGATGTTTTTTTTTGGTCGTACTCCATTCCTTAAGGTCAGAAGAAAATTCAATCAAAATGTATAATAAGAAGGTATACTAACTGAAAACTTAACACGCTTAACGGGCTGATTTTTAGGGTTTCGTTAAGGGTAAGAACGAGACCCGATTATTGAGACTTCGCTGTCTGTCCGTCCGTCTGTCACCAGGCTGTATCTCATGAACCGTAATAGCTAGGCAGTTGAATTTTTCACAGAAGATGTATTTCGGTAGCCGCTATAACAACAAGTACTAAAAACAATTTAAATCAAATATTTAAGAAGGGCTTCAACAAACATGATTCAGGGACAAAAAAACGCAAACGACACCGCGATGTAATTTGACTACTAACGCCATCTAGTGATGTGCGAGTGATAGACTTGCGCTGGTAGTAAAATAAATTTTAACGTATGCGTTGCGTTTACGGATTGGTTGGTCCAGTGTTTATTTTAGGGTTCTACCGTACCCAATTGTGATAGTGGTACGGAACCCTTCGTGCGCGAGTTGGACTCGCACTTGGCCGGTTTTTCAATATTCAGACAAAAGATATCTGTCGAATAAAATGAAACATTACCAAATTTAAAAGCCTTCTAAAGTTTGATTTCTCTTCAAAAGACAGTGACATTTTTATTCAGTGGTGTTTGTTACGTTTTCTAGCTGTACCTGCCGATCATGAACGATCGTGCCAGTAAAGCAACGCATGGCGCGGTCATCACTTTGATGGGTGACTGATAATTTGTGTGGCAAAAATTCATTTTCTCGAGCTCCTCCGTGCTTCGGAAGGCACGAAAAGCAGTTGGTCTCGATTGTTATCTCAGATAGCAGTCGTTAGGTCAAGTAAGAGGCCTTAGGGCGACTCGAAAACTTTAAAACCAGGTGAGCCATACCATTATACGAAAAAAAAGAAGTTACGTTTTCTGTTCCCGAGTGATGTTCCGGTTGAGGGATCAGGTCTAAAAAAATGGCGATGTAAAATCAGCGAAATTGAATAAAAATAACACCGAAATTTGTTGCTTTTTTGTTGCTAATTAGTTGCTAGAAAATTATTTTTTTTTGCTTCAACCGATCGCAAAAAATCGGCAATAACGCTAACTTTTCAATAAGATAGCGTTGTAATTAAAAAAATAAAAATAATTTTCAAAATTGACCACTAAGTATTCGCTTGATCGATCAGCCCACATCCAGTGATTTCCAAAAAATTAATTGTTATTAAATTAATTGTTATTAAATAACAAAAAACCAAAAATTGATTTTTTTAAACTTACTTCCATGAGGAAAAAACTTGGCGTAGATGTCTTTGAAGGATTCCTCTTGCACCACGCCTTCCGGACACTCCTGGAACATAATCATCAATATATTAGGTACCTACTTTGCTAAATTGTATGTAGGGCGTAGTTCGGGTTGCCAACCGTACTATAATATATAGTATTTTTCTATATTTCAGCTCAGCGTACTACATATTTTTGAAAGCACATATAGTATACGCAAAAGTACTATATTTCTGGCATAATTTGTAAAAAGTTGTTTCTTTTATAAATTCCTCCTCTTTGCATTTACAGAGGACTGTTTTCTACGAGTACCTATGTAGAGGGAAAAAAAGAAAAGCCATAAAAAAGGTGCCCATAATTTAAAGATTGAATGTCGGGAACATTTTTTTTTATATTTAAGAAAGAAAGAGTATTTGAAAGGCGGAAAAAAGGGTTAAGTGCAAAAAATACGTATTTTTTCGAAATATTTTACAAAACACCGCTCTAATTTTTGTACTATATTTTTTAGCCACAAATACTATATTTTTCGAAAAAACTGTTGGCAACCCTAGGCGTAGTGGAGACCAACGATTAGGTAAACTGTGGTAGAGGTTAATGCACTCGCCCGGCAAGCAAGGGGCACGGGTTCGAACCCCGTCACGGTAGTTTTTTTTAAGCAGCATTTTTCACAGCAGCACAAATAAAATATTGAAATCGGACTTCGTTTGCCGGCCTAGTATGGCGACGTGAACATCTACACTAATAAATTATAAAGAGGAAAGAATTGTATTTTTGTGTGTGTATGTTTGTAATGAATAAACTTAAAAACTACTAAACCGATTTCAAAAATTCTTTCACTATTAGAAAGTTACATTCACCCTGAGTAACATAGGCTACTTTTGATCCCGATATTCCCATGGAATCGGGACTTACGCGGGTGAAACCGCGGGATGCAGCTAGTTCGTTATAAACAAACAAACAAATCAAACATTAGATTTTTCTTCTGTTTTCGCGATGTTGTATTGAAATTAAAGACATCCTGAATCCTCCTGGTCCATCCTGGTCTATCTTGAAGAAGGGACCTGGAAAGGTCTCGAAACGTTGAGCGTTGTAACTTGTAACAATGTTAAAAATAATTTATAAACACCAAGCGATTCAAACCGAAAAATGTCTTTAATTTCAAATCAATCTTTCCCCTTTATAATATAGACATAACAGGTAGAATTGAGAACCTACTCCTTTTATGAAGTCTACTTTTGATCCCGACATGCCTACGGGATCGGGACTTACGCGAGTGAAACCGCGAGACTCTGCTAGTTCTTTATAAACAAACAAAAAAATCAATCTTTCCTCTTTCTAATATTAGTGCCGATTAGTTTAAATATACAGGTCGCATTGAGAACCTCCTCCTGTTATGAAATCGGTTAATATAATAAGAAATAGTAATAATGCCTTTTAAAAAACAATAGTGTACAAATAATATTGTTTGGAGCACGGAATCTCGCGTGCTCGTGTTGCGGGGAAACCTTTTAACGTAGTAGTCCACAGTTTGTGACTTGCTGTAATACCATTATGGGATTGTCTGTCTGTTGCTGAATCAGGTCGACTTTGTACCCGACTGCCGAAGGAGGGTTATGTATTTCGAGCGTAAGTATGTATGTATGTATGTACTTGACGACCTCTGTGGCGCGTCGTGCGAAAGCGCGACTGCAATGCAGGAGGTTGCGGGTTCGATTCCCGCCGGGTGCAAGTATTTATGCTTATAGAATAAATATTTGTGTCTGGTCTGGGTGTCCCTCTATGTATAATATGTATGTATTTACAAAAGAAAAATAAATATAAGTATTATATCCGTTGTCTAGTCACCGTAACACAAGCTTAGTCGCTTACCACGGGGCTAGATGGCGCTGTGTGTTGTTCACAGAATTTATTTATTTATTTATTTATTTATGTACTGCTTTTAAAAATGTTAGTTACCCGGCGAGAAACCTCCCGTGGCGTACGAAATTAAGAAAGCACCTCTTTGTATTCTTGCGAGTAAGGCCTCATAGCGACATCTACCGGCGAACTTTGCAGTTCTACTCTTTGCTCGTAACTTTGTTACATATTTTTTTTATGTGACCAACTGTGATATATCTCCTTTCAAATAAAAAAAGAATTATCCAAATCGGTCCAGTCATCTTCGAGTAATCGGGGAACATACATAAAAAAAAAAACAATAAAAAAAAACCCGACGAATTGAGAACCTCCTCCTTTTTTGGAAGTCGGTTTAAAAAAAATTCATAATGGCGGAAATTAGACGGGATAATCTAGGGAATTGTTTATTTACGAATATGTGTCAGTTGTAACGGCCTCATTTTCAAATATTATATTTTATTCGATCAAGAATATGTAGGTAAGTATACAAATACAATAAATCAATAAATAAAATAAAAAGAAGATACAATAATATTTTCGATTTTGAAACGTATTAAAATTGACGATAATAAATAACACAAGCTATAGTACAATAGCTTACCATGGGGCACAACTAGTGTACAATAACTGTACATACAAGGTTAAACGTTCATTTGTATTAAAACTAGCTAATTATAATTAAGTAGAGAAAAATACATTATTTATGATGATAAACTAACGAATATTGTGCTTTCATTTTTAAGGTTCCGTACTTAAAGGGAATTGGGAAAAAAAAGCAATTTTTCTTACTTAAGTACTTAATAAATAAAGTAATTATAATTTAATTTACAATGTTTTGATTGCACGAAAATTATGTTTAGAATCTTAGATGAAAACAAAATTAGTAGATACGGTATATTCTAACATTGCGTATTCTAAAAATGAGCTAGAAACACCTACATGCATTTTCTTAAAATTATTGTATTTTAAAACATTTGTCTTTAAGAATGATTAAGACATTTGTAAATAAGCAAAAAGGTATTCTTATGGATGTCAAACAAATAATCGCATTGTGACAGCACGTGCTCACGCGGCAACGGTTCGACATACGACTGAGGCTAGTGCGTCAGCTAGACGCAGTTTTATCGTCTCATTTTCCGAGCCTACGTACCATATCTTTAGGTTTTTGTTTTATGCTAAGTTTAGAATTTATTTTAAAACCAAGCGTTCTTATTAGTTCCAACAAACATAATAGAATCCTCTTATTTTCATTATTAAGGCTGCGTTTCTAAGTACCTACGTACGTACCCTTGGAAACGTAGCCTCAAGAATCTCGCTTGAACTCATTAAGGGCCCTATACCTGCTAAACTCAAAATCCATGTCGGGCGCATCGAAAATTGTTGATTATTTCATGACGGAATGTCGTAGAACTTTTTTTTGTGTATGGATTGTAGGCGACATTGTTTCCGATATTTTAGTGCAGTTTTCATACAAATAAGTCGAAACGTATTGAAGCCTATCGACATTTTAGCCAAATCAGACATTTTTTGTCTAAAATTTGGATAGGCTTTGCACCAATAGGGGGTTCTTGTCTTAAAACTACACCAAAATGTAGGAAACAATGTCACCTACAATACATAAAAAATACTACATACACAAAAAAAAAGTTCTACAACATTCCGTCATGAAATAATCAACAATTTTCGATGAGCCCGACAGGGATTTTCAGTTTCAAGGTCGTTGGCGTTGTAATTCCTTTTAAATTGTACAAAATCTTTGCTCCGTATATCAAACAAAGGCCCTAAAAGCGCGGCGCCATTACAGAATTGACATGTGTCGTTGTATAGGAGGCTTTCAAATGACACGCCTCGTGTGAGAATAGGGTTGCCAGCTAAATACACTCTAAAAACCCGCCAAGTGGTTCCGTACTACTATCACAAACGGACGGAACTCTACAATGAACACTGGACCAACCAATCCGTGAACGCAACGCGAACGTTTAAATTTATTTTACTACTGGCGCCAGTGGTAAAAATACATTTTAAGGACCCATATAACCCCAATTGCGTGACAGGGAAAGCGCTAGCGAACTTCAGATGTGTGTTAATGAAGGACGTAAGATGCTAGTACGCAAAATTTTATTGGTATTTACAAGATAACAAAACTATTAATTTTGAATTTCAAATCACAGATCCGCCCTGCATTGAACTCGGATCAGTTCATTTACAAAGTTTTATTAGTATAAGAAAAATATTGACTAAATAGTGCTATTTATTTGTAAAATTTAGATAGCAGTTTGTGATTTTATTCTATGGAGAAAATTATCTGTAATCGTGTTGGCACAACATACAGGACCTAGTAAATATCCTCAACTTTATTAAGCATTGTTTTCAAAACTGATGTTTCAAATAAATTTTATAGTTAACCGCCCGAGAAAAATCAGTTCTGGCCTACAACAGAGGCAATTCGTGTAACCTGGCAAGTGGCAACCCTGCGTGCGACAGCGTGACATAGACGTACGTAGCGTGACACGGAGTGACAACTAGCGACGAACGCTGTGATAACTTCCGTTCACGGGACGAGGCTCTTTCAAAAACATTCCGGTTGGTAGAAGTCTAGAGACTATAGCGGTAGCAGAATTAAAAATAAAACGTGTGGTACTCAGGGACTGCCGCGGTAAAGCATAGCATTGTTTATCAACTTATGCAATTATAATTATTTATTTATTTTGTACCATGGCAACATGGTAGGCGGAATGGGGGGGTGTTACGTTTTATTTTCGATACGGAATTTCTAGATTCGGTGGCCGCGCTCAAAATACAGGATGGTCCAACTAGTGACGTCAATAAACTTTTTTTAGATTCCTCACACCTGGGGGTATCCGAAAATATCTCATGTATGTTCAGCGATTTTTTGTAGTTTAGGAGTTATGGCCTTTTTTCTCATTTTCCACTAAAATGCGACCACTGACACCTATTTGCTCATACTGACTGCAATAATTGAGATAATTGGCTGATTTCTTTTCAAATGTGGAGCTGAATAATTGGGTCATGTTTCCTGTTACAAAAAAAACGCGTAACACCAACCAAACTGTTACAAATAAAAAAAGTATTTCATAAAGTGAGCGTAGACAAAACGCTATAAACACTTTAAAGAGCAATTAAAAGAAAAACTCGCCTAATATTTTTTTTCCAAACCAACTTCAAAAACATCCTTACTTCATTAGCTATCTACCCTATCATTTTTATTGGTTTATCATTAGAGGATCATAGCAAAATTTTATTTAAAAATTCTTTGGTCGAAAATTCTCTCACTCATCTTACTTAAACTCCCGGCCTAATCTAATAACATAAAAAAACATATTTGTGCTTATTTTATTTAATACATTTATTTGTACAAATCTTAATTCAGATTTGTGCGGAAGTTTTATTGCGGAAGACAAAAACCATCACTAGATGGCGCTAGTGGTAAAATACATCGTGGTATCGTTGCGTTTTTATGTCAAAAATCACGTTAGTTGTATGGGAGTTCCCTTAAATATTTGCGGCTACAGTAATACATCCTCTGTAAAAACAACAGTCTAGCTATCACGGTTTATGAGATATAGCCCGGTGCCAGACGGTCAGACAGCGAAGTCTTAGTAATAGGGATGAGTGAGAGAATTTCCGACCAAAGAATTTTTAAATAATTTTTTTGCAATGATCCTCTAATGATAGACCAATAAAAATGATAGGGTAGATAGCTAATGAAGTAAGGAAGTTTTTGAAGTTGGTTTGGAAAAAAAATATTAGGTGAGTTTTTTTTTTAATTGCTCTTTATAGTATTTATAGCGTTTTGTCTACGCTCACTTTATGAAATACTTTTTTTATTTGTAACAGTTTGGTTGGTGTTACGCGTTTTTTTTTGTAACAGGAAACATGACCCAATTATTCAGCTCCACATTTGAAAAGAAATCAGCCAATTATCTCAATTATTGCAGTCACTATGAGCAAATAGGTGTCAGTGATCGCATTTTAGTGGAAAATGAGAAAAAAGGCCATAACTCCTAAACTACAAAAAATCGCTGAACATACATTGGGTATTTTCGGATACCCCCAGGTGTGAGGAATCTAAAAAAAGTTTGTTGACGTCACTAGTTGGACCACCCTGTATACTTAGTACGCAGTATATTTACCAATAGTAAAACAATAATAATGTCGGCTGCATTTTATAGTGTAGACATGGATATTTGCCGGTTTGGTGTCCATTTCATACTTTGCGATTAAAATTGTAACTAAAACGGGCCTCTACGTGTTGGCTTCGGCCCCACGCACGCTTTCCAAAGGTCCGAGGCTCCAAGCCCCGTGAAACGGAGACGTTACAAACAATAATCCACAAACATACATAATAGCTAGACGACGTGAATTCATGTCTTTCGCATGTCAGAAAAAACGTGAAAAACCCTGACAAAACGTCACGGTACGCTAACTGGCAGTCCGTGCGCGTCTATAGTTGCCGGACGTCGGTAAAAATTAATAAATGCCTCGTTGCGTGCCTCGATGCGATTCCAAATAAAATCGAGCACCCAAAGGCAGGAACATATTTCCCGCAGCTGTGACGTCACAGTAGGTATTAAAAAGTCGCCACGCTCGGTTTCAATACAAATCGAGGTACATATGACGTCTACTATATCAATGTCTGTGCAATAATCCCATATTCATCGCACGCGGATTATAACTTGCACCGCTCCCCGATGAACGGGTGGAATGAAACATAAAGCGAGCGAACGGTCAGTATTTTATATCGTGTCGTCTGTTGTGAAAGTTCCCCGATACAATAACCATTACATGGGTGTGTGTTGGGAGTTTACGTTGTATATGGCAACATTGGCGACCAATTGACTACGGTATCGGAGGGTTGATTTCCAAGATATTTCCGAAACCCGTAGAGTATCATTCCTTACGTATCGTATTTTATTATGCTATTGCATACCTTTTATCGCGGGCTTTGAGATTTGAATGAAGAAATTTCTTAACGAAAAAAACCTGACACTCCGCCTACCATGTTACCATGGTAACCATGGCAACGTAAAACAAAATAAAATAATAATTATAATTGCATAAGTTGATAAAAAATGCTATGCAATAGCTTTACCGCGGCAGTCCCCGAGTGCCACACGTTTTTTTCATCCCGTATATTGAATTTCTACATACAAAAATCCCGTCGGGACGACGATGGAGGGGATGGGACGGGATTTTTGTATGTAGAAATTCAATATACGGGATGAAAAAAACGTGTGGCACTCGGGGACTGCCGCGGTAAAGCTATTGCTACCCCTAGTCTAGACTAGGCCACTAATTTGACATTTTTTCTTCAGGATTAATTGTAGGGTGTATTCAGGATAAATCATTTGGCACATCTCCAAATGATAATCTACAATTAATTTACTTCTTCAGTACCTAGTAGAAATACCTACAGTTGAAACAAGCTACTGAACAAGTAAATTAATTGAAGTTAAATCCTAGATTATCATTTGGCACATCTTCCTGAAGAAAAAATTTCAAATATAAAGAAATAAAACTTCAGATCGTAGTCTGAAATTAAAAAAACCGGCCAAGTGCGAGTGGGACTCGCGCACGAAGGGTTCCGTACATTTTTGAATTAAATGAAAGGAATATTGCTATTTACGGTTTATGACGTATTAAAAAAAAACTACTGGTTAGATCTCGTTTAAACTAATTTTCGTTGGAAGTTTGCATGGTAATGTGCATCATATATTTTTTTTAGTTTTATCATTCTCTTATTTTAGAAGTTACAGGGGGGGGGGGGGGACGACACACATTTTACCACTTTGGAAGTGTCTCTCGGGCAAACTATTGAGATAAAAAAAAAATTATGTTAAAAACATCAACATCATTTTTTAAGACCTTTCCATAGACACCACACGTATTGGTTTGATGAAAAAAGAATTTTTGAGTTTCAGTTCTAAGTATGGGGAACCCCAAAAAAATATTGTTTTTTTTTCTATTTTTGTGTGAAAATCTTAATGCGATTCACCGAATACATCTACTTACCAAGTTTTAACAGTATAGCTCTTATAGTTTCGGAAAAAAGTGGCTGTGACATACGGACGGACAGACGGACAGACAGACAGACATGACGAATCTATAAGGGTTCCGTTTTTTGCCATTTGGCTACGGAACCCTAAAAACGAAGAAGTATAAGTAGTACATAATATCTCATCCCCTTACTTATAAACGATGACTAAGTTATGTAACGTTTGTCTCTGTCTGTTCACTTTGAAACTTCAAGTCAAGAGACAAACGATACAGTTTATACAACTGTTTATATCTAAAACTAGCTGACCCGACAGACGTTGTCCTGTCGTTAAGTATAAAAAAATAAAATTCATCAAAATCGGTTTAGCATTTTTTCTTTCATAAGAACCTTCTCCTGACAATAGCGCTCACAACAAAAAAAGGATTATCGAAATATGTGTAAAAGTTTAAGTGTGATGCCGTGACCAAGGGAAATAGGGATTGATTTTTATATAATAGATATATATATAGAAAGAAGATAAGGGGGTCAATGCTTAAAAACCAACTTTTAAAAAACTCAAAACCAAGCCCTCTCTAATCTGTCAGGGGTGTCAAGAAAGCGCGCGCTTTTTCCTATTTTTGGCGCGAAACGGTCGTCGACTTCACCCAGTGACCTTTTCATTAGACGACACAACAGAAATAGCTGGGTGAGACGCGACTCG
This sequence comes from Idaea biselata, assembly GCA_958496205.1. NCBI lineage: Eukaryota > Metazoa > Arthropoda > Insecta > Lepidoptera > Geometridae > Idaea > Idaea biselata. The sequence continues at coordinate 11,546,208 of OY292406.1, forward strand.
CGACATATGCATTGCGCAAAATGTTGGGCTTAAAGACTTACGCGGGTGAAACCACGGGGCGCAGCTAGTTAGAAATCTACACTAATATTATAAACAGGAAAGATTTGTATTTTTATGTGCCGTATGTTTGTAATGAATAAACTCAAAAACCACTGGACCGATTTAAAAAATTCTTTCACCATTACAAAGTTACATTCACCCTGAGTAACATAGGCTACTTTTGATAACGATAATCCTGCGGGACCGAGACATTCGCAGGTGAAACCGCGGCGCGCAGCTAGTTGGAAATCTATATCCATAAAATACTTTGTCCTGAGTGACTGACTGACTGATTTTCTATCAACGCACATCCTAAACCGCTGATAGTAGAGAGCTGAAATTTGGAGAGTGTGTACTTTATGTGACGTACTTAGGCCTCCGATAAGAATGGATTTTTGAAAATTCCCACGGGATCAGGACTTATGCGGGTAAAACCACGGGACACAGCTAGTATAATAAGTATAAGAAACTTACCGTTTTGAATCCCCTGTACATGACCCGGATTTCTTGTTTAGAAAACTTCGTCTGCCTGCAGAGTTCCTCCAACGCGACGGGTATGGGCTTCGGTGTCCGAGTCGGCTCCAACTCATACGCGTGCTCTTCCACTGGAGATTCCGGAGGGGTCGCCATTTTGGGTTTCTTTTTTCAGCAGCGCATTTAAAACGCCCAAATTTTGGGGAAAATTTCTACGTTGGCAACATTGTTTAGTGCGCGTTTTTGCGCAAGCTTTTCGCGGTTGTTTTGGATGGATGAAGGCAGGATTATTCTGTAACAAAGAACGACGTTTTATTTAAATTATAGGATTATAATAGTGATTAACTAATTAGGTGTAAAAACTGGTCAAGTGCGAGGTCACTTAAATATTCATTTTATTCTGTTTTTAAAATTTGTTGATATAGCAGTACCTACCTAACAGAAAACATATTATGTGTGAAAATTTCACCTGTCTAGCTCTTACGGCTCATGTCATGAGATAAGTACAGACAGACACAGTCAGACGGACATACAGCACAATAATAGGGTCCTTTTTTATCCTTTGGATACGGAACCCTAACAATTGAGCAGCTTACAAATTCAAAATTAGTTTAATTTAACTGCGGAACCCTAAAATGTTGAGGTAAGAGTTTTGGCACACGTTTAAAATTGCTATTGGTATCTCGTAAATCTTGAAGTAGTTAAGTATCTAAGTTGGGGTAAACAGATAAAAAAAAATATTCTGAAAACGTAGACATTATGTCTGTACTTGATTTATTGAGAATAAGTATAAATAACAAAATTACTTACCTACGTAATTTTGTTATTTCTAGGTATTTCAGATTTATGAACAAACATTTAAGAGGATCGTCTCCATTCTCTTTCTCCATACAAACGTAGTTTAAATTTTCCTCCCTGGATAAAGACATTAGAGCAAATATGTTTATGCCATTAAACCTATATCTGTCATGACAATACCTTTTTATTTATTTTTATTTTCTAACTAAAATAATAATAAAAAATGAAAAAAATAAAAAGGTAGATGCATAGTCATGCATGACACATATACTTATATAAGTTTTATGGCATAAACATATTTGCTCTAATGTCTTTATCCAGGGAGGAAAATTTAAACTACGTTTGTATAGAGAAAGAGAATGGAGACTATCCTCTTAAGTACTAACTTAACTTAATGGATGTGTACTTAGGTAGTACCTATATTATATATATACCTATAAAAACACGGAGTTTTTGCGAAATTCCTAGGATGTTCGCAAAAAAACTGTTTATCTAATAATCCTACGACTTATATACACTTATGGATAGACGACCTTTGCGCGTCGTCGTGCGAAGGCCCGACTCCAATGCAGAAGGTTGCTGGTTCGAGTCCCGTCTCGGGTGCAAGTAAAAAAAAAACTGTTTCTGATCTGGCCAGGTTGTCTTCCTATCTACACTAATATTATACAGAGAATAGATTTGTATTTTTGTGTGTCGTATGTTTCTAATGAATAAATTCAAAAACTACTGGACCGATTTCAAAAACTCTTTCACCAAAAGAAAGCTACATTTTCGAGGAGTAACAAAGTCTACTGCTGATCCTGATATTCCCACGGCGTCGGGATCGGGATCTTACGTGGGTGAAACCGCGGGACGCAGCTAGTGTATAAATAACGCTTGTGACGACTAACGACTAAGCTTGTGTTACGGTAACTAGATAACGGATATACTTACATACATATTATACATAGAGGGACACCCAGACCAGACACAAATATTGATTTTTTAAGCATAAATACTTGCACCCGGCGGGAATCGAACCCGCAACCTTCTGCATTGCAATCGCGCTTTCGCACGACGCGCCACAGAGGTCGTCAATAATAAGTGTATAATATGTATGTATTCTATGTATTTACAAAAGAAAAATAAAATAAGTATTTATATCCGTTGTCTAGTCACCGTAACACAAGCTTAACAGGGCTAGATAGCGCTGTGTGTTGTTCACAGATTTCAATTTACTTATTTATAGACAGCAAAGACACCGTCCTATCCTCTAAAAAACAACCTACATTATTATATTACAGACACTAAATATTGTATGATATTATTTCGACAGAAATAACATAACTGTTTCCTATCTTATTGGATCGGGTATGCCCAATTTTAATAAAAGATGTTCTCATGTTCTGCTGTTATGTCCTTATGTATTGTAGCGTAGCTATTTACCTCGAGTAGGTTCACTTTACATATTGGGGCTCTCATACATTGACTGCCGTGTATCACTCACCGGCATAGAAATATGAGTTAACTAGCTGCGGCCCGCGGCTTCACCCGCATAAGTTTCGATCCCGTGGGAATATCGGTACCAAAAATAGCCTATGTTACTCCTCGATAATGTAGTTTTCTTTAGGTGAGTTTATTCATTACAAACGTACACACACAAACACACAAATACAAATCTTTCCTCTTTATAATATTAATGTAGATGTCGGCATAAGTAGATACGGAACCCTCGGCGCGCGAGTTCGACTCGCACTTGATTAATCTTACCTATTAATTTGGATAGACACACGAAACCGACTCTAAATTGAAACAAGCAAAATTGTATCAATTTCATGAAGTTAGTTTTGGCTGTACGCCATCTCAGTTTACTCTTGTTTCAAGTAGGTATGTATCCATTTTTCCACAGTTTACCTAATAGTCGGTGCGCCTTCCCCTTCTTCTCGCCGTCTTCCTTCTTGGGCTCTAGCTAGGGTTGACCGGTCCTTACCAGGATTTGTAGATTTAAGGGTAGACATGTGGATTCATGCCGGGAAGTGAGCGTGCCTTTAACAGCTCCGGTACCACACATGGACATGTCGCTTCTCTGCCGGCCCCAGCGAGGTTGTCGTTAGCTCCTCTTCCGAGGAACGAGTGATGAGCGGCTTCATTGCTCCGGTACCAGTCTGGACAACTGGGAGTACCGTTTTGGGCACGAGGTAGCTCTCCTTTAGAGAACCGAATCTAGCATTTGGGGACGCGATCGGTCTAAAACTGATCCCTGACGGTTGCCCTCCGGGGTGGCCTGACGATACAGCGGACCCCTCTCTTTATACCCTAGCTGTTCATAGCTGGGGACGCTATAACATATATGCGTAGGTATTGGAGACTGGGTTTGCTTGCCGTCTTCCTTCTTCTAGACGAGAGTGTTGCATCTTAGACCTTTATCATCACTTACCACCAGGTGAGATAGTGGTCATTTCGTGTACCATCCGATAAAAAAGACTCGCTAAACTGTGCTAAAACCGTTAACTGCATTTTAAAAAGGCGGTCAAGTGCGAGTCGAACTCTCGCGCCGAGGTTTCGTATTCCCACTATACCCCCGCGTCATAATAAAAAAATGATATGTAGGTAGGTACGCCTTACTTATATTTTTTTTATGCCTCACTTAGGTAAGTAAATATTTATTTTATTATCCCTCACTTATAAATATTTATTTATTATAATAAAAATAAAATAAAAAGCCTTTTAATTGCTCCTAAGTCTAAGTATACAGTTTTGTTTAGTGTGTTAGTACTTAAGTAAGTATATTGAATTTTTGTTAGTATATGTTAGTAGAATATTGTTTATTTTATTCGATTTCTTGAATAGGAACCCCCGTAATAAATCTAAATAAAATAAATAAATCTAGATTTATTTATTATGCCTCACTAAAATATTTATTTTATTCTGTTACCTACATCTGATGTTATAGCGGTTACAGAAATACATCATCTGTGAAAATTTCAACTGTCTGTCTACCTTTCACGGAAGAACCTTGTATTTTGTAACTAACTGCTCGAGACTTGATTTTAATCAAATTTATACAATATTGCTTCTCCGGCAGGAACCAAACCCGCAACCGTCTTCTGCAGCCGAGTATTAGGCCAACGCGCCACAGAAAGTATCTACTTCCCCACTCCAGATAAATAAAGACGTAACAAAAATAAAACGACTCGAAATATAAATAGAGAGAGTTTATGCCCCTGCGTTTAGATAAAAGAAATATTACAGCAATAAAAACGTTTTAAGTATTTTTGCAAGGTGGAGTGAATGTTTGGTGGAAAACAGGGCAAGTGCGAGTCGGACTCGCGCATTAAAGGTTATATGTACTACTATATTAGTTAGTATTATGGAATCAACTTTTTAAATTCACCTACAGACCTACTGACAATGGTCTTGGTCGCGAGGGGACACCCAATCAGTCCATCGCGTCACCAAGACCATTGTAGGTAGATAGGTAAGAAAATGAATATAATAATACGCAATTAAGAGGGTGGGTACTGTTACCATTTCCATACAAACATAATACCAAAATAGAATATGAAAAATGTAGTTTTCTATGTTTTCTACCTTAATATCGATATTATTCGGATTAAGATTTTATTTTTATATTTAAAATATTCATTTAGGAAAACCTTGTGGTGGGTTACAGTATCCACGTTCTTAAGACACTGGAAAATGTTGTAAAATGTAACTATGTTAACAAATCGTGTGAATTTATAAAGTTTATTGGTTCGTATTTTGTGTTGTCGTATTTTGTTTTGTTATTAGTATTTGTTGTTATTACTTGTTATAGCGGCAATGGAAATAACAATATCTATAAAAAAATCAACTGTCTAGCTATGAGAGACAGGCGGAGCTTAGTAAAAGAGTCCCATTTTTACTCTTTAAGTCATCATCATCATCTCCACGATGTTCCCGGTTGCCTCTCTCTCATACCTCTCTCAGCCCGGGGTCCGCTTTCCTACTTTTCCGTCTTCACTTCGCACGATCTTCGGCATCCCGCGTAGTGAGGCCTTTTGCACTCATATCCGATCTCTAGACGTCAAGCCAGCACTTCTTGGGTCTGCCGCGGGCGGAGGCGTCATAGCAAGACATTTGTTCCCCACGTAACTAGCCGGTTTTCGTAATTTTTATTCTTTGGATGCGGAACCCTAAAAATGAGCGGCCCGAGCGTGCCGTACGGACAAGAAGTAAAGATTAGAATTAACATGAATAGCGACAAGCTAATTAACAACGAATTATGGTAGATTTCGATCGTCTTTGGTTTCTGCTGCGATCGTCTTTTGTTTTCGTTTCGATCGTCTTTTGTTTATGCTGCGATCGTCTTTTGTTTTAGTTTCGATCGTCTTTTGTTTATGCTGCGATCGTCTTTTGTTTTAGTTTCGATCGTCTTTTGTTTATGCTGCGATCGTCTTTTGTTTTCGTTTCGATCGTCTTTTGTTTATGCTGCGATCGTTTTTCCTTTTTTATTTCGATCGTCTTTTGTTTCCCTTCCAACTTAATTAGGATGTGGGCCCAGTTGACACTAACTTTGAAAAGGGGCGAATAGGGCCGGTCCCTTTCAAAGGGGACCATTCGCCCCCTATCTCCGCCTCCGGCCACGGCCCCGTGGCGCGTCGGGCGAAGACCCGGCTGCAATGCAGAAGGTTGCGGGTTCGATTCCCGCCGGATGCAAGTGTTTACGCTTAAAATAAATATTTGGTTCTGGTATGGGTGTTTTCTAAGTATCATATGTATGTACTTATTTACAAAAAAAATCATCGCTTGGGGTGGGAACTCGCGTGGTATAGTGCGTTAGGGTCAGTATCGGTGGTGACAGACCCAGAAACACGCGTTCGAGCTAAATATTTAAGCTTAGGCAGAGCATTAAAAACTGAAATTACGAAGTTTATGAGGAAATATTTGTTTGTTTGTGCCGAATAGGCTCCGAAACTACTGGACCGATTTCAAAATATATTTCACCAATATAAGAAATTCACGTACAATGGCCCAATCATGAGGCTAAGTGCGGAAAAGCCCAGCGAAACTAAACTAAAAATATAAGTTAGATTATCAAGAAGTAACATAGGCTAATTTTGATCCCGATATTCAAACGGGATCGGGACTTACGCGGGTGCAACCGCGTAAGTCCCGATTTGGGACTTACGCGGAAATATTTAGTTCTACAGAACAACAAGATAACATAGCGCGATTAGTTCAGTTCTTTGTTTATGGCCTTTCTGCCAGCATTTAAGGGCAATTTGGGCCAATATCACGTGTTAGGTAATATTTAATTTTTGAATGTGGGTAGGCGAGTACAACAAAAATGGTGGCGAGTTTTATTGCAACTCCTCGTGAGCATCTGTTTGTAACGCGATAATTCCGTGTTCAGCACTGTTATTTTATTTTCACTACACTCGCGTTATCTTTCACGAAACTAAATTGAAAAATATGCCACCAAAATTAAACAATTTACACGCAATATAAGTAGGTTTTACGAAAATAAAAATCAGAACCTCACGTCCACCAAGGCGTCTCAAACAGAACTCTTAATTCATCGTAAGTATTATAACATTACACTGCGGTATGTACCTGGCGTGGGGTCGGGCACGGCGGGCAGCAGCTTGGCCAGCTGCGCGAGCGCGGCGTGCGGGTGCGCGGCGAGCGGCGCGGCGCACTGTACTGCGGGATGTACAGTCAGCATCAAAAGTCGATGACCACATTTAAAGTTTCAAAATTGCTATACATCATTCATAATACACCAAAATTGCTTAACATAACAAGCGCCATAAAAGAATGACTATCACTCAAGTTCAAAACTTGCAGGACACTACAAAGTCAAAACTCTCTGAACATCACATTGTCAAAAATTGCTGATCATGATAATTTGCAAAAGTATCTTAACATCAAGCTTTACAAAACTAACTGATCAATAGGAAATCTTTGTTTCGGCCGGGAATCTATTGTAATCATCACAATGTCCAAAAATAACTTAACATAATAAATTAACACAAGTTACTGAACATTAGTTTTTTTTCGGCTACCTTAAAAAACAGCAAGTAACTATTTTCAGATTTATCTAAATACCAAATTTTGAAATTATTATTGTGGGTAAATCTAAAAATATACAAACTTATTTTTTTGCTGTGAATAAAACTAATATTGTGCAGGTGTTAAATTATTGTGGGTATTTGGAAAAAGATTTACCCACGAATGTTAAAAGAATATTTGCATTTAATTGTCAGTTATGTATATCGGATATCCATTGCAATTGCAGTTATTTTTAACCGACTTCCAAACATGAAGGGGGTTCTCAATTTGTCGGTTTTTTATATATATTTTTTTATGTTTTGCGAAGATGTCTGGACCGATTTGGATAATTCTTTTTTTTATTATTTGAAAGGAGATTTATCACAGTTGGTCCCATAAAAAATTGGTGAAGATCGGATGAGGATCTTGGGAGTGATTAACAGGATTGCACCTCGAGAGTGCAGTAAATTGCTCAGTTTTTTTATTTCCACCAGTAGAATAAGGCCATAAAGAGTAGATACCGATGAATGAGAATATGGTTTCAGAGTCTCCACATCTGAAACCACCTTCTCATCACAGAACTCCTCAATGATTAAAGTTATGGATACATTTTTAATGATTTTAGTGATAGTTTAAAGTATTTATTTAAAAGGATGAAATAAAAAAATAATTAAAAAACTTAAAACCCGACTTCAAAAAAAAAGCAAAAAATAACCTTGCCCACATACAGTGCCACCGACTTATCTGTTATGTAATCTGAAGCCGGGAAGCCAAACTAAAATCCCACCCCACCCACCCAGTAAAACTGTTGGTAGGCGAGGTTATTTTATGTTTTTTTTTTAAGTCGGTTTAAAATATCGTTTACCAAATACCCGATTGTGACGTCAAGTCCCGCATTTCGGCAGCTTGGGCCAAGTGGCGAGAGGTAACTGGTGTCATCTGTGACCCGAAAATGCCGGTTAAACTGAAGGGACAGGTCTATAAAACGATCATTAGACCTGTCATTTTGTATGGTAGTGAGGCGTGGCCATTGCTTGAGCGACATAAGCAGGAGCTGCGTGTCACGGAGATGAAGATGCTGCGCTGGATGTGTGGAGTGACGCGAAAAGACCGCGTCAGAAACTCCCGCATCAGGGGCAGCCTTCATGTCCGAGACATTGCAGACAAACTGCAAGAATGCCGCTTACGGTGGTACGGCCACGTTCTACGGAAACCGGCCAGTTACGTGGGAAACAAATGTCTTGCCATGGCGCCCCCGCCCGGCCGCGGCAGATTGGGAAGACCCAAGAAGTGCTGGCTTGACGTTGTAAGATCGAATATGCGTGCAAATGGCCTCACTACACGGGATGCCGAAGATCGTGCGAAGTGGAGACGTAAAAGTAGGAAAGCGGACCCCGGGCTCTCGAGAGAGATGCAACCGGGAACAACGCTCGGATGATGATGACCAAATACCCGCAAGATTTTTCATTTTTCGGTTTATTTTATTTAAAAACTATTGTTTATTTTATCCACAGCAAAAATAAGTTTGTATATTTCAGGTTTACCTACAATAATAATTAACATAATTTTGTATTTAGATAAATCTGAAAATAGTTACTAGCTGATAAAAAACGAATGTTCAGTAACTTGTGTTAATTTATCATGTCAAGTTATTTTTGGACATTGTGATGATTACACTAGATATCCGGCCGAAACAAAGATTTCCTATTGATCAGTCAGTTTTGTAAAGCTTGATGTTAAGATACTTTTGCAAATTATTATTAAATTATCAGCAATTTTTGACAATGTGATGTTCAGAGATTTTTGATTTTGTAGTGTTCAGCAAGTTTTGAACCTGAGTAATGTTCATTCTTTTATGGCGCTTGTTATGTTAAGCAATTTTGGTATATTATGATGTATAGCAATTTTGAAACTTTAAATGTGGTCATCGACTTTTAATGCTGACTGTACGTACCTGGCGTGGGGTCGGGCACGGCGGGCAGCAGCTTGGCCAGCCAAGCGATCCCGGCCATTCATAATGGTGAGAAATGGGCCGCTGCGTTTGCATTAATAAAACTGTGAAAATTACCATTTGCTTCTAACCGTTCGATATCTACGTGAATAGGCAAATTAATCAATATCAAATGTCCGCGGTATAGACCAGGGGTTCCCAAAGTGGGCGATAACGTCCCCTTGTGGGCGCTGCAGGCCTAAAGGGGGCCTAAGGGGGTAAGAGACCCAGAAGTAAAACGTGTAGCACTCAGGGACTGCCGCGGTAAAGCTATTGCATAGCATTTTTTATCAACTTATGCAATCATAATTATTTATTTATTTTGTACCAAGTTGCCATGGTAGACAGAGTGTTAGGTTTTATTTACGTTACGGAATTTCTTGATTCGGTGGCCGCGCTCAAAGCCCGCGATAAAAGCTATGCAATAGTTAAAAAAATGTAATTTCATATAGGAGGACTCATAGACACCTAGGAGGACTATTAATTAAGAGGTTATTCGATTTTTTGTTAAACAAGTTTTTGTTAAATAACCCGATTTGTGCCTTTCTGTATCAAACAGTGGGGTTTTTAAGTAGGTAGGTGAAAAAAAGGGGGCGGTAAAAATAATTTATTCTCAAAGTGGGCAGTAAGAGACAAAATAAGATTGGGAACCCCTGGTATAGAGGGACTTTCGTTTAGTTTTTAGGGTTCCGTAACAAAGAATAAAACGGGACCCTATTACTGAGACTTCGCTGTCTGTCTGTCACCAGGCTGTGCTGTATCTCATGAACCGTAACAGCTAGACAGTTGGAATTTTGAAAGTTTGAAATAATTAATAATTCTTGATCGTGTTATTTATTTATTATTTATTTATTGTAGTAAAGAAGTAATTAGTTTGCGATTCATTTACTTAAATAAATGATTATTGCACACAATAAATGCAAAAACACAAACTCAGCACTAGGCTTGTACTATGGGTAGTACCCATAGTACAAGCCTAGTGCTGAGTCGTAATGCTGAGTGAAATGTAGTAAGACAACGGAAATACTTACATACTACATTATTAATAAACTTTTATTTTTACTTAGAAAACTCTCAGACCAGAAACTAATACTTATTTTTTAAGCATAAACACCTGTACCCGACGGACATCGAACCCACAACTTCTGCATTGCAGACGCCATGTTAGGTAATATGTTCGGATGAGATGCACAGATATCGCCACCACGTTATATCTACCTAAATCGCTCGTACTCTCGAAGCAAACAAGTCAAGTGACAAATAAACAACCGCTGCCACAACAACTCGAGCCGGAGAGCTGGCACGGTGCCAACACACAAGCCCAACACACCAGTAGCGTACGAGTAGTGAAGTGACACGACTAACTCAACGACACTTCATGTTTTCGTAGTGCTTGTTAGGTATACTTGTTTGGAATGTTGTCCGCGCGCGGTTTGATGTACGGTCAGCATCAGAAGTCTGAAGTCTTGCCTCCATCATATAAATAACACTCTCCAAAATTCAGCTCTCGACTAACAGCGGTTTAGGCTGTTCGTTGATAGATCAATCAGTCAGTCAATCACTTAGGACAAAGCATTTATAGGTTAAGGCCTCTTTAGATTAAGGTTTCTTTTGTTTTATTAATTGTAATTGTTATTTTTGGTGAGCATAATAAAGCGTTATATCTATCTATCATTTTATTGATATAGATTTACAATAAAAAAGTATATTGTAGTACCTATGTCTTTTACCCATAATACCCACTTAGTGCTTAGTTTAAGGAAAGATTGAGTTGTATGTAACGTCGTGCTATATTTATTTATTATATTGGGCTAGGAAATAACTCTATATCATCTCTTCTATTTTTTGATATATTTTACGTTTTTGAGCGAAGTGTGTGTGCTGTTTTGTATAAGGAGCGATTTCATTACCCCGGCCCGGTTTCCGTTTATTAAATTATATTATTATTGTGTGTAACTGGAGGGCTTGCTTAAGTTATACGAACGAACGAAAAACAAGCGATTTTTTTTCTTCGAGTAGGTACTTAGTTAGATACCTTCTCATAACAAATGCTAGAGATAGCTAATTTTACTAAAAGGAAAAATCAATTTATTTTCAAAAAGGGAACAAGACATTCCATTTTCTGAAAAAAATATACAAAAATAACTACCTACTTAAATAAAAATAAAAACAATCCATTCATATACAGACACTCATACCAATCCCACACCCAGCTGCGCGCCAACACGAGTTCAATCATGGATAGTTATATCTATCGTTTTTTTCTATCGAAGAAATTTGATATTATTATTCAAATGTTATGAAAATAAATTGGTATTACCATAATATTGCTGTAACATTTGTAAGACTATCACGTAAGGATGAACGGCGCAATGTATAATAAACGGTTTAGCTTTATGCCGGGACTACACTTTGGTTCAATTGAACTGATTAGGTTTTATGGCATAAAAATATTTAGATTTTTCTTCTGTTTTCGCGTGTTGTATTGAAATTAAAGACATTTATCGGTTTTAATCGCGTGGTGTTTATAACTTTAAGCATTGTTTCAACGCTCAACGTTTCGAGACCTTTCCAGGTCCCTTCTTCAGGATTGACAAATAAATCCTGAATCCTGAATCAATCGTCAATCCTGAAGAAGGGACCTGGAAAGGTCTCGAAACGCGTTGTAGGTAACAATGCTAAAAGTAAGAAACACCACGCTATTCAAACCGAAAAATGTCTTTAATAAACATAATTTTTTCTCTAATGTCTTTATCCAGGGAGGAAACAGTCGACTACGTTTGTTTGGTGAAAGAGTAGGTAGACTCTCCCCTAAAATCTATAGCTATCAGCATACCAAGTTTCATATTAATTCCGATGAAAATCAGGATCCGCGGGTAAAATCGCGGATCCTGATTTTTTGAATAAATTATGGTGTAATCTAGAACGAATAATGTCATAATGTTTTAAAAATTTGCAAAAATTGCAAAAACAGCAATAATAAGATAATACTAAAAAAAAAAAAATTTAGAAATTTCATTTGTTGTTAATTTAAAAATATTATATTTAACAAAATAATAAACTTTAACAAAAAAAAATTTCATTACTTTATAAAGTACCTTAGTGAGAAGAGCTCCACGAAGTGAAAAAATTATAGGCCAATTATTTAAACTTTTATGCCGTAATTTATAAAAACAGATTGGAGAAAAATTAGTTAATTAACAATGGCCTAACTTTTTGAAATATCGAGGTAGGTAAACATTTTTTTTTCACCAAGGTTTTTTTCGTTCAAGAGTCTAGATTACACCATAATTTATTCAAATTTTTAAATTGTTATTTAATACTATAAAAAAAATATTTGAGATAATATAGATTATTGCCTATGCCGTAACGACCTCGCGGAGCTCAATTTTCAACGGTTTTTTTTAAATATAAATAATAGAGATAGAGTTCCAGGACTTTATTATTGGAAATATCCTCCTCTTTCAGGATCTTTTTTCAAAATTCCTTAAATATCATTATTTTAGAAATTATTAACGAAAACCTAAAATACCTTTTTTTAAATCATATTTTGTTAATAACAATCGCAATTTTTTATGTGCTAATATATGCTTTAAAAAACATTTCCTAGACGTCATTCCGAATCGAAAGAGCTATCGCATATATTTTTAGGAGCTTTACTTCTATTTAACACGTTTTTAAACTTATGAACTAGTCTAAAATTCAAAAAATACGGGGCCGATTTCAAAAACTCTGTCATCAATAAAAAGCTACATTCACAATGAGTAACATAAGGCTACTTTTATTCCCGATATTCCCACGAGATCGGGACTTACACGAGTGAAACCGCGGGATGGAGCTAGTATTTAATAACTTCGTTTTAACATCACTTCACCAGCGTTTGGTTTTTCTCAAAAAAGGTTCAGCAATTGTTAGAAGTTCAAAAAATTGGAAAAAAAATCTGACGATGCTGACGCGATTTTGAGACGATTTGGTTACAGAATACATGCTCTGATTATCGATAGTTATTTTGGCATATAAATATAAAAAGGTACGTACCTAACAAAATTTATGATTTAATATCATTAAATAAATAAATTATATGTTATAAAATAATACCTGTTTTACTTACCTTAGCAAAGTCAGCACAGAGTTTTTTAAAAATCACAATTTAATTTATTGTATTTCTTTCATTTCCACACCACTACACTTATATTACTATTTTTAAAATAAAATCTAACACACAACCACTATAGTTATCTTAAACCGACTTAGAACAAATAAATTCAACTATTCACTCGAATAGACATCAACTTTTGCCGATTTTATTCATTATTGGATTAAAAATTGATATTTTATCGGGCGTCGCGAGGTACTGATAAATCAATACCTTTCTCAATGATACGTTCAGCCCGATTCCCGGGCGGCAACTGACTGAAATTCGTAGCTAGCGCCACCTACACTATCGATATTATTATCTATCACAGATTAAAAATAGAATCAGTATGTATTGCCATATCTAAAACTTTTTCTTATTTGGTAGAAATGAAAAACCTAGTGTAGTATAGAAATTGCGTTTCGTTCTTGCTACTAATGATTTCATATTGGGCTATTCTACTTATAGATAGTTTTAAACAAAAAAGTTTGCATTACCACCTTACTGCGTTATTATCGGCCGTGATATCGTATACGTTAAGCTCAAAATACACATCTCCGTTGATCATGCGTTGTGTTGTTGCAGAAGTATTATTCCTTTCAAATCTATCTCTATTTCGCGTTGATATTGAGGTTTCTAATAAAAAAATATACCTACTAGAAACCTCAATATCATTCTTGTAGTCCTATCCATAGATAGATACCCCAAACGTATAAGAACGGAATAAATAACAACAGAGGAAGGGGCATGTGGGAGTGGCGCGTGTGCCATACATCAGTACAGTTGTACTGACCTCACGTCAGTCGCTTCATGTTTGCTAACACATTGTGACATTGACACATTGCTATGCCCTTTCCACTACAGAAAAGTGGCTGTGACATACGGACAGACAGACATGACGAATCTATAAGGGTTACGTTTTTTGCCATTTGCCTACGGAACCTTAAAAACGGTCCTTTGATAGATGTAGGTACTAAAATAAAAATAGAAACAATAATTTAATATATGTACAACATTTATTCTTTATATTATAAAAATTACAATTCCAAACCTAATATAATAATAAAGGTAAAGTAACATTCCAGATAAGAATAATAGAGAATAATCTATAATTTTGAAATTGTTATATAGTTCGACCAAACTCGAACAAATGGTACTCAAGGAAGAAATAATTATAAGAGTTGTTAATATAATAATCACTGAACTAATATAAAAGTACGCTGGAATTGGTATACCATACAAAATGACATTGGATCTGTGTGCCGATTAGATTAGCGCCATGTTGCGCTGTTGTCCCGCGTTTTCTATTGAAAGTGACGTTGGCCGTCCGTGGAACTAATAGTTACGTGGACGGTCACCAGCACTTTCAACCGAAAATACGCAACAACAGCGCAACATGGCGCTAATCAAGTTGGCATAAAATTCAGTGCGCTATGACCTGCTACACTCTATACTTAACTCTTAAGAGCAAAGTCTACCAACTCGTTCTCCATACAAACGTAGTCGACGTTTTCCTCCCTGGATAAAGACATTAGAACAAATATGTTTAAGCCATAAAACTTATATCTGTCATGCTGAATGCATGACTATGCATCTACCTTTTTATTTTTTTTCATCCCTTCTATTCAAAAAGTGTCGCTTTGGTCCTCTATAAATTGGATCAAAGTAGCTCTTTTCTGTTAAGATAAACAGCCGGGAGCAAAGTAAAACAGCCGGGAGCAAAATAAAACAGCCGGGAGCAAAATAAATTTGAATTTGGAACATATGTATCATTCATAGAAATCAAACGTAAATTATATGAATTACTGGCTGATATGTGTTGAGTCACCGTAACACAAGCTTAGTCGCTTACCACGGGGCTAGATGGCGCTGTGTTGTTCACAGAATTTATTTATTTTATTAGTGTCATTAATTTCATTAGTTTCATACGTTTCATTAGTTTCATTTGTTTCATTAGTTTCGTTTGTTTCATTAGGTTCATTTATTTTGCTTATTTTTTTTAGTATTTATATGAAATTTTCACAGATGTATTTCTGTAGCCGCTATAACAACCAACAAATATTTATAGAGGGCTTCTGTATAATAAACGTGATATTAAAATTTTATACCCAACATTTTTGTTTAAATAAATAGGTATATTCACGAATTACGTAACACCATATCCTATTTATTTTCTCATAGAAAGGGGATGAAAAGTAGAGTATATGACTCGAGAGCAAATTATTTTTGCCTTGGGCGATGTATACTTTGAATCTCTCGCTGCGCTCAGAATTCTACGTTAGAATCCCTCGCTACGCTCGGGATTCTATTCTAGAATTCTTCGCTTTGCTCGTGATTCAAAGTAACGCCCTCGCCGTAAAAATACTATTTTGCTCCCTTGTTATACAATCTACTATTTCATCCCATCTATTCGAAAAGTGTCGCTTTGGTCCTCTATAAGTGCGATCAAAGTAGCTCTTTTCTGTTAAGATAAACAGCCGGGAGCAAAGTAAAACAGCCGGGAGCAGAATAAAACAGCCGGGAGCAAAGTAAATTTGAATTTGGAACATATGTATCATTCATAGAAATCAAACGTAAATTATATGAATTACTGGCTTACCACGGGGCTAGATGGCGCTGTGTGTTGTTCACAGAATTTATTTATTTTATTAGTTTCATTAGTGTCATTAGTTTCAGTTTCATTAGTGTCATTAGTTTCATTTGCTTCAGCAGGTTCATTAGTTTCATTAATTTCATTAGGTTCATTAGTTTCATTAGTTTCATGAGTTTCATTAGTTTCATGAGTTTCATTTGTTTCATTAGTTTCATTAGTTCATTAGTTTCGTTAGTTTCGCTAGTTTTGTTAGTTTCGTTAGTTTCATTAGTTTCATGAGTTTCATGAGTTTCATTAGTTCATTAGTTTCATTAGATTCATTAGTTCATTAGTTTCATTAGTTACATTAGTTTCATTAGTTTCATGAGTTTAATTAGTTTCATTAGTTCATTAGTTTCGTTAGTTTCGTTAGTTGCGTTCAACGCAGCGAGGGATTCAAAGTATACATCGCCCGAGGCAAAAATAATTTGCTCTCGAGTCATATACTCTACTTTTCATCCCCTTCTATGACAAAATAAATAAGATATGGTGTTACGTAATTCGTGAATATACCTATTTACTTAAACAAAAATGTTGGGTATAAAATTTTAATATCACGTTTATTATACAGAAGCCCTCTATAAATATTTGTTGGTTGTTATAGCGGCTACAGAAATACATCATCTGTGAAAAATTCATATAAATACTAAAAAAATAAGCAAAATAAATAAAACAAATGAAACTAATGAAACTAACGAAACTAATGAACTAATGAAACTCATTAAACTAATGAAACTAATGAAACTCATGAAACAAATGAAACTAATGAATCTAATGAAACTAAAGAAACTAATGAAACTAATGAAACTAATGAACTAATGAAACTCATGAAACTCATGAAACTCATGAAACTAATGAAACTAACGAAACTAACAAAACTAGCGAAACTAACGAAACTAATGAACTAATGAAACTAATGAAACAAATGAAACTCATGAAACTAATGAAACTCATGAAACTAATGAAACTAATGAAACTAATGAACCTAATGAAACTAATGAAACTAATGAACCTGATGAAGCAAATGAAACTAATGAAACTAATGAACCTGATGAAGCAAATGAAACTAATGAAACTGAAACTAATGACACTAATGAAACTAATAAAATAAATAAATTCTGTGAACAACACACAGCGCCATCTAGCCCCGTGGTAAGCCAGTAATTCATATAATTTACGTTTGATTTCTATGAATGATACATATGTTCCAAATTCAAATTTACTTTGCTCCCGGCTGTTTTATTTTGCTCCCGGCTGTTTTACTTTGCTCCCGGCTGTTTATCTTAACAGAAAAGAGCTACTTTGGTCGCACTTATAGAGGACCAAAGCGACACTTTTCGAATAGATGGGATGAAAACATATTTGCTCTAATGTCTTTATCCAGGGAGCAAAACGTCGACTACGTTTGTATGGAGAAAGAGAATGGAGACTGTCCTCTTAAACTAAAATGTGTTTTTTTCCTACTAAACATGAATTTTATTGTGCGCAAAAATATTTTTAATTTTATTTGGAAAACAAACAGTGACTATATATAAAACTAACTACCCTTACAACTTAACACCATTTATACAGGTGTTCCGAGGGGGGGGTTTTAAGCTGAAAGGGGGTTGTTCTAGAAGTTTTGACTAGACTTCTAGAACAACCCCCTTTCAGCTTAAAACCGTTTGTTCTACAACCTTTGGAAATTCAAACATTTTTTTCCAAAATTTTGAAGTTGTTTAACTAAACTGAAAAAACAGCTGTTTTGTAAATAAAGGAAATAAATGTTTTGATTGTAGAGGTCCGAACTATACAAATGGGCAAGAAACAGCTGATTTTCACGTTAAATTTAAACACTAAATTTTCGAAAAACCTAAAATTTCCAAAAGATGTGGAACAAAAGTTGTTCACCTAGACCTCTAGAACAACCCCCTTTCGGCTAAATACTCCTTCCTCGGAACACCGTGTATATCTCGTTATTTATTGTAAATACCCACTTCGAACAATTTTTCAAGAACTGTTATGTTCCCAATTCTATGAATTCGAGAATAAACTCAAGTTTGGTCAAACGCACTCTAAGTAGGTAGTACATAAATAAACAGGTTGGAATGAAAATCTCACTTATTTATTAGATACTAGCTACGCCCGGCGGTTTCACCTGCGTAAATCCTGATCCCGTGGGAATACCGGGAGTAACTAATATACTTGTATTTACTTATACACAAACTTTCACATTCATAACATTAGTAGGATAATATAACTTCATACGTAACAGCCAATTGCGAATTAAGAACTCCATACTACGAAGTCCCCTCCTAAAACATTATATTTCAAGTTAATTTCATTAGACGACCACTGTGGCTAGGATTACTGGGGCCAACCTTACTTTGAAATATAGTATTACTAGCTACGCCCCGCAGTTTCACCCGCGTAAGTCCCGATCCCGCGGGAATATCGGGTTTTTACGTGATTGAGTAACAAACACACACACACACACACACACACATACTCACAAACTTTCAGCTTTATAATGTCAGTAGGATATGCTATATTTCAGCTCAGCTACATACTTTTGAAAATGAATAATGTACGCAAAAAAGTCAAGAAATCTGTAGGTATGCCAGAAATTTGTCTGGCATACCTGCAGATTTCTTGACAAAACGAAACGATTATAGGAAAAAGTTGTTTATTTAAAAATAAAAAATTGGTTTTGAATACAAAAACACTCCTCAATTTTAGCATTTTTGATTTTCGCCTTTTGCAATCAGTCGACAAAAATACTATATTTTTATAGGGTGTACTGTACACACGTACACCCCAAAAAATCAAGTAAGGTACACATTTTACTTGATTTTTTTATCGAGAAATACTATATTTTTGGTAAAAGTGTTGGCCACCCTATCTGTGGCTCGTCGCCGGGCGAATAACCTCTAATTCAAGAATATCTAAATATTTATGCTTTTAAATAAATATTTATTTTGATTCTGGTCTTGGTTCTTATTCTGCAACTTACAAGTGCCGGCAAATATCTTGAAAAAATTTGGGGGATGCGCAGAACTCGATTATTCATAGTAGTCGCACGTAAATGTACTGCACGAACTTACCCCTTCCACGTCAGTATTTTTGATATTTGCCGGCACCTGTACAGCTCTTTTATGAGCATAGTTGAAGCACAAGCATATTCGGCATAAGCATATATTTATTTTTGAAATAAGTTACAAGTAACTTGTAATGTACACTATCTACATCTACACTAATATTATAACGAGGAAATATTTGTATTTGTGTGTGTTTGTGTCTGTATGTTTGTAATAAATAAACTCAAAAACTACTTTGCAGATTTCAAAAAATCTTTTACCATTTGAAAGCTACATTCACCTTGAGTAACATAGGCTACTTTCGTTCCCGATATTCCCACGGGATCAGGACTTACGCGGGGGAAACCGAAGGACGCAGCTAGTTTGAAATAAATATCCACACTCATTATCATTTATTCATAAAAACAATGTACAATAGGTTTGTCTCTATACAGGGATAGTCTATTTCAATCCAAAAACTGGGGGGTAGTTTTCTACATAAAAACGAAAAACTTTCGTTTTTGACTTTTGCAAATTAAAATGTCGTTATTGAAAATTGCCAGTTTAAATTTTGCTTGAAAATCAGCTGTTTAGGCTGTTTAGCTGCATAGGTTGATTATTTAATTGGTTTGAACTATTCCAATTTAAACACTAACCCCTTACTTATACTCGTAAACGATGGTTAACAGTAAAAGACAAACGTTACATAAAGTTAGTCATAGTTTATAAATAAGAGGGGAAGTTTTAAACCAAATAAATAAACATTAAAATTGCACCGAGCGGCGCAGTTGGTAGGATACGTTGCCTTAGTTTACCGTCATGGCGTCTGAAACGCATTTCGCCAGAAAACACTAGCACTATGACAAAGACGCATCTCGACAGTTACGCAATGTCCACGGGAATGTGGCCCGATATGCCCAACGTCTGTTCCCAAACATAAATTTGGGTAAGTCAATTAATAACCAAACCAATCCCAACGGAACAAAAAGAAACATTCGAGATCTACTTACTTAAGGGGTCAGTCCCCTTAAGAGGGCAGTCCTCAAATTTCGTGACGTGTCTTAAAGCCGAATACAGAAACGCCACTTAAAATTTGAGGCATACTTAAATAATTGAGCAGCTTCGAAATTTAAAATGTGTATGATTTTTTTTTAAGTTTGAGAGCTGCTTATTTAATTAAGTAGAACTCAGATTTTGAGTAGCGTTTCTGTATTCTGACGTTAGACTCTTAGGGCCGGCGCAGACCTGACGGAGCGCAGCGCAGCGCAGAGAATTTTTGATTGTCATAATATTATCGACCTTGTTCTCATTAAAATAATATTCAAAATCAGTTAACACACAATACGCGCGGAGGCGCGAGTATGCGCGCGGATTTATTTGTTGTGTTAACTGATTTTGAATATTATTCTAATGAGAACAAGGTCGATAATATTATGACAATCAAAAATTCTCTGCGCTGCGCTGCGCTCCGTCAGGTCTGCGCCGGCCCTTACACATCTTAGTTTAAAGACCTTTCACACACTACTAGATAGGTACTCTAACTTAGGTAGGTATAAATTAGAAATAACCGTCTATTTATATATTTATTATCACTATCATACCATATTCCGACCCGTGTCCCCAGCTATTCGATCGACGATCTGTAAAGAGAGTTGCAGGTCAGAAATACTGTATTAAGATAAATAAACAACAACAATAGACATAACAATAGTATCTGCATCAGAACTGTTATACCTAGGAACCTTTAATGTACCTTACCTTTATAATAACGTTGTGTATACCTATAATTGGTAAGCACACTTGTCCATCTTACAAGAAATGTGTTTTTTAGTGATGGGCCGACTAGGGGTTCTGCCGACTAGCAGACTAGCCGACTAGTCGGTTCCAAAATTGCCGACTAGTCGGCAACGCAGATCATTATAATTTCGAGATATTTGGGTTAATCATGATCACTCGGCGATTGTAGGTATTTTTGGATAAATTTGCACTTCGAAAGCTGTTGTGAAACTTCCAAAAAACGGTAAAATAAAAGTTGGGAAAAAAATTGAATGGAGCTGAGGCTAAGTAATAACATTTTAAATGTATGATGTTTAGATGATGTATGTAGGCTATGACGTTTTGTTAACGTTTTTCTGACTACCCACCTTCTAACTGTACTACTAATTCAATAAATATTGGTTTTATTGCATAATTGTTAGTTGACGACTAGTCGGAATAATTTGCCGACTAGTCGGCACCTGTCGACTAGTCGGTTGAACTGCCGACTAGTCGTCTTTCCCGACTAGTCGGCGACTAGTCGGCCCATCTCTTGTTCATGTTTTTCTGTATTAGCTATAGTGTACTTTACTGTTGGTGTACCTGATAAATAAATTGGTATAGCAATGTGTTTGTTTTGTTTTTTTGGCATTAGTGTTTGACCAATTCGACCATTCGATTTATAGTTCTCATTGAGGTTGATCACAAAGACCGATGGTTTTTTTTTCCGAGAATGTAATTTTTTTGCGAGACAAGCTTTGCTTAGTACAGGGGCCGCTGTTACTTATACCGCTGTTACTTATTTATTTTAAGAGGAGACTGTCCTCTTAAGATAAATAAATAAATATAGCACGACGTTACACACAGCTCAATCTAGCCGCAAACTAAGCACTAGGCTTGTATTATTGGTCTTAGACATCGGATACACTAAGATTTATACTTCTTTTTTGTAAATACATACATATAAAACATAGAAAACACCCAGACCGGACACAAATATTTGAGTGGAGAACTAAAGGTTTGCTAGTCGCCCTGAGAGTCCTTAGTCGCCTCTTACGACACCCACGGGAAGAGATCGGGTAACCCTATTCTATGTTCTTGGTGTGTCTCGAGTAAGTGCGTATACAGAAAGAAAGCTGGAAACTTATAAGCGCTGACAAGCGCTTGTCAGCGCTGGTCCGTTCACACAAAGGAAGCAGGTTGAGGCAGAATGTCGGACTCATCCACCGATCAGATAACCCAGAGATGGAGCATTATTTCATTATCCCGCCCAACAGGCTTCACCAAATTTGGAAGTAGGGCCGGGTAGCGGGGGGCGTAACGACAGCGGTCATAGTGATGGTCACATATAATTACTAAATATCGATACCATATATTTTATCGATGTTTTGTGTTATAAAATTATTGAAAAAAAAACGCAAACGGATGTAGTATATTTTTTATTTAAAAACCTAACACAAATAACTAACTGATAATGAAAACAGTGATGACAATACTTGTTTAGGATTTTATTTATATATACTACTGGCGTAAATCGAAAACTGAGCAATTTACTGCACTCTAGAGGTGCAATTCTGTTCATCACTCCGAAGATCCTCATCCGATCTTTACCATTTTTTATGCGACCAATCTGTAGTTAGTACCTTTCAAATGAAAAAAGTTAGGCGGAGTTATGAGGTAACAAACATTAAAAAAATACATCCGAATCGAGAACCTCCTTTTTTTGAATTCGGTTAAAAATGGGATAAATGAAGAACCGCTTGACCGATTTTGTGCAAACTACGCATAAAACAACAACTAGATAGTCCAAACAAAGCCTAAACATTTGGTTTGGATAGGTGAGCCGGTTCTTGAGTTATAATTTAAAATTACAACGAAAAGTGGCATTAATTTTTATATATTTAGATTATTTTTAGTTAAGATTTTACATAGACAAACAGGTAATTACCATCACTGTTTTCATCATCATTTAATATTAGCATAAATATCTAAATGAAACGATTAATAATGATGATTCGATTTGAGTCCATTATTGAAATACCCTTAGCAGTCATGACCAACTTTTAGACCCCAGCACAAATCTTGCCAATAATGTCCCAACTGCTAAAGTTATTTTAATGGTTTTGTCAAACTTACTTTTTACTTTTACGCATCTGAATAGGAAAAATGTTTGAGTTTTTACGGGCAGTCAAATAAATAATTAACCACTGAACCGACTTATATAATTTATTTATGGCCCCAACTTGGCCTCACTCAAGCTGGGCCCATAAGCAAAATACGCAAGTAATCGAAACACTTTCTCTTTTAAGTCGGTTAAAATAGTTTTTAAATTCACAACAAGTTTGAAAAATAAAATTAATGTAAAATATTATAAAGCATGTCAGTTCTACATTTTATCGAATCGATATTTTTCAATTAATTTCCAGTCACTATTTACACGTGCTTCATAATTTCAATATCTTTAAGAAAATAACACAATTATTTTTCCATTCAGTGAGGGCGTTAGTATCGACATTTCAACCAAATTTGTTCCTGAGCAATTAGTTCCTCTGTCTACCACAAGATAAAAATAAGATTGTTTTGATACCAACGATAACCAACTTATTTGTACAGTTGAGTGAAGGCGCTAGTGTCTATACAAAAACCGAACTTCCGTACTGCAATTAAGTAATATTGGTTTATTGCAAAAAGACTTCAACGCGTGCCCTTTTTTTCGTGAAGAACATTTTCTACCAAGATATCTTGTGTAGTTGGGATAGTCAAAATTAAAATTAAAATCACTTACCGGTGGAAAGTTATCCCGTCTTTCTGGAAGCTTGATGTATTTTTGTTCTTCCCACACCATTTAATTGGGCAGGTCATAGTTTCTATGCCAATTACGGTGAAAAAAACGCATAAAACAAATAAAAAGCTGTGAGCCCCCGCCTGCACCACTCCTTGGCTTACACTGAAGTTGTAATCGATACGGCCCTTTGATATAGTCATGAGTCGGAGTACGAGTGGTGAACAAGAGAGATCTAATTTAAGGTGTCTAGTTCTATACGTCAGTGGACTCATCGGACGATGTTATGACGTCAGCCGCCCAGCGCTGACCAGCGCGTGTTGAAGCTTGTCGGTGCTTATTGGCGCGGGTTCATACATTTTCATACTGACAAGCGCTTGTCAGCGCTGGGCGGCTGACGTCATATCATCGTCCGATGAGTCCGACATTCTGCTTCAACCTGCTTCCTTTGTGTAGAACGGACCAGCGCTGACAAGCGCTTGTCAGCGCTTATAAGTTTCCAGCTTTCTTTCTGTATACGGCCTAACAGTAGATTATATACCTAGCGCAGAAAAGACATTTTTTCCGGCGAGAGTGTGTTTTTAATCCAGAGAGAAGGGAAGGATTCTAGAGTAGAATCCCGAGCGCAGCGATGAATTCTTAAGTAGAATCCAGAGCGAATCGAGGGATTCAAAGTACCTCACTCGAGCGAAAAATAGTGTTTGCTCCAGAGGTGAACATTCTACTTTTCATCACCCTTTATGAGAAAAGATATCAAGTACTTACTCCTCGGATGACAGGCAAGTTGAGCAACGAGCCAAAGACTGGGACCATTCTTAAGAAATTCACTGCGGCAGGGAGAAAGCCTCTGGAATAAAGATAGAGATAAATAAATTAATAGACGTTACACACAGCGCAATCTACTCCCAAACTAAGCCCTAGGCTTGTACTATACGTACTAGACAACGGATATACGACATATGATAGGTACTGCTTAAAAAAAACCATATGATACATAGAAAACACCCAGACCAGAAACAAATATTTATTTTTAAGCATACATACCTGCACGCGGCGGGAATCGAACCCGCAACCTTCTGCATTGCAGTCGGGCCTTCCCCCGACGCGCCACAGAGGTCGTCAAAAGTTAAGTTAAAATAAGTTAAGTTACTAAAATGACTGTAACTGTCATATTCTATATCACTGTAAACGCAAAAACCAACAATTTCAATTGTTTCAATCGAGATTTGTTAGCAACAGAGTTAAAAGAACAGTCTACCTTCTCTTTCCTCCATACAAACTTTACAAATGTAGTCGACTGTATCCTCCCTGGATAAAGATATAAGAAAATATATGTTTATGCCATAAGTTTTTTTCAGCCATGACCATGTCTCTACGTTTTGATTTTTTTCATTTTCTAATTTTTCTGAATTGTATTTCTATTCTAATTAGAAAATGAAAAAAATCAAAACGTAGGGGCATGATTTTATGGCATAAATATATTTGCTTTAATGTCTTTATCCAGGGAGGAAACAGTCGACTATGTTTGTATGGAGAAAGAGTAGGTAGACTGTCCTATTAAATAATCAGCTAGACTGAGCCTATGTGCAAAAATTACCTGAATAGTAATAAAAATCCATATATCTCAGCGATCATCCCGATCATAGGCCATCCGAGCAGCACTATTGTGATGCCACCGAAGAAAGCGACTGAGGCTTTCACTTTATGCCTTTGGAAGAAGAAGAAAAACGTTCTTTGGAGCCCTATCACGCAGGCGAGACCGCTGATGAACAGAATCTGAAACCAAATAAATATTGAATGACGTTACAGACAGAGCAATCTAGTCCCAAAACTAAGCACTAGGTTTTTTATTACGTATAGTTAGTTAGTAAGTGCTATGATACTTTATTACTTTTAGACACGAAGCCTAATTTAAGCTCAAATTGTCCGATATCTTTAATTCAATGAATCACCGATGTCTACGATACAGGCACTTAGCCTAGTGTAGATGTCATAGTTAAGCATCTTTGTAATTGTGGACTATTTAATAAAGTTATTTTTTTTGTTTTTTTTTTTTTACTATGGGTACTAGACAACGGATAAACTACATTGTATACTACACTACATACTAAACTACATTGTACAGCTGTTTTAAAGATTTTATAACACTTACATTTCCAATAGCCAACAACCCTTTATCAAAAAGTAAGAGAACTCCAAGGAACAGAAACGTCATACCGAACCCCGCGAGGCCAACGCCTATTTCTGAAATATTCAAATATCACCATTTGAGTACTATTAAGTAGTTACCTGCAGAATAATAAATAAATATTGCACAACATTACACACAGCTCAGTCTAGCTTCAAAGTAAGCACTAGGTGCGTACTATGGGTACTAGACAACGGATATACATTACATCAAGTATGAAAACACTAAGACTAAAAACAATTATTTATGTTTAAGCATAAATACTTGCACCCGGCCGGAACCTTCTGTATTGCAGTCGGGCCTCGCCTGATGCACCACAGAGGCCATCAGATGAGTGCATATTAATTATTCACCCGCATAAGTCCCGATCCCGAGGGAATATCGGGATCAACAGTAGCCTATAGCCTTCCTCAATAAATGGACTATCCAACCCCGAAATAATTTTCCAAATCGGACCAGTGGTTCCTGAGATTAGCGCGTTCAAACAAACAAAAAAACAAACAAACAAACTCTTCCGCTTTATAATAGTAATAGATTATACTACGTAGAGATGTAGGTATGCAGCATGAAATTCAATTAACTATTTTAAGTGTGGCACAAAACATCATTAAATCATCATCATCATCATCCGAGCGATGTTTCCAGTTGCATCCCTCTTGGGAGCCTGAGGTCTGTTTTCCTATTTTTTATTTCTCTGCAAAGCAGATACTTGGCATCCAAAACAAAACATAATTAACTATTAGATGAAAAGTGTGAGTCTAAATTCTAAATGAAAAAATAGAAATAAAGCACGATGAATACTATGATTTTTGGCTGTTTGTACCTAAATAAAGTACCTTTAAAAGTCAAATAGACAGATCTAAAATCATTGAAGAGATTAAATATAATGACTGAATATAACAATTATTATACAAAACACAGGGTCATATCACTGAATTAAGGCTAATTAAAATAGATAAACACTTGAATTTCATCAAGATATGATGATTTAACAAAACATATTTTAGATGTCGAAAACAACGTTAATACTTACTCTGAGTGTCTGTAATTTCAATCATAATGGAGTTTATTTATTTATCCACTGTACTAAATAATTTTATTTGTTTTATTTGATATAATTAATGTTATTTTATTCAATAAAACAATCATAACCTTATCCACGTCATTTTCGGGTGATTTTATACACAGAAAAGTTGCTAGTTTAACTTTTCAGAAGTATCCAAAAATTAAGAAATTATTTCTAACATCTTAATCTAATATTAATAATGTTATAAAAAAAGGTGAAAGTTTGTAAATGTTTATGTGTGTGTCTCTTGCTCCTTGACCCAAAAACCGCTGTATCAATGGGGTGGCACACGCAAAGCTGTGAGCAGATGGCGCTGGGGTCGGATGATCTTTTACTTTTTTTGATAATGGTCCCCCAAAAATGAAAACGCTGAGTTTTTTTTTTCGGTCTGAGACCGATATGGCCAATTTGGTGCCGAGAGTTGTAAATCACAACTGTTAGACAGTTCTTAGTTCAAACATAAGATCAATCGACCAACACCCTCTGCCGGGATAAAAAGTTAGTGTTCCTCCTCATTGCGATGTAACTCGTTGTGTAGATAGCTGGAGACATGGAATAACACACAGGCTAGTTGTTATCCCTAAAATGGCCACTGTTTTAAAAAGCTATACGGATAGATAGAAATGATAAAATAATATGAAATATGCACGCACAGCCACATAGCTATAGTTTATCTAATATTCTCTGAACCAATCTGACGTTTTCGGTGCTGCCGGCTTTTAATGAAACAAAAATAGTGATGTAGTAAAAGTGTTCATTCAATCAGAATAGAATCAGAATCAGAATTCTTTATTGCAAAAATGATGAAATTTTCTAAAGTTATAGTTTCAAGACTCTCCAAAACTTCTTTATTTCTAATAAGTTAGCTACAATACACTCCGAATTAATATTAACTACAATTAAAAGTTTGATCAAAGATTTAATTGATTTACTTTAATTTAATTTGCTTGATCTATTTGGATAAAAAAAATCGTATATGAAAGCAAAAAGTGATCTCGAAATTCCCACAGAATTAGGATTCAGACCTCGGCCACAACTGCACGAACATAAAAACAAAAACGTAAAAAACGTAGGAAAACGTAGGTTGATTTTCATCATGAAAAATTGGGTAGGTTAAAACAAATTTACCTTACGTCCAAAATAAAAAAAAATCGTTGAAATCACTCTATTACCACCCCGCGAGTCAGTTCGTATTCAGCCCTGGTGCGTCGTTTTCTTTAAAACACTTCAGAAAGATACCTTTTTTCGTGAACTAATTTATTTCAGTTACTACTGTTTTTCAAAAAGTTCAGTGATCATAATATAACTTTACTTAGTTGCGTTTCGTTCGCAAAGCAAATCAACCACAAAAGAATCGCGAAGGAAAAGTGAAAACCTTTTTCGTTTCTTGCCTGGCCGAACACGTACGTTTTCCGTATACGTATTCGGAATACGGAATATCGACTCGGAATTTCGTGATCCTAGAGCAGACGTTCGGTTTTTTTTAAGCTTTTATTTATTTGAAATGTTTACAGTCAGTAGGTACCTATGTTTTTCGTTCGGAAATAAAACGAACGTGTGCGGTCAAGCTTACGAAAATTAGTGCACGCAACACTGCAGAACTGGTGTGTGTATGGGCTTAAAATAATAAAAAAATGTGTTTAATACTATAAAGCTGGTATTTTACATATTCCTAACACAAGAACTTGCTTTTTCGGCAAGCCCATAATTTAGAATTAGATTTCCATATTGTATTATCAATTTTCAATATTTAATTCAAAAAGTTCATTTATTCTTCAGAATTGTTCACTTCTGAACGGTATTTTCAGAATATACCCATCACTACCATCTTGAGGGTGACAAACATTATCTCGAGTTTTGACATTTCGAAATGTCAGATTTGTTCAGAGATTAAGAAATAGACTATAGTAAGTTTGTACCTACAAAAAAGAGTCTTTTACTAGTTCCAACAAAATTTTAATAATTTGTGGTAAAAAGATCAATATGGCAATACTAAACAAAACTTCAAAAACATTTTTTTTTGGATCCTGCTTGTTCTGTCTGAGTTCTGCGTTTTGTTCACTACGAAAATGATAGACTTTTTGACAATTTTGACGATGGTAACTTTGGCTTGCAAACGTCATTGAATGTCAAAAGATTGCGTCCGGCGGCGTCCCTGCCATTTTGTGATTTGCTTGCGATTTATTTCAAACATTTTGCTTTCTCAGTGATAATACTAAAAAAAATATTCGTTGCAAAAACTGTTTCGGTATACGACGTGCAATTACGGTTTTCCCCGTGATCAATCAGCGCTAAATTTTCAGTTTTATTTAGGTTGAAATAACCTAATTCGGTAAGGCCAATAAGCCTAGTCGTATTTTCCGTGAAAATGGTACGTGGTGCCGGCCGTGGAGGCCGCGGTATGCCAGGGCGAGGCATGGGCCGTCCGCCCTTCAATAGACCGCGAGTGCTTCTATTGCGACCTCCTTTTGATCTCATATTAGCTGAACCTGCATTTCCTCGGTGCAAACCCGCTCCTGACGATTCAGCATTGACACAGGTATGTGTTTTGTTAACTTGTTAATTAATTTTCTGAATACTTAATTCAATAAGAGTTTCGCGTAGGGTACCTACTACAAAAAAGGTTGCATGACTCCGACTCATGACCAGTTTTTCAAATAAGTCAATCCAATTATTTATCAGAATATCGCAGTATGCTTCAGTTGAAATTCTTTCAGGCATTACTCAAGCGCCACGCCGAGCTGTGCCCCACTCCGGCTGAGCAAGCCGCTGTATTGAGTCTCGTAACGAAGGTGCAGACTGTATTGGACAACCTTGTAGTGGCTCCCGGTGACTTCGCAGCATGTGTGAGTATATATACAGTGGTGGTCATATAATTAAGAACGCCGATATAAAGGGAAGATTTTTTCAAACTAAGATGCAAAACTAATTTCATGCATAATTTTTTATTTCTCTTGGTATCGTAAAACTTTTCCATAATAGCACTGTATTCAGTGATACACATGATTAGCTAAAAATTAATAGACAGACTTTATAGACTACTTCTAAACATAATATTCCTATTTACTGGCTGGCCACATAATTAAGAACGCTCAATAGTTTATACCTTTATTCAAATTTAATTAGAGAACAATCAGTCGATTTGTAATGTTACTGTTTGTATAATTTTGGCGCCATTTAGTGCTGTAAAAGATAAAAGTTATGAAAAAAAAACAATGGGAAAAAATAAAAGTTGTGATAAATCTACAAGGGAAGTAATAATAAAAGTTCGCCGGAAGAATTGGTCTTATAAAAAGATAGTCGACCATCTGCAATGTTCAAAAACGATGGTTTTCCACGCTGTAAAGCATTTTGGTACGTATCAAACTACTTTGAATGTGCCACGTGTACCTAAACAGACAAAAACAACTACTCGAGATGACCGAACCATCGTTCGTATGGCAAAACAAAATCCTTTTAAAGGGTCCAATTGGCTTAGAAAATAATATTTTGGTGAAAACAACCCTTCAGCAATCTCAGCACGCACCATTCGAAGACGTTTGGTAGAAAAAAAATTGCACGGTAGGATAGCAAGAAAGGTACCCATGTTGAAATTTTGCAACAGGCAAACCCAGCTTGCATTTGCGAGAAAGTATGAAAACTGGACTGTGCGACGGTGGAAAAAATGTATTTTTTTTCTGACGACACGAAATTAAACAGAGTATGTTCTGATGGAAAACGATATGTACGACGTCCCCCGAATACAGCATTTGACTCTAAGTACATGTAAGTACCATTAAAGCACGGTGGTGTATATGTGAAAATTTGGGAGCGCTTTTCTGGACATGGTGTAGGACCTGTCAAGTTGATAGAGGGTAACATGGATCAGTTCCAATACAAAAATATACTGGAAGAACCAATGTTACCTTATGCTGAAGACGTTCTACCGGTTATTTGGCCATTCCAGCATGACAATGATCCAAAGCACACTGCACGCACCGTAAAGGAATTTCTTACAGCGCAATCAGTTTCTGTCTTAGACTGGCCAGCCCAAACAGATCTGACCTGACTAACAGCCCAGACCTAAACCCAATAGAGAATCTGTTTTTCGAAGTAAAGAAAAAGGCTCCAAATACGAAGTTTGAAAATTTAAGAGAGCTGTACGACGTTTTTTTAGAATAATGGAACTCTGTTTCTCTTTACAAATGTCAAAAATTAATAAAGTCTATGCCTCGCTGGTGGAAAGCAGTAATTAAAAGCCGTGGATATGCTATTAACTATTAATTTTAGTTAAAAATATATTAAATAGCTTTCTAAGATTTCCGGGCTACATATTATTGTGATTTTTTAAATGTGAGTGCAATTTCCGAGCAGTTAAATAAATCGTTCTTAATTATTTGTCCAGCTTCAGTACTGTTTGAATGTGTTACTTTGGTAAAATTAATAAAATGTGAAAAAAATATTAAGCGATTTCATTCTTTATTTCTAAGCCACGTTGCTCTATGAATGTAGCTATTTTATAAGATAACTAGTTGCTTCTCAGAAGGTACTCATCTCTGTGTATAATAAGACTTAAATAAAAAACTTCTAGAACTTCAAATCGTTCTTAATTATATGACCACAACTGTATGTTGTAAAGAGGTAGGATGATGTCGTCAGGAGGGTGCTTTACTTTGTAATTTGTATTTGCTGTCTTATATCTCCTAGTGGGCATACTTGGGCTTCTAGATGGGCGTACTTGGGTAGATGTCGGCTCAATGAAAACAACTATGATGAGGTACTGGGTATAATCAACGTTCAAATCATATGGTAGGTAACAATATTCAGATAAAAAGAATACGGAACGCGAGACAGTTTCTACTAGTCATCACGACCATCCCCAGATGAATGATATCCGTTGCTTGGAAACCAACAAGTCATCACGTCGCTGCTGTAGACTCTGTCAGTGTCACAAAGAACACTAGCGATCCGATTCTTCTAGTAAGGAGTTTGATTAGCTTAGCAGTCCACACTTCGACATATATATAGCACAGTATAATAATAACCAAAATTTAAGTTCAGAATGAGACTGTAAACAATAGAAACAAACTTTCAAACGGGTTATTGGAGCACTAACAGAGCCTTATGAGATAGATCGAAAAAGGATCAAATAACACATTGAGATACAAGTACCTAGAGAAGCTATCTCGGTTGCACTTTAGAATCCTACGTCACGATTTTGGGGGTAGGGAGGGTTGGGGGGGATTGTTGTACAACCCCCCTAACATCTTCCCCCCTTGAGCAGATGCGTAATTTAAAAAATACCATAAATATAAATTAATAATAATTTGGAGGTTATAATTTAGCTTAAATTTGAATATGTGTGGGCTCCAGCGCGACGCAAGGGCTGTAGCAGCAGCCCCTCAGCCCTTGCGTGACAAAACGCAGCACCAGACACTCACCTTTCCAGCTTTGGCAGCAGTTTAGTCTTCGCAGCATAGTTTTATTTATAGATAGAATTAGGCGCTTTGGCGACCGCTGCCGCGGCACGCTCGTTTCGCTCGCTCGCCAAAGCGCTGCGCGTAATCATGTTCTAACATTAACCTAACCTATCCAAGTCGGGGTGATCCATATATTTTTTTCGAAGTTCAAGTAAAATTGTATGAATTTTTTTTTTTTCATTGCTCAACATAAAACTAGCAATAATGGTTAGCCCTGTTTCTCCTCTATCTCCTACAAGTCTTTTTTTATACAAATTCGTGACGTAGGATTCTAAAGTGCACCCGCTATCTCAAACAAATTCCATGTTTCTATTACACGAAACCATTACAAAAAAGCTGCTGCAACGCTAACAATATTGTAACGTCTATAGTAAAAATTAAATAAAGCGCTTAAAAGGCTTAATTTTTCCGCGACAAATCAAACGTCAAAAGCATCATTGAGTAATGTCTAAATGGCGCATAATGTCACAGTGATTTTATAAAATATTTTTCTCTATCGATAATATAAAGTGTACTTAATGATGGAAGGTGATTCCTTGGGCTTTATTTGTAATTCATGCGCCTTTTGTACAATATCTCAGGACACACGAAAGCGTATTGAAGTCAATTAAAATACACAGAATACACACGTATCGTCGCGTCTAGCGTCAGTCATAGACTAAATTCAAAGGTGGGAGTAGGCCCCAACTCGTGTTACAAAAAGTTTAGTTGGGCCATCTCCTCTAATTACTACTTATTAACTCAATGAAATAACATAAACCATGCTAAAATCATCTTCTGGGCCCTGTTTCAGCCGACAATCTAACATATATGTCAAAAAGTGACATAATTGTCAAATTGACAAGGCTTAAATGTTTCATAACCACTCGTGCGCGGAAGTTTTTTATTTCTAGGCGTGGCCTTGCGCAAGCTCTGACGTCGTCGTGGGTGGTCTGCGTAAGTGGTTCGCGCGCCCACTTGTTATTATAAAAGTAACAATTATGTCAAAAAGCGACAGGTGAAACCTGACATTATGACTGACTAGCTGCGCCCTGCGGTTTCACCCGCGTTAGTCACTGCTATTCCCGATCCCGCGGGAATAGCAGGATAAAAAGTAGTCTATGTGTTATTCTAGGTCTCCAGCTATCTATATTCCAAGTTTCATCACAATTGGTTCAGTAGTTTTTGCGTGAAAGAGTAACAAAGTCGCATACATACATACAAACTTTCGCGTTTATAATATTAGTAGGATAGGAAGTAGGATTAGAGCACCATAGTCTACCAGTTTTGATGTAACCTTACCTATCTATTGTTATATTTCCAGCAACTAGAAGAGGTGAGACAAGTGGGCTCGTACAAGAAAGGTACCATGATGGCAGGCAAGAATGTAGCTGATATTGTTGTTCTGATGAAGACTTTGCCTACCAAAGAGGCTGTGGAGGGGCTTTCCAATAAGGTATGTATGACTTGAATCATAATTCTTCTCATCCGAGCAATGTTCCCAGTTATATCTCTCTCAGAAACCCGGGGTCTGCTAAACCACAAAAGGATATTTTTTATTTGGGGTTGGTGCAGTACGTAAGTCAACGTCATTGCTATACCTTCTGCAAATAGATTTGGTAATATTTTTACAGTCCGCCGCCTGCCTTACACCAACCCTCTTAGGAACTAAGCAGTTTATCTGCTCACAAGCGGGAAAGGCCCGCAGATCCCTCACTAGCGTTTGGGGACATGATCGTTCTATAACTGATCCTGGATGGTTGCTCCTTGGAGTGGCCTAACGGTACAGCATATTTGCATGTCGCCTTTTACGACACCCACCCACCCAATGTACCTATTAACACAGTTAGAACAATGTGGCAAACAAATGTCTTGCCATGGCGGTCATGGTTGCCATGGTACGAGATGGTGTGTACCTCCAAAGGGAAGATCTTCCACCAGGCAGCTGGTTTTGCCCGGTAGGCCGCGGCCCGACGATGTCTCATCGGGAGTTGTATATGTGCTTATCTCGGAAAGAATGTTGATAGCGCGATTCAGGATTTCATACTAGTAACGCCATCTAGTTGATTCTGTGGGCGTCCGCCACACCTCCGCCCGGCCGCGGCAGATTGGGAAGACCCAAGAAGTGCTGGCTTGACGTTGTAAGATCGGATATGCGTGCAAATGGCCTCACTACACGGGATGCCGAAGATCGTGCGAAGTGGAGACGTAAAAGTAGGAAAGCGGACCCCGGGCTGAGAGAGAGATGCAACCGGGAACAACGCTCAGATGATGACACAGTTAGAACAATAAATTATTCTTATTCCAGCGCTAGCCTATATGTTTATTTTTACATCTAATTGTTTGCAGGTGAACGAAGAACTAAACAAGCTGATGGTAGCGGACGGATCCGGCGCAGTGGTGAGCGCGTCGCACAGTCGCGGGTTCACGGTGACGGGCGCGGCCGCGGCAGTCCGAGTGCTCATTACTACGTTACACCAGAATCTAAGGAAATTGGAGCCTGATGTAAGTCCTAATCTTTCTGTTCTCGCCGTTGTCCCATTGGCCCATTGGTGGCCTGACGGTACAGCGGACCCCTCTCGTTATACCCTTGCTGGTCATAGCAAAATCAAAATCAAAGTATGTTTATTCATTCGGATATTAGCAAGATATCTCTTTGACATGTCATTTTTTTTTTATTTAATCTACTCTACTATGTCTTCGGATCGCGACCTCCATGACATGAGAAGAAGACACAAGAAACTCATGGGGTTTTTTTTTTTAAATTTTTTTTTGCAGTAATCATGTGATTTACATTGTCGCATATATATTATTGAAGAAAAGTGGAACTGGAGCAATAATCTGTACTATAATAATCCTTACTAGCATTACAAGAGCGAAAGTAACTCTGTCTGTCTGTCTATCTGTTCAAATAAGTTATAATATACAAAATTATAAACATAAAAAAAATAATTTACTTAAAACACTATCTCATCCACAAACACACAACCCGCCGGGGACGCTATAACATATATGCGTAGCTATTAGAGAACTGGGTTTGCTTGTCTTTTTGGCGCCTTGACCCCTATCTACATGCCCAAAGTGGCCATAGTCTTTATTGCTCCGATACCTGTCTGGAGAGGCAGCCCTCCTTATGACAACCGAACACACTAACGTTTGCGGTCTATCCATAACTGATCCCGGACGGCGCTCTCGGGAGTCTCGGGAATTACAACGTCATTGTATTATAAGCCCCGCAAGTTGATATTGCGATGGAACCTTGTCACAATAACAGCTGCGTGACGTCATCCGTTGCAAATAGCAATAGCAAAAAAATTGAAATAAAAAGTAAATAAGCTATGGTCTGTCCATTATAGCTTGATTCCTGTGACAGGTCTCCATAGGGGTGGGGTAGTGTTTAATCGTTATTGGATCTATTCGATTATCGATTATTATTCTCTTAGATTTTGAATCGATAGTTACATGTTTATTCCGGAATTTTGTAATAGCTTTACTTTACTTTAATATGCTTTACCACGGCGGCGATTTCGACTAGTATCTATGTATTTATGTTCAGTCAACCAGACAGTGTAGAATACGTGCGAATTGAAATCGGCGTTTGGTTGAAATTGAAATAAACCACATAATAAATATTTATTATAAAGGAATTGATTTATATTTGTATTATTGTTACATCATAAAAAGGATCCAAACCATAACAAGGCTTCGGCCATGTTGTGTTTTGCTTAGGCACGTAGTAGTAAAGTTTACCTTAACTACTTTACTTTAGTCTACAAAGTAGCAAACTTGTTTAGTATTATTTTAGTTTACCAAAGTAGTGGGTAATTGTCAGTGGTCAGATCAGGAGTGGTATTTTTGAACCGTTAGAAAACTCTTTCGTATGCGAAAAGCCGCGCGGTCTCGTTCACACACATGCACAACGAGCAAGAGCAAGCTTGCGAAATTCGAACTCTCGCATACAAATTTAATTTAAGTGGTTAAAAAATACGGCTCCAGATCACTGATCATATTTTCGATTGGTAAAATCACCTCAAGTAAAATACATTTTTTTTATTTTAATACAAAAAAGGATTTTAAGTGCAAGATTTTTATATGTGTAGTTTAATCTTCTCATTTGAGCGATGTTCCCGGTAGCATACCTCTTCGTTTTAGCGGGGTTTTAGCAACCCCCCGAGAACCCTAAATTATTTGGGGTCGGCCCTGTAGGTAAGTTATTATTGACCATACCTACTGCAAATTGATTTGGCAATATTTTTACAGCTTGACTCCAACCGGCAACCCTCCTAAGGATCATAAAGATCATCCGCCACCGCGGGGGAAAACTCGAGGTTAGCTCGTCTCCCCTAGATCCCTTAATAGCACCACTATAATTACGCGAATCATTTCGCAAATGACATAACAAGGGAGATAATCTCATAATGATATATTTTTTTTCAAATTACGAGCTCATTTTAATCTCGTAAACTAAAATTCACATAGAAAAGCGGTGTAATATTATATTATTTAAGATACGTATCAATGTAATAAATTGATAAAATAATTAATATTAATAGATTACGAACTTTGGAATACCGATATTTTTCATATTCATACCGATTTTCTATAGTCTGTGGTTTTTCCCTTCCCTCGAGTGGGCGGGTCCCGCCGATGAAATATGACAATACGCTTGGTACAGTTAACCAAAAATAAAAACAATACTTCATGAGGATAATGTGTCACAGGAATCAAGCTATAATGGACAGACCATAGGGTTATTTGTAGTAGCGAGACGGCTGTTTATTACCATAGGTATATTTCTAAGAAATTTCGGGACCATAAAATATTAGTTTTGTATGCTGCTTATGAAAAAACATTGATTACACCCATAAGTACATAATAATTATATTGTTGATGTGTAAATATTTCTAAATTAATGTCTGGGTTATGTGGTAAGTAAATAATTATAAATTATATTATTTACCTTGCGAACGGTACCGACGGTGCACGTCGACTACGTCACCAAGATAGCCGCCAATCGCAATATCAACTTGCGGGGCTTATATGACGATTGTAATATAAAACATGATAGAAAAAAATAATTGAAAAAAAAACCCATGAGTTTCTTGTGGTTTCTTCTCATCGGAGGGCGCGTTCCGAAACCACAGTAAAATAAAATCTCGACGTTTCAAAACGTACGTATGTGTGTATAATATACGTTCTAAATGAATAAATGAATTTTGAATTGAATTGAACCGTACTTACTTAGTTACCGAACTAAAACCGGCCAAGGGCGAGTGTGGACAGTGAAGCCTTAATAAAAGGGTCTTGTTTTTAGCCTTCGGGTACGTCCGACTCGCGCTTGACCGGTTTTTTTTCTTTATTTTGAAAATTAATCTTACTGGTATGCTACTTGATTTTAATAATTAAAATATATGAATAAATATTGCACGACATTACACACAGATCAATCTAGCCGCAAACTAAGCACTAGGCTTGTATTATTGGTATTAGACATCGGATACACTTTTTTTTTTTTTTTTTTTTTTACGTGGAGAAATGCGCGCGCATACTGCACTACCACGGGGAGGTAGTGCAGTTATGTGGGTCTCCAACCCACTAAAACTCCACGGTCCACCTCCTCTACCGCTAATGGCGGGAAACACGGGCACGCTCTCGCATTCATCAGTGTAACCCGCCACGGCCGTCCGTCGCCGGACCCTCCTCTGGGGGAACGCCCCCATCACCGGCGCACCAGGGGACATGGCACGCCGTGACCACCTCGGGAACCAAAGCACGTGGGTGCCAGACGACCCCATGTCTGGACACCCCTGGTTCCCCTGCGACGGGTCAGGTCTGTGGTCCCGTCGCCAACCACTTTTCGGCTGCAGAGGATAGGGAGAGCGGCAACGACACACCGTCACTCCTCTTCCCCTGCAGCCCCACCGCGTCCGCCATCAAAACGGTGGCGACCCCGCCAAGGCCGCGGAAGGTAGGGAGAGCGGCAACAGCACACCGACACTCCTCTCCCGCCGCGGCCTCCCAACTCTCAGCTGCAATGGCTCCCATACGGCATTGCAGCCCGCCTCAGTTGCGTGGCGCCCATACACCACGCAGCCTACTGGCCGCTTCATCGTTGGCTTTGCCCTAAAGCCCTGATGAGCGGCCCCTCCTCAGGTTCCTCTTCGCTTCACCGTGGGTGACCAAGCCACGGTTACTAAGCCCCCCCGCCACGACAAGGCGGGAACCCTTCGGGGGGGAGACATCGGATACACTACATATAATACTTTTTTTGTGTAAATACATACATATGATACATAGAAAACACCCAGACCAGAAACAAATATTTAGAAAATTTATTTTCAAGGAAAAAATAGCATTCAAAAATTTTCACTTGCGGCGAGGCTTGAACTCGCGTCTTTGTCTCGCGTTTTTTCCTTGAAAATAAATTTTCTAAACAAAATAGCCTTGAGCTGCATACAAAAATTAATAGAAATTTATAACAAATATTTATTTTAAATATAAATAAAATACTTGCACCCGGCGGTAATCGAACCCGCAACTTTCTGCATTGCGATCGGGCCTTCGCCCCGCCCCACATAGACCGTCAATGTTTTTGATACAATGAGGAGGAACACTAACTTTTTATCCCGGCAGAGGGCGCGAGTCGATTAATCTTAGGTTTGAATTAAGAACTGTCAAACATGTGTTTTTTACAACTCTCGGCGCCAAATTGGCCATATCGGTCTGAGACCGAAAGAATAAAAAAAAAACTCGGCGTTTCCATTGGTGGAGGACCATCATCGAAAAAAAAAAAGATCATCCGATGCCAGCGCCTCTGCAAACAGCTTTGCGCGTGGCACCCCATTGAAAGAAAGTAAAACGAAGTGACAATTTCGATTTATTATGACCGAAGCATCTGGAGATCTATGAGGGAGGCTTATGTCCAGCAGTGGACTTCTTACACCTGAAATTATGATGATGATGAAGTATATTTAGCGACAACCTCTGTGGCGCGTCGTGCGAAAGCGCGACTGCAATGCAGAAGGTTGCGGGTTCGATTCCCGCCGGGTGCAAGTATTTATGCTTAAAAAATAAATATTTGTATCTGGTCTGGGTGTTCTCTATGTATAATACTAGCTGCGCCCCGCGGTTTCACCCGCGTTAGTCTCAATCCCTTTAAAATAGAGTATTGAAATACCCGGTAGTAAAAATCAAATTTAATCGGGTAAGTACCTACTTTTTAAACATAAAAAAAGAGAAACAGACAGAATGACATACATTTTACTAACTATTATTATAAGTTGAGTTTAATTTCATTCCAACATCGCGAAACCTAAAGAGACCTAGTATAATTCTGGTTTTACTGCCTCATCAAACTTATTTTTTTTATTTGCGTCTAAGTACAGACTTTTTGACCTACCTACCTACCTATCTTTCCTTTATTTTAAGTATTGGCCAAAACTCGTCAGGTTTCGGCAGGTTCCGATTCCATTTGGTTTCGTGGTTATAAAATTCAATTATCTATACCTACCTACAAATAAAATTCAAAGACATGGTTTTTGCATGACTGATTGATTGATTGACTGACTGACTGAACTAT
This sequence comes from Idaea biselata, assembly GCA_958496205.1. Taxonomy (NCBI): domain Eukaryota; kingdom Metazoa; phylum Arthropoda; class Insecta; order Lepidoptera; family Geometridae; genus Idaea; species Idaea biselata. The sequence goes on from OY292406.1 coordinate 11,586,152, forward strand.
ATATCAACGCAATTTTAAATTTGGAGAAAGTGTTTCTTGTGGTGTGTACTGTGTAGTATCCAATAAGAAAGGGTTTTAGGAAAATCCCGGGCGAACGGGACTTACGCGTGTGAAACCGCGGGACACTGCTAGTCTATAAGTAAATCTTAGTTGCGCACTTTCATACAAATTAATGCTTAGAGAGCACACCATACTGAAAATACAATCGACTTGTGGTACGGGCGCGGGCGTGGTGCGATGCGACACTCGAATTCGGAATTAAGGATTCCGTAGGTACTTTTTAAACTTGTGATAACTTCTAAACCAAATATCCGATTCGAATGAATTAAAAAGAAATTTACTTAGAAATAAATAGTTCTAATTATAAAATAAATTATTTGGATAAGGGTTTATACTATTGTAAGAATATAACCAACCTTTGTTCCTACCTACATTGTAAGAATATAACCAACCTTTGTTCCTACCTACATTGTAATTAAATTTTTAACACAAAAGCTGTTATTGTAAGTTAACTATAATAGTTGGATATGTTACATCGCGGACTTTTTGGTAGATATTTATAAGAACTACAAACCTGTAGTACATTATTTTGTTCTAATATCAACAGTTTTTGCTGCGTATGCTATTTTTTATTTTGAGTTTTCTACCTTTGGTTAGGTTAGGTTTTTAAAATAAATTATAGCCTATGTTACTCCCTGATAATGTAGCTTTCTATTAGTGAAAGAATTTTTGGAATCGGTCCAGCGGTTCCGGAGATTACCCCCAATATACATACATACATATTTGTTACCAACGTTACCTCTTTATAATATTAGTATAGATATAGATTTAGAAATATGTCAATAGAAAGTATATTTATCTAAATTATTTTCAGGTGCACCTGGATTATAAAGTGATAAGCAGTCATTTGGCTGCCATCCGACACAGCAGATGGTTCGAGGAGAATGCTCATCATTCCTCCATCAAGGTCAGTTAACTTTATACAATATCTTGTTGTTCTAGGGGGGTTGTTCTAGACGTCTAGGCAATAGTAGATTGTTAGACAAGGGACGAATGTCACGAATTTCACCAGGAGGGTTACTTCGGTTCGTTTCGATACGACAACGATACTGTCATAACGATGGTTCTACTGTCACCCTACTATCAGAATGTGACAGTAGAATCATCGTATGACAGATTCGATGTCGTATTGAAACGAACCGCAGTAACCCTCCTGAGATATTTAGAGATCGCCAATAGTTTGAAGGTGAAGGGTTCCTTGCTTAATATAGGTCTCCCCTAGACGACGCGATAAACTGCGATCCCGAGCCGCCTCCATCCAACAACGGGTGGTAGGTGGTCTACCAACATACAGGGTCAAAGCATTTTATAGATATTTAAGACCCCTAGATTTCAAATACCTTGGAATGCACTTGGACCAGAGATTGACAAACGAAAAGATTCAAAAGTATACAATGGCTCCTGGGAAGAAACTCAAGACTGACAGTCGACAACAAACTTCTGATTTATAGGACTATAATCAAACCGATTTGGACCTATGGCATCCAGCTGTGGGGGTCAGCCTGCAATACAAACATTAACAAAGTCCAAAGAACCCAGAACGGCATGTTGAAACAGATATCCAATGCGCCCTGGTTCATCAAAAACACCGAAGTCCATGAACACCTGAACATGAGTACAGTGAAAGACGAAATCATGGCATGCTCAACCAGATATAAATCCAGATTGGAAAAGCATCCCAACCAATTAGCTGTGCAACTCAGCATACCTGATGGCGTCAACAGACTAAAGAGACGCAACATACTGGAAC